>CAJQZJ010004796.1:7758613-7855880 GCA_907164525.1 Lophiomys imhausi
ACACACACACACACACACACACACACACACACACACACACACTATGGATACATACATAAAACACGCATACACATAAAAATTGACAATTCTTTTGGGTTTTGGTTTTGATTTTTTGTTTTGTTTTGTTTTTAAGGCAGGGTTTCTCTGTGTAGCCTTATCTGTCCTGAAACTCACTCTGTAGACCAGGCTGGCCTCAAACTCACAGAGATCTGCCTGCTTCTGCCTTCCAGGCACTGGGATTAAAGGTGTGCGCCACCACTGCCCAGCAACAAAATATTTTTCAAGGAAAAAGAGAAAAAGAAAACTGTCAAGAGGGCAGGGGAGAAGGCTCAGTGAGTGAAGCGTGAGGACCTCAGTTTGATTTCCCAGAGCCTACGTCGAGCCAGACAAAGCAGTACACATCTATAATCCCAGCATCTCTGCTGGGAGGTGAGACATGGACACACAGGAACCCTCAGAAGCTTGTGGGCTAGCTATCCTGGAATACAAAATGGAAAACAGCGGAAGGACCATGTCTCAAAGCACAACACAAAGACCAACACCCAAGGTTTGTCTGACTCCCACATACATGTACTGTGGCATGTGTACATCCACACAAACATGCACTCACACACATGCATCACACTCACATGCACGCGCGCGCACACACACACACAAAATTAGGTTTACCTCATCTGAGCTGTATTTCAAGGTAACTCAATAGCTCTAGTCGATGAGGAAAGTTTTTATTTAGGATTTGTTTGAAAAGAAATTCTAGCTAGTCTTTGTGAGGAAGCCATTAGGAAAGAAAATTGGCATTTAACTGGGGTAGTGGTCTGATGATGGTGTGTCAGACACAAAGTCAGGAGGGTCCTTCAGTCCAGAGGCTCAAGGCCAGCCTGGGCAACATAGTGAGACCCTGTCTCAGAAAAGGGGGTGAGGATTGGTAAGGAAGAAGGGAAGAGGAATAGAGAGATGGAGGGAGGGAGGGAGGGAGGGAGGGAGGGAGGGAGGGGGAACGGAGGGGTGGAGGGAGAACCTTTGCAACCTCTTTATTAAATATCCCTCATAAGGGTCATGGTAGGTGACACCATTAGAAAAAAAGACAGTGGGCACAGTGGGAGGCCTCAGCTGTGACCCTGGCACCAGGCATGCTCAGCACCACAGTGTCTGCTTCAAGACAGGGATTGACGACTCAGTTTCAGCTCACCTTTTGCAGAAATAGGTGTGACACGGGTGGCAAAAACAGGCTCAGTTAGAAAAGCTGTTTCTGCAGCCACGGGGAACATCTGTGGTCTGGAGCTCAGGGATGCCACAGGCAGGTGTCGATAGTCACTTCCCTGTCCCACTTCCAAGCCTGAGCTAATTTGCCCAGGGATGCTGAGGGATGCAAACTCCCCTTTCACCCCAACCCCTTTGCCAGCAGGAAGCCAGCCTGCGCCTCTCTCCTTACCCTTCACATAGTAGATGCCAAATAAAGACCAAAGAAGCAGAGTGGGTTCGCAGGACTGGTTCTCTCGGGACAGACGCAAACGTGAAACTGGTTGCCATAACTCCAGCCTCTAGGAAGGGTCCTGCATATGCCTTCAGGGCCCAGGATTAGGGGAGCAGGGACATCCCCATCTCAAACTCCCTCTGATCAGACCCAGCCCACCAAGGTCCCTGAGAGAGGAGGTGCATGTGAAGGTTCTCAGTCTCACACACCTGCAGCCCAGTTCAGCATGCCCTGACACCCCATTCTCCCTGACACTCCATTCCCACCAGATGTCCTGCTTAACTGACTGTTGTCAACAAGAAGTCTCATGAGGATGACCACTGGGTCAAGGTGAAGGGTGTTTCTTTACGCAAGGATCTTCCCACAGGAACCTTCCCCTCCCAAGTGGCGTATGTGGGGCAGTGATGGACTGCCACCCTTTATCTACACAAGGTAGCCAAAGGTAGCTGATTATCTGTCCCAGCTCATTCCCTCCACCTTATCGGGACACAATGAGACAGCCACAAGGCTGTAAAATACACATCTCTAGATATAGCAGGTCCAGAGTCTCTGGGGGATATTCAAGGATAAAAGGGCATCTTTGTCATCTCTCTGTTACCCATATGGCTCCAGAAGGACCCAAAGAACCTCTGGCCTTCAGATAAAGTCAATACCAGCCACTCCTGTTCCACCCACCCCTTCCCACCTTCTAGACTTGCCTCTCACATATGCCAAAGATTACTGGACACTTATCAGACTCTGGTCATTATCCCCTGGATGGCCTCCACCCCTCTCATTTTCACCCGTTCACCCTCCACATCCACCTCTCAGAGCTTAGCTACCATGGCAAGACAGCCAGGAAAAGACTGGAAAGGTGCATGTCTGGGTTCCAAGTCTTCCCGAGTCCACAGCACAGGGCATGGGGGCCGCAGAGCTCAAGAACCAGACATTCAGGGAAAAGATCCACCCTCTGAAGCAAGGAGGACCAGAGGCTCAGTGGCATTTCCTCAGTGGGCTCAGAGGGGCAAAAGGAACCCTGCAGATGCAGGGAATGGAGGTTCTCAGAAGAGGATGGCCTCACACAAGACTCCACTGTGAGCAGTTAGGATCTGAGTGGGTCCCCAGGCCCCCTGACAATGGTGAATACAGCAAATGTGGCATCCCATAGCAATCAGACTATTGAACTTCTCCTTATCATGACCTACCATGTGTTTTGGGGTCATAATGGCCCTGGGGCGGGGGCATATGGAGCCAGAGAATGGCTGAGAGCTGACATTCATGGAGGAGGAGGAAATGCAGGAAGAAGAAAGGGAGGGAGGGAGGGAAGTGGTCTCCTGGACTAGCCACCAGCTCCAGAGATCCTGACAGGGAATTTTCAACAGAAGTCAAGATGGGGTTTTTCTCACTTCCTTGTAGCAGAGCCAGGAAACAGTACCATCCCATGAAAGACCCCAAGAGGAAAGATTTTCAGGGCTAAGGGACATTGAAGGCCACAGGCCCTGCAGGTGGAAGGACAGGAGGCCCCAGTTGGTCTTCCACAGGCTGAGTACACGGATGAAGGCCAAGCAGCATCATGGGAAAGGTACAAAGAGCTGCTGTCAGCTCTTGTCTGTTCCCCAGAACTTCCTTCACATCCACAGAGGCCTGCAGCCTGCCTCTGACTCCTGCAGGGCTACTGGGAAGCTGGAGAGTCAAACCTCACTCTAGAGTTGTGGTCAGCATACACTGAATCCCGTTCACCATTTTCATGGCTAGCTGGCTCAGGCCTTTCCCACCAGTCTGTTCTAAGTAAGAACACAAGACAGATGCTTTGCTGAGACCCACCCCAAAGCCAAGCAGCGGAGGGGTGCTGATGATCCTCAGCCTCCCCAAACACAGGACAGGGACTGAGCTCATAAAAGAACCCCCAGGCTCGGCCAATCTCAATTTCCTTTCCCAGGTAGATGCTGTGGATTCTTCATCTGTGGCCTCTGGAAAGTTCTCGGTCACAGTCTAGGTTCTGTAAGTAAGATACTAGCAGCTTGGCTAGCTCTCACAATGAGCCTGCCCAGAATCTCAGAGAGGGAGCAGACAGAGTCACACACCACTGCCCAGCACCCTGACACTGCTCAGTAGACCTGGAGACCACGAGAAGGCCCTGCTGAATAGAGGGATCCAGGGGCAGAGCTGAGTTGATCTGTCCAGCCCAGCCAAATCCAACACTCCAAAGTGAACCACCCAGCCACATCCCATCAGCCTCTAGAACTTTGAGCTAATTCTTATTTAATGAGCAGCTGGTGGCCCTGAACAAGTAATGGATGGGTGCATATGTGGGGAGGAGTGTGGTCTGCAGTAGCTAACTGAGGGCAAGAGCAGGACAGGGGAAAAGGGAGAACAGGATGGAACTTGTCCCAAAAAGAGCCAGGCCAAAGATGGAAGCTGCTAGCTGCAGGTCTGGCACACGAAGGTCTGGAAGGAAGAAGTTACAGGCTTTAAATGGAGTCCTCTAGCTGGAGAGATGGCTCAGTGGTTAAGATCATTTGTTGCTTTTGCAGGGAACCAGGTTCGTTTCCTAGCACCCACAACCATCTGTAACTCCAGTTCTAGGGGATTGTGTCCTCTTCTGGCTTCCATGGGTATTGTGCACCTGAGCTATAAAGACACATGCAGATAAAACATCCATATAATAGACAGACAGACAGACAGACAGACAGAGATAGATAGATAGATAGATAGATAGATAGATAGATAGATAGATAGATGATAGATGATTTATTTTAGAAAATAAAAAGGAGCCCCTAAAATGGATATAGCAGTACCCACTTATAATCCCAGCACTCAAGAATGGAGGCAGAAGGATAACCTTCAGTTTAATAGTTTGGGCTCCATAGTAATATCTTGCCTCAAAAAGAAAAATGTCTAAAGTAGTCCCAAAAATAAACAGTACCACTGTTAATTACTGTCCTGGTTGTTCTTGCAAGTTAAGCAAAGATGGGTTGACTTTACCTCAGGTGTTCAGGGTGTAGTCTAGCACGGTAGGAAAGGCATGGCCACAGGAGCATGAGGCAGCAGATTTCATCCACAGCATTCAGAAAGCAGAGAGACGAATGCTGGTTCTCAGCTCGCTTTCTATTGGTTAATTGATCTATCAATTGATTGATTGATTGAGACAGGGTCTGTTTTAGTCACTTTTCTATTGCTGTCGTAAGACACCATGACCAAGGCAACTTATAGAAGAGAGAGTTTGTTTGGGGCTTCCAGTTTCAGAGGGTGACCATCACAGCAGGGACCATGGCAGCAGGCAGGCAGGCATGGGACTGGAGCTGGAGCTGAGATGGTATGGTTGATCCACCAGCAGGAAGCAGAGAGCACAGTAGGAATGGCTCTAGTCTTTTGAAACATCAAAGCAGGCCAGGCGTGGTGGCACACGCCTTTAATCCCAGCACTCCAGAGGCAGAGGCAATCTGATCTCTGAGTTCAAGGCCAGCCTGGTCTACAGAGTGAGGTCCAGGACAGCCAGAGCTACACAGAGAAACCCTGTCTAGAAAAAATAAAAATGAAAAGAAATAAAGAGAAAAGAAAAGAAAAACAAAACATCAAAGCTTGCCCCTGGTAACACACCTCCTCCAACAAGCCCACACTGCCTAATACTTCCCAAACAGTTCTATCATCTGGGGACCAAGTATTCAAACAATATGAGCCTATAGAGGCCATTCTCATTCAAACCACCACAGGGCCTCACTATGAAGCTCTGGCTGGCTTGGAACTCATTATGTAGACCAGTTGGCTTCAAACTTAGAGATAGACCTATCTTCTCATCCCAGGTGCTGGGATTAAAGGTGTGCATCACTAAACCTAGCATTAAAGAAGTGGGTTTTTAAAATGTTTGTTTGCTTATTTATTTTTATTCATGTACATGTGTGAGTGCTTGAGTGAATACCTGGGTACCACATACATACGGGAGCCCTCAGAGGCCAAGAGACAGCATCAGATTCCCTGGAACTGGAGTTACAGGCAGTTATAAGTCACCATGTAGGTGCCTGGAATTGAACCCAGGTCTTCTAGAAGAGTAAGCAGTGCTCCTGCCCTCTGAGCGGTCTCTGCAGCCCTCTCCTTTTTGTTTAGTCTAAGGCACCAGCTCATAAAATGGCACTACCCACATTCGGAGTGGATTTTCCTGCCTGTTAAACCTCTCTGGAAACACCCTAGGTGACTCTAAATCCCTAGAAGCTGACACTGAAGATTAATCGTCCACCCTCCCCAAAGACCATGGCACCATCCACTGCCCTCCAAGTCTAGCTGGGGCTCAGAGGGTGGTCCCCCCACCATGGCCAGTAGATATCTGCTGAGGTATCTGGACTCCCCTTCACCTGTCTCCATTCTGGCTTGGGTACAGAGGCCTCCAGGCTTGAAAACCGTTTTGCATAAAGACTGAGAACTAGGCAACTGGTCAGTAGGCAAAAATTCTTGCTATGTGAGCATGGGAGCCTGGGCCAGCTGTGGCTTGTGCATGCCTCTAACCCCAGAGCTGGTGGACAGCAGGGTCACTGGAGTCTGCTGGTTGTCAGCCTGAGGGAAGAGCTTCGAGCTCCAGGTTCAGTGAAAGACACAGTCTAGTGAAAATGATGATGTGCACCTCTGGCTTTTGCATATTTGTGCATGGGCACACACATCCACTATACACACACACACATGCACACATATCTACCACAAACATGCACATGTATACACACACACACAAGCTCACCAAAGATCATGGCACCATCCACTGCTCTCAGAGCCTGTCTGGGTTCTAAATCTGATGGCACATTCACATACACATATACCACACACACACATGCACACACACACACACACACACACACGCACACACATACTCAATTAAGCTAGGACACCAGGAGCCCTCCCCACCCACACACTTGTTACCTAGATCTATGATGACAGCTGTCCCCCCCAAGAATGAGGCAATATCTCTTTGTGGTTTTAATTTCTATTTACTGGTAGTGAATAATTTTAGGGTTTCCCCCATTTCAAACAGTCTCTCTGTATAGCTCTGGGTATCTTCTTTGAGTTCTTTGTATTCTGGAGGGGCCTTCATCAGACTCACCCCACTATCTAAGCCTCTCTGCTCTAAGCAGCCTTCTCATATGTCATACTGTGTGTCTATTTTTGCTTTCGCTTCCTGTATTTTGAGGGCCTTATTAAAAACTCTTTCCCCAGTCCAATGTATAATAAATGTGTCTGGAGTCTCAAGAAAATGTCCACACAATCCAAAGTATTTCATCAAGGCAAAAAAAAAATCTTACTTCTGCAGAAAGATGTGTAACTGTGTCCACTGTGGCAGGCAAGAACACCCAGTGGATCCTGCTGGGTTTTCACTCCTAATCTGAGGGGTCCTGTGCCCCACTTTGAGTGGTCAGTGCTCAGCCTCACAGTTCTCACACTATTGGCTAACACAGAGGGGCGCGATTTCTAGGGAAAAATGAAACTTGAGCACATATTTTGATTTTAAGAAGTGCTGACCCCAAAGAATCTGAACTTCTGACCAGTGCTTCCTTGCAATTTAACTTTTTAGTGGGGTTTTGTCTTGTTAGCCCTGTGATAGAAGGCATGGCTCATTTGGTTTCTATTTCCCATGAGCGTCCTAAAGAGTTTCCTGTTTGGTTCTAGTCACCTTCTAGTCTCAGATTGCACTATCAGTCTCCCATCCATTTTGAGCTGGTTTCTGTGACTAGTGAATCGGGAAGTTCCGCTCCTCCAATCTCACCACCACTTGTTCAAACACCATCCTTTCTCCAACACGTTCCCAACACTGCTGCTGAAACGCAACTGGCTGCAGGAGTGTGGGCTTATGCCTAAGCCCTCCCTCTAGTCTTTATTTTTTATGATTTATTTTTAGTGTGGTGTGTGTGTGTGTGTGTGTGTGTGTGTGTGTGTGTGTGTGTGTGTACATGATGCAGGTGCTCAAGGAGACCAGGAGAGGGTGTCGCATCCCCTGAAGCTGCAATCTGGAGTCACAGGCAGTTGTGAGCTACTCCACAAGGGTGCTGGAAACTAAACTTGAGTCCTCCGGAAGAGCAGCAATCGCTCTTAGTGGCTGAACCATCTCTCCAGCCTCCCTCTAGTCTTTTTGTGTTGTTTTTTGTTTGTTTGTTTGTTTGTTTGTTTTGTTTCTTGAGACAGAGTTTCACTCTGTAACCCACAATGGCCTCCTGGATGTAAGTCCAGGCTGGCCTCATACTTGAAATAATCCTCCCCAGCTCTGAGTGCCAAGCCTAGTCCAGGGCAGCTACAGCACAGGCATGGGACACCGGAGCTTACACAGAGCATGGACTCTTATCTAGTAATTCTAGCTGTGAGCAAAGACGTTTCTGGAAAGGAAACAGCTGTTCTCAAGTACTGAGAACATGTCCATGTCCTGATTCCAGAGCTAGTGGCATGAGCTAGTTGGGATGACAGCCTTCACATTTCTCTGAGCCAAAACACTGAGACAAGGCCACCCTGGGTTATCCAATATGCCCTGAACCTGGTGACAATTGTCTTCATAAATCACCACGGACAGCTGAAGAAAAGCCACCATATGAAACCAGGCATGGTGGCACATGTTTGAGCTATCAGCACTTCAAGGTAGAGGCAGGAAGGCTAGAGGCTCAATGTCATCCTCAGTTACAGTGAGTTCAAGGCCAGTGTTGGTTACATGAGATGCTGTCTCAGAATAACACTGTTAAAGATGGGAGCAGACTGTAGGGTAGCCCAGCACATCCTAACAGTAAGTAACAAGGACAGAAGAGGGCAAGCTCCTTTCTCCTCAGTGTCCATCCCTGAAGAAGCCCAGAGTCTAAAATAACGACACCTATACACACCCACCAGTCATAGATGTCCTGACTGTGGCTCTGCTCCCTGCAAGCCAGCCAGGAAGCCCTAAGGTGAGTGAGGACAGAGGGGGAGGGGGAAGCACCCTGTGTCCCTGGATAGACAGTGGGCCCGCAGCACATCATCCATTTAAGATATTAAAGCTCATTTATCCAGGAGGAGAGGCAGCAGTGCTGAGATAAAGCCCCTCAGAAGCAATAAAAGGCAAGCAGCTGATAAAATGGGAAGGCCACTAATAAAACCTCACAGTACAAAGGTCAGCCAGTGCCTAGCAATCAGCAAGCCACCTCCATGAGCTCTGGCCACAGGAGCCAGATGCATCAGGAACCGGGCCTGCAGAGAGACAGCCACCCTGGATGGTACAGGGACAGAAAGGAGTAGGCTGGCTTTCTTAGATCCACCCAACGAGGCCATTGGCCTGGAGTTGCTTCTCCATCCAAGTGTCTCTCCAAAACCACGGTCATAAGACCACAACCCTCCTGACAACTGGATGGTTCCCAGAGCATCGTGACAAACTGGACCTGCTGTCCCCAGACTCCTGCTCGAGAAGCATGAGGAGCAGTCACCGACATCACCTTCTGCACCACAGGAATTCCCCCAAGGGCAGAAAGTGCCAGCATATACAAGACCCTGTGTGGAAAAACATGGGATTTGTCTTGGGGACTTGGCCACTTCTCAAAGTCCGAGTCTTCATGACCCAGTTTCCTCCCTATGGGGACTTTGTACTCCAGCTAACTTACACAGCCAATATGTTTCAACATCTCCATGCCCTAAAACAGACTGTCTGTCAGCCATGACACCCCCAGAGGACATTGGATTGGGAGTTTGGGGATCCTGTCCTGATGTCCTGATCCAGTATGCCTTCAACAGAAGGGCCAGGCTCACTCCCTGTCACCAGGGCATCAGGATCCAGGGCAGTACCAACTCAAGTGCACCACAGGAAAGAGTAAAGCAATCTAGACAGGGCCCACCTCAGTCTCATGTGGAACCAGCCGAGCATCCTCTACTAAAGGCCAGCAGCGTGTCAGGCCTTGGGCTGGAAGCTGAGGACTGTGCTGCTTGGCTTCATGGGACAGACACAAAGAGTTACAGTCATCCCTTACAGTCTACTGTAGAGAATGGGGTGCTGCCTGCACAGCTGGGTCTGTGAAGGATGGCACCAGGAAGTCCCTCAGCCATCAACAGAGATGTGCTTCTTCAGCCATGTGTGACATGGCTGCGCAGGACAATTGTGACCCATGCTGGTGTCAATACTACCTAGTCCCCAAACCAAGGGACTCCTGGGATCATGTCTCAGAGCACTAAGGGTGTCCTCAGCAGGAAAAGCAGGGGTGCACCCGAGATCCTGGGTATGCTCAGCAAATGGCCCCTGCACCCAGGACAGGGTACCACAGACGCCACACCCAGGGTATCAAAGGGCCCTGCTTCTCCAGGCTCACACCCGCTGACTAAGCCGAAGGTCTGGCCACAAGAGTAAATCCATGACTTTAAAGGTGCCATTGCTGGGGACAAAGAGCAGCCCAGACCCAGATCTGGTCTCTCGAAGCATGCCTGAGTCTAAGATAAAGGCTGGAGACATGTGGGTGATCATGAAGCACCTGGGCCTGGGAATGCCAGAGAGGAACTACTCAACAGACCTACACACACACACACACACACACACACACACACACACACACACACACAAGCACATATATCAGATGCTTATGCACATATACATAGGACATGCACACATGTTAAACATATACACCTGTGTACATATATGTAAGACATATGTGAGCATGCATTTGTGCGCATACACATGTTTATGCACATGTGCATATGTGTGTCTTGGGAACGAGAATTCTTGGAAAGAAACTACATCTGCAAAGGCTGATTGGCTGGTGTGGAGAGACTCAGAGACTAATTACAAGTTATCTTGGGCTAGCTTTGGCCCCAAAATAGCCCACCTCTGTGGCAGACCTAACATTTTGGGACTAAAAGATAAAACCTTTTGGCATGTACTAGCTTAGCAGACCCCTAGCTTCCACCAACCCAAAGCTAAGAACTTCACCAGACAGCATCTGGCCCTATAGCTGAGATTATTGCTCAGCTTTCCTGTGACCCCCCTCTCTAATGTACCCACCAATGCATTTTAAAAACACCTTGATTCATGGCTTCCTTTGTCTGTTACTATAAAAACTTCATGAAACGTCTTCCACATTGGAAAAGGATACCATAAATCTGCGTTCCAGTCACTCACATTTGGCTCCAGAATAAACTCTCTCTTATTCCCTTTGAAGTGAGATTTTGCATCAAGAATGTGTATAAAGGCGTGTTCCTTATGTACATGTATGAGGCACATGCACGCCCACTTATACATGCACATATATGTGCATATATACACATTCATGCATGCACACATACTCACATGAGACATAAATATAGACACATATACATAGAACATGCAGGCATACATACTTGTACATGAATGTGAATATATAAATGAATATATACACCAGTCAGAGGCATATATATATATATATATATATATATATATATATATATGTATGTGTGTGTGTGAGAGAGAGAGAAAGAGATACAGGTGCACACACAGGGAAGGTACATGCATGTGGGCACACATGCATATCCATTTATATATATACACACATGCACTTACACTCATGAACAATGGAATTGTGAAGTGGATACAGGGGGCCACTGGTAGAGCCTCCAGTGACCACAACTGGAACAATCTATGGCAGAGAGATGGAGTGACACAGAGGTGAGGTTCACACAGATAAGATTAATGATCAGATAAATAAGCATGGATAAGCTTCCCTACAGAATTCCAAAGAAATATGGGTGTCATCCCTTTGAGGCAGACTACCCTACTCTTGAAGAGGAGGTGGCACACAGTGGTCTCCTTCAAAGACAGTTTTGAGGTTCAGTTGCACATCTGACCCTCCCTGGGGGCAGTGATCTTGATCAGCTGGTTGAGTTGGACCCTGCTGAGATGCTGTGTTTGGGACTGAGGTGGATACTACAATGAGACACACACTCTCATCTCTGCTTCCTCCCCGCAACATGATCTCAGTCTCCTCTCAACAACAGCAGTGCAGCAATCCTACATAAGCCCTGGCCAGGAGCCTAAGGAGCCCGGGAGGAGTAAGGAGATGTCCCGTGGGATCCTGGATGTAACAAAGAACCCTGAGTAAAAATTAAGGAACCTCAATGAAGTACAGACATGGGCTGATAAAGTGACTCACCGATGTGGCTCACAAACTGCAAATGCAGTAGTTTAGGGGTGTTAGGAGAGGTACGCAGGGAGTGGGGGTGTCTCCTACACTGTCTGTACCACTTTTCCATGCTTAAGTCTTAAAAAATCAAAGCTTGGCCTGGAGAGATGGCTCAGTGGATAAGAGCACTGGCTATTCTTCCAAAGGACCCGGGTTCAAATCCCAGAACACACATGGCAGTTCGCAGCTGTCTGTAATTGCTGGGCGTGGTGGCACATGCCTTTAATCCCAGCACTCGGGAGGTAGAGGCAGGCAGATCTCTGTGAGTTCAAGGCCACCCTGGTCTACAAAGTGAGTCCAGGACAGCCAGGGCTACACAGAGAAACCCTGTCTCAAAAAAAAAAAAAAATCAAAGCATTACATGGCTGGGGATGTAGCTCAGTCGATAGAGGGCTGGTCTATCATGAAGGAAGCCCTTGTTTTAAGCCCCAGCAGAACATAAACTGGGCATGTTGGTGCATGTCTATGATCCTAGTATGTGGGAGGTAGAGGCATATGATCAGAAATTCAATGTCATCCCCAGCTACACAGTAGATTCAAGGCCAGCCTGGGATAAATACAGCCTGTCTCAAAAAAAAAAAAAAAAGATTTCATTTAAAAATGGTCTAGAGAGTTGGCTCAGCAGCTAAGAGCATTTGTTGTTCCTACAGAGGACTAGGGTTTGATTCCCAGCATCCACATGATAGTTCACAACCATCTGTAACTCCAGTTCCATGATATCTAACATCCTTTTCTGACCTAGGTAATCAGTTAAGAAAGAACTTGTAAGGTGAAAAAGTACTCAGCTTCTTGGGGCTGTCAGAGAAGGAGCAGCTGGGCCAGATGGAAACAGGACAGATACATGTCCAGAGGCTTCAAAAGGACTAAGGACAGATCCTCCCAGGCCAGAAATATCAGAGTATCAGAGCAGCCTGGGGCCAGGCTCCAGAGGAAGAATAGATGGATAGATAGATAGATAGATAGATGGATGGATGGATGGATGGATGGATGGATGGATGGAAGGATGGATGGATGGAAGGATGGATGGATGGAAGGATGGATGGATGGATGGATGGATGGATGGATGGATGGATGGATGGATGGAAGGAAGGATGGATGGATGGATGGATGGATGGATGGATGGATGGATGGATAGACAGACAGACACCAGAGATCTAGCAAGAGGCTAAGAACTACCAAGTGACTACTGCTTCCATCCTATTGGTCAGAAGGAGGCCACATAGCCAAACCTCACTGCATGGGATGCTGGGATATGGGCTATCTCTTCCTGGAAGCCATCTTGCCACTGAAGAATGCATAGTATAAGAGTGTTTATATAAAACTTGAAAGTTCTGCCCAGTATAAGGCCCTGACCCCTCCACAATCCTTAGGCCCTTTAAGACCCACCCACCCCATCTCCTAGCCCAGGAAACTCTCTCACCTTCATGTCCATCCCTTAGCCAGGGAGACTTCCTGTCTCTACCTACAGCATCCTTTAGGTCCAAGCAAATGGCATTGTCCTCAGAGGACTCTTCAGGGTTGTGTCCCAATGCTAATGGACCTGAAACCCTTGTGTGCTCTTCTGAGCAGCCCATGGTTCCTCCTCAGCCAGCACTCATTTGTGCCTGCCTTCCCTAGGTGTCCTCCTGCCTGGGAAGGAGCCAGAGCTCTAAGCTCAGTTCCTAGGTGTCAAGCCAGCCCAAGATCCTCAACGTCCAGTGCACAGAAGCCTCACCGAATCTGATGTATGGGAAGGATTCAGTGTGTCTCTGCAAGTCCCAGAGGAAGAACCCTGTGTCTTGTGGGTGCTGTGTGCCTCAGGAAGGGGCTTCTGATGGCTCTGTGTCACACCACCCAGGGTCATCACTTGCGGGCTGTATCCATGTGGAGCAGGAGTCAGGAGGGAGGCTGCTGAGGGATCTGCAGTTCTGGAAGTTTACCTCATGACTCACACCAGTTGTTCCCTTTCTTTTCTTTCTGCCAACCCTGCGTACCTCACACAAGCGCTCCCTCACTCCCAGGACCCTCACTGTGTCTGACTCCACACATTCATCTCTTCATAGCAATAAAACCCTGAAACAGAGGACCATCCACCCTGACCCTAGCTGGGTCCTCTGAAATCAGAGGAACTCGGGAGTTTCTGCGAAGATTGGGGCGAGGAGCAGTTCCAGATGAGAGTCTACCTTCTAGGCTCTGAGCCGCAGCCCCCTCCTCCCCTCCCCCCCCCCAGGGAAGGACACTGGAGGATGAAGGGACAGGTGGGGAGGAACCAGGGGCCTCCATTACAGATAGAGGCCATCCCAGCATCCCACAAGCCTCACGTGCAAAGTCTAGGCCTGTGACCGCCCATCTCTGGAGATGCACTGGATAAATGGCCTGACTGACCCTGGGACTTTGCTCCACTCCTGACCTGAGTTGTTTGTGCCACCTGTTCATCTGAGAGCCCATCATGGGACACATGGCTGTCCTCCTCTCGGTGGCTCTGGCCATCCTCCCAGCTTGTGTGACCGGGGCTCCTGTCCAACGGCAGCATAAGTTACTGCTAGTATCCTTTGATGGCTTCCGCTGGAACTACGACCAAGATGTGGACACCCCTAACCTGGACACCATGGCTCAAGAAGGGATAAAAGCACGTTACATGACTCCTGCCTTTGTCACCATGACTAGCCCCTGCCACTTTACACTGGTCACTGGTGAGTGTCAGCCTCAGGATGGGGCTTGGGAATGAAGGAGCCTAAGACATCAGGTAGCAAAGGAGAAGCCCTCTGGCCAAAGGCGAGAGATCACTGTTCTGAGAGGGGGCCTCCCGTGGGATCTAGAGCCCACATAAGGGGCCTTTAGGAGTCCTCTGTTGGTGGGACCTGGACAAAGGCTTGTTCCACAGCTGTCCCAAGGGAGTGGTGTGCCATAGGGCTTCCAGGTGACTGTGAACTTACAAGCCTCTTCCCCAGCCTTGCTCCACACGTGCTCTGCCCCTCTGCTTCCCCACTCAGGCAAACACATCGAGAACCATGGGGTGGTCCACAACATGTTCTACAACACCACCACCAAGGTGAGGCTGCCCTATCACACCACACTTGGCATCGAGAGGTGGTGGGACAACGGCAGCATACCCATCTGGATCACAGCTCAGAGGCAGGTAAGATGGGTATGACCAAGATCCACAGCAGGCACAGGCATCTGCCCCCCCCCCAGCCTAGCAGGCTGCTCAGTAAGCTCCTGAGGAGGGGGCTGATGAGGACTGCGCAGGCAGCCATTGGGGCTCAGCTGTGGGCTGAGGGCTGTCTCTTGGACTTTCTCTGTTCTATCGAAGAAAGGGGGACTAGGGCTAAGGATGTGCATGGGTTGGCAGAGTGCTTGCCTGGCATTCATAAAACTCAGAGTCCTAGCCTCAGCCTCACAGAAAGCCGGATTTGGTGGCTCACACCTGCAACCCATCACTTGGGAGGTTGAGGCAGGAGGGTCAGGAGTTCAAGGCCATCTTTGACTACATAGTGAATCTGAGGCTAGCCTGGGATATACAAGACCCTATCAAGAAGGAAGAAGGCAAGAAGGAATAGAAGGAACGAAGGAGGGAGGCAAGGAGGAGGGAAAGGAGGAGGGAGGAGGAGGAGAAAGAGGAGAGAGAAAGAGAGAGAGGGAGGGAGGCAGGCCATGCCCTCAGGCCCTTTGGCACTAGAGAGTGGGTTATGTTCATACAGGGTAGCTAACTGACTCAGTAAGGAAATGTTGACCAACGGCTGCCTTTACCAGTGGGCAGCTGGACACTAAAGGACCAAAGATTAACCAGAAGGTGGGGTACAGTATTGAGACCAGAAATTGCCCCAATTTGCATTGCCCTGGGGGTTTTTCAAGTGAGGCTTCTAGTCAGTGAAGTGGAAAGGAGGATTTCCAGGTGGGCCTGAACAATCCACACCCACACTCACATTTCCACTTCTGTCATGTGGCACGTGATCCTCCAGCTCCAGAGCCAAAAAACAAAAGTGAGAACTCAGCTTCCCCTGATGCTCCATCCAGAGGAGAAAATGGGAGAAGCAACTAGAGAGGAACAACATGTAAACAGGGGGTTGGAAGGACAGACCTAATGGGCAACAAGGATTTATAGAACATTTCCCATCTACAGTCTCAGTTAGTGCTTGAAAGTGCTGGGTGAGTTGTTCCTGCACCTTACCTGTGACATAAACAAAAACCACTTCAGGAAAGAAAAGACCTCAAAGCAGCAAAGAGGATGAGGGAACACAGAGAGAGACTCGGGCAGGCTCGGGTGACAAGACAGCCAGTCCTGGACCTGACACTGCCTCTTTCCACAGGGATTAAAAACTGGCTCCTTCTTCTACCCCGGTGGGAATGTCACCTACCAAGGAGAGGCTGTGACAATGAGCCGGAAGGAGGGCATCTTTCACAATTACAAAGATGAGAAGGAGTGGAGGGAAAACGTGGACACAGTGATGAAGTGGTTCACGGAGGAAGACGTGGCCCTGGTCACTCTCTACTTTGGAGAGCCGGACTCCACTGGCCACAAGTATGGCCCTGAGTCCCAGGAGAGGAAGGACATGGTGAAACAGGTAGACAGGACCGTGGGCTACCTCCGGGACAGCATCAGGAGCCACCACCTCACGGACAGCCTCAACCTGATCATCACATCAGACCACGGCATGACAACAGTCAACAAGAAAGCCAGCGACTTGGTTGAGTTCCACAAATTCCCCAACTTCACCTTCCGGGACATTGAGTTCGAGCTCTTAGACTACGGACCCAATGGGATGCTGATCCCTAAGGAAGGGATGCTGGAGAAGGTATACAGTGTCCTCAAGGATGCCCACCCCAGGCTGCACGTGTACAAGAAGGAGGACTTCCCAGAGAACTTTCACTATGCCAACAACCCCAGGATCACGTCCCTACTCATGTACAGTGACCTCGGCTACGTCATCCATGGGGTTAGTGGGCCACTGCTTGTGGGTGGCACCCTGTCTCTATTTACCCCTAGTTTGATGTGTGTTAGTCACCCAGGGACATATTTGGCTCTGTGCAATGGAAGTGTGTGTTGCACATGTGTGTGTGTGTGTGCTTAGTAAAGTGTGGGAAGCCCAGGCTCAAGGATGGATCAAAGGGGGAGAAGGACAGGAAATAGAGGCCACACCAGAGAGGGAATCCTAGGAGAGGTAATGTTTATGGGCAGGCACCCCGAACCATGGTCTCAGCCTGACATCTGCACACCACTCAAGGTCATAGGATCTCCACGTGGTCCACAATTATTCACTGAGGCTCCATGTTTGGGGTTTCAGAATTATAGGAGTCTAGAAGCCACCTTACCATACACTGCAAACACTTCCTAAGTTCACCTACCGACATGGATGCCAACCCATGGGGAGCTGGGAAAGATCAAAAGGGAGCTACTGTGGGCACTATGGTCCCCATTAATAACCCAGAACCCTTGCTCCTCTCTGCAGAGAGTGAGTGTCCAGTTCAACAACGGTGAACATGGCTTCGACAACCAAGACATGGACATGAAGACCATCTTCCGAGCTGTGGGTCCCAGCTTCAAGGCAGGCTTGGAGGTGGAGCCCTTTGAGAGTGTCCATGTGTACGAGCTCATGTGCCAGCTGCTGGGCATTGTGCCCGAGCCCAATGATGGCCATCCTGGCACCCTGCAACCCATCCTCCGATCAGGTGAGGCAAGAGGCAAGAATACCCCTCCCCTGGAGCCCATGTTGGTGTGTACACATCTGTGAGCTTGCGAGTCTGCAACCAGGCCACTGCACACACCCTAAGGGGGTCATTGAGAGAGAAGCCTAGGGGCTCATGGGGGCAGCGGGGAACCCCCTGGTCCTCCATAAGCCTATGCAATCATCTCCTCTCACCGGACCTTCTGTCTTTCCTAGGGTCTGCTCTCCCACTCCGCAGTCAGCTCCATTTGATAATGGTGTTGATGGGGATCCTAATGGCTCTGGCTAAGGTCCCATAACACCCCCACTTAGTCGAGTTCAGAGGGCAGAGGAGGCCTAACGGATGAGACCAAGACTCTGCTTCCTGCTTCTCAGCCTGAAGTTCCCTCCCCACAGGTCACCTTCAAGATCCCCACCCTTCCCCTCCTCCACTTCACCCACTCCACCTCCAGCCCAGCAGCCAGAACACAGCTTCTGGGTTCCACCAAGCTGGTGACTTCAGCCAGCCTGGTAGCCAGAGGACCACTCTTGAGGCTCCTTCCAGCTCCAGCACAGGCTCCAAGAACATCCCTGCAAAGCAGGAGACCATCAGGTCATCCCAACAACAATCCTACTGCCCCCAGATGCCCCCCTGGCCTCCACCCAGAGCCACCTACTCCTTCCTGATGACATCCAGAGCTCTAGTGGAGAGGGCCTCAAGCCCCACACTGAGGTGGTTTGAGGAGAACTGCAAAGCTAGCTGGTTCCAAAATGCACAGGAAGCCAGCCTCACTCTGAGGCCGTCCCAGCATGACAAGTGACAAGACCACCCTGTTTTTGCGACCTATGCAGTCACAACAACCCTTGGCCAGAGCAAAAGAAAGCCATTGAACTCTTCTAAAAACACAAACAGGACCCTATTCAATGCCAGGCTGATGGGGCTTGGACTCAGGGACCTGCAGTGAACGTGACAATCCAGGTTGGGCTGTGGTTCTGGAGTAGAGTCCCTGAGCAACACAGGGTCCCAGGCTCAGGACAAGAGAAAAAAAAGAAAGGAAAAGACTCGCTCTGGTGTTTGTAACAAGAAGTGAGAGCGCTCACCCAGCCTATGTCTGTGGCCATGGAGATGGCTGCATCTAGAGGGTGGTCTCAGGCAGCAGCAGGTTAGGGCTGCATTTAGGGTCACTGAATCTGAAAGATGCCTGCCTTCCCAGGGAGGTGTGCTTGGGGTGAAAGGCTGAGAGATAGCTACGCCCAGCACAAGGTGGGAGCAGGGAATCCCAGACACACAGGGCTTGGCAAGCTTCTGGAAGTGAAAAAAGCCAGTGGGTTAGGAGGCTGTGTGGAAGCTGCCTGTGTACAATCTGCGTGTGTGAAAACTGTGTATGTGCAAGCTGCACATGTGCAAGGTGCCTTGTGCAAGATGCATGTGTGTGAGGTGTATGTGTGCAAGGTGTTTCTGTGAAAGATGCATGTGTCAAACTGCCTGTGTGCAAGGTGCCTCTGTGTAAGATGCATGTGTGTGAGATGGATGTGTGCAAGGTGCTTCTGTGAAAGATGCATGTGTGTGAGATGCATGTGTGCAAGGTTCCTCTGTGTAAGATGCATGTGTGTGAGATGCATGTGTGCAAGGTGCTTCTGTGAAAGATGCATGTGTGTAAAGTTCATGTGTGCAAGATGCCTGTGTGTGAGGTACATGTGTGTAAGGTGCATGTATGCAAGATGCCTGTGTGTAAGATGCATGTGTGTAGGTGCATGTGTGCGAGATGCATGTGTGTAGGTGCATGTGTGTAAGGTGAGCATATGCAAGATGCCTGTGTGCAAGGTGCATGTGTGTAAGGTGCTTCTGTGCAAGATCCATGTGTGTGAGATGCATGTGTGCAAGGTTCTTCTGTGAAAGATGCCTGTGTGCAAGGTGCCTGTGTGCAGATTGAGCCTCCAAGGGAGGCCACAGTGGGTGGAGTGGGGTTTGGCAGAAGCACAAAAACCAATGAGGAGGTCAGGTCAACCCAGGGGCCCAAGCAAGACACTCAAGCAGGCAAAGATAGAGGTGATCTAAGGATGACATGCTGAGGACACCCTCAGGAGGCTGAGCATCCAGGATGGGGGCAGATCTTGGGTGTGGGGGATAAGAAAGGACAAATGAAGGGTGGCTTGAGGTCCTAGTCCATAGCGGGCAGAGGCTCTCAATAGCAGAGTCGGGGGGCCTGGGTTGTTTTGGTCTGGGTCCATCTTCCGTGGCTGTGAGGCACCCACTTGAAGCTGCAGCAGGGGCAGCACTTTTACGCTGAAGATTTACACCCAGTGTGTGACTTGGGCTGGCAGTTCACACATATGGCATGTCAGACCATGGGACCAAATTAGAGCCCCTTGCCAGAAGACAAAGACAAGGAGAGATGAGGACCAGTTTCCCATTGAAAAGACAGTCAGCATAAGGTGGGAGGGAGGTGAGGAATGGTAGATCTAGAAGGGATCCAAAGATCCTTTCACCCAACTCCCTCTTAGAGGTAAGGATCTTAAAGCCAGAGTCCTTAGCTGACTAGTCCCAGGGGACACTAGTGACAGAGCTAAGTCTACACACTGGCATTTCCAAACATGCTTCCAGAGGTTCTGGTCCCCACACAGGCAGGGAGGTGACAACATCGCACAGGGCAGGAGTCTGCAGAACACACTCGCAGCCTTGTTCTTCTGCAGGCTAGAGGGTGGATACCACAAAGATCAAGGCACAAGCTCCCAGGCAAGGAGGCTGAAGCAAGACAGATCAGACAATTTACCTTCACTGACTTACCCCTTTAGTACCCGCCCATTCTTGAGGTGTAAATAATCCCACATAGCTGGAGGCTGCCACCACAAGGCCACTTTAGGGAAGCGCTGGGCAGCAGAGTGCAGAGTCCACACAGAGCTCAGGGTCAGCTGCCCACAGGTCAGTGTCTTTCCACCAGTTTCTCTTTCAAAGTTTCCACCCACGCACTTGCCACCAGGAAAGGAGCGTGTACTTGTTCATTCAGCCCTCTACTGCCTCTGGATAGAGTCTGACTCTCACAGAACAGGAGGCTGTAGCTCCTCTCTATCCTGAGGTCTGTGCACTCCAGAGTCAGGCCTGGGATAGTGCCCTCTTCCCACTCACCCTCCAGCAGAAGAGGGTCTAGGCCAACCTTTTATCATCACAATACAACAGGTTCATACTCAAGACCCACGCGATTAAGTTATTAAAAAAATCACAAACAAATCTCATTTTGATTATGTTTATGACTCTGGGTTGAGCAGCATTCATTGGTATCCTGGGGTACAAACAGCTCATGGGCCCCCAGGTTGAACACACCTAGTCTAGAGCTTCCATAATCACCCCTCAAAACAACCTGCATCTATTTGCCTGTGTCCTCCAGGATCCAACTGGGAGTCGCCATCCCAGGGAGGCTGGCACTCTGAGACCTTCACAGTTGGCTCTCCTCTGCTCCCCTGTGCCAAAACATGATGCCTGTTTTTCCAAGAAGTTTTTAGAAGCTGTCTTTTGGCTGCAAGCAAGCTGTTGAACTCCGACTAGACAGGCATAGGTCAGCCTTGCATCTTACCAAAGCCCCCACCACCGTCCTCTCTCTGCCTCATGGTGTCAGCTCACGAGTGACCATTATAGGGCTGGCAATAAGACCAGCTGCCCAGGTTTGCCACTCTAAACCAGCTGCCAGCCTATCTTCAGCCCTCTCCCTCCCACTAAGCCTTCCCCTGGAAACGGCGCTGTCCCCTGTGGCCATATGAGGGCATACTGGATCTCTGTAGGGCTGAGCCTGGACAGGGCAGGGTACTGGGCAGTGGAAGTACTCTGGTCTTCCAGTAAGAGTCTGTCCAGTGCATCCGCAGCCTTGGGCTTCTGACATCTGCCACAAGAGGGCGCTGTTCAGCAAAGCACCCTGGGACTAGGGCACAAGTCCCATTACTGACACCCAGACTTTGAAACAGTTGCAGAAGCCAATATGGGGAGAGGGACCCCAAAGGGTGTGTCATAAGTAGTTAAGTCCTTAAGATAGTGCCCAAACACAGCAGAAGCGATTCATTCATGCTGTGGGGTAGGCCCCTTTGGCCAGCTGGCCGATCCTGGCACAAGGGTGGTCTTTGCACTAAACGAGGAAAATGAATGAGGAGGCCCTTTGTGAGCTGACAGGGAGCTAGTGTTGTCTGTGGGCCACAGGGCTAACCAAAAACATACAAGGTGGGAAGCGCAAACACAGGGTGACTGGCTCCTGTACAGGGCTGGGTGGCCAGGGTTGCAGCGGGAGACCTATTCATTCTCCATATTGAGAGCTGTGCGTGGCCAGCACGGGCCTGAGCAGTCAAACATGTCCCGAGCCTGGCCTCCAACAGGCGAGCTTCCCGAGGCCTGGCTTCCTGTCAGGAGCTGATTCCCTGATTGTGAGTATCAGGATTGACCACTATCTGAGGGTAGGCAGCACCACACACACAGTACCCAAGGTGGTACTCGGTACAGTGTAGACAAGGAACTATCACCATCCTGCTGTGGAGGGGCTGTGGTAGCCAAATCCAACTCCCTCCAGAATGACTCCCATTGAGACTATGCCAGGCAACACACCTCGGGTGAAAGATTGTCGGGAGGCCTGCTCCCTCCCACATCTTCTGACTCTGCTCTTTGGGTTTAACTTTTGTACCTGGGACCTGGCTGGACCTGCCCTCCAAAATTTCCTGTCTGGGTGCCTGGGACAGGAGTGCTGACCAGCTCAAGAATCAACTTAGGCTCATGACCCACATCAGATAGGTTTCTGGGAAAGACTAGCCCCACTTCCACTGCCCGCATGAACACACACGTGCACACACACACATGCACGCATGCACGCACATGCAGGCATGCACACTCACGCACACACCAGCTCTGACTCTGGCTGGCTCCATCTCTGTCACAGGTATCACTTCAGTCCCAGCCCCTGGGAGCCTGCCCTACCTTGATGGCCATCAGAGAGCAATGGCATTCCCATTTCTTACTCCAGATGCTGAGCAGCCTGAGGATCCCTCTCTGCAGATCTGAAATTCGCCTGTGGGCAGCAGGGCTGAGGTACATATGAAGTCTCCCGGAACACAGTCAAGTCCCTTGCCAACATTCACTGGCTCCTTGGTCCTGGGCAGGTTGCCAATTTCCTCTGGGCCTTAACTCCCTCATCTGTAAAATCAGGGATCATACCCAATGAGGCAGCCCAGGCCTGTAATTCTAGCTCTCAGGAGGTTGAGGCAGGAGGATGGTAAGTTGGAAACCAAGCTGGTCTGCATAGCAAGAGCCTGTCTCAAACAAACAAACAAACAAATAAACCTCATGGTGGCCATGGTGATTAGTTAGAATTCACAAACATGTTTCCTAAGAGACAGGATGACAGATGCCAAAATGCTGAGAAAGCTCCCCCCCCCCCCCCCCCCCCCAATCTCCTTCAAGTGTACTTGTTTCCTAAGCGGAGTTTCTGGCTGGCGCTCCTGAGTCAGTCAAGCAGCTCCCCTGCACAGGGCAGGCGTCCCGACTCCACCTGGCACACAGCCACACCTAGATGATGCTAGAACAGTTTCAACTGCAACTGCACCATATTCTTGGTTAGGGTCACCCTTAACAATCTACTTATGAATATTACTTACTGTTTCCTTTTTAAAATAAACTTAAGGAACCAGGGAAGTGGCTCAGTGGGTAAATGCCTGCTTCCCAAGCCTGAGAACCTGATATTGGATCTCTAGCACCAAAACAAAACAAAACAAACAAACAAAAAAATCAAAAAAAAAAAAGTGGTGATCAGCCTCTGTGACCTAAACACTAACTCTGTCTCAAGAAAAATTAAGGCGGGGGTTTTGGGAAGATGGCTCACTGGGGAACAGTGCCTGCCACCAAACCTTATGACCTGAGTTTAATACCAGACCCCACATAGTGGGAGAAGAATCAAGTCCTTGGAAGTTGCCTTCTGACCTCCACTTGTGCACTGTAACAATGTGGAACACACACACACACACACACACACACACACACACACACACACACACGCGCGCACATCTAATTTAAAAATAAAAGTGGAAGGCAGCCAGGAGTAGTGTTGCACACCTTTAATCCCAGCACTTAGGAGGCAAAGGCAGGTGGATCTCTGTGAGTTCAAGGCCGGCCTGGTCGACAGAGTGAGTTCCAGGACAGCTAAGGCTGCACAATGAGACCCTGGCCCAAAAAATGAAAATAAGTCCGAAGACATTTGATGCTAACTTCTGGCTCGAATATACATGTTCACACTCAAGCAAGTGTGGGGGCACACGCACATACACAATTTAATTGATTGATTGATTTGAGGCAGGATATTATTAATTTGATTCTTCTAGGTAGCCCTGGATGTTCTGGAACTCACAGAGAGAGCCACCTGTGCTCTGAATCATTTAATCCCAACTGTTGGGATTAAAAGTGTTTATTTTAATTGCTATTTAGTTATTGTTGGGCCTGGCAATAAACAAATTTAAGCATAAAAATGGGTGAGTTTAAAATAAGATTTTGACTACATAACAGAGCAAGCAGACACGGTAGTCACAGAGGGCTCCTGCCTCATCTTCTGTCACCAGGGAAGCCAGCGCAGGAAGATCTGCAAGAAGGCAGCTGGCCTTCTCAGGGCCAGCATCCAAACAACCCCACCGATGAGGAGTCTGCGCGAAGTTCAGAGTATCACCGGCTCTGCTCAGTCTCTGCACAAGGCCATGCTCCGACTCCCGCAGCCATAGGGGCATGGCTTGGCAGTGATAATAGCATGTCACCCTTTCTCTGGCCTCTGTCAACCAGAAGCAGCATATGAGACATACTGGGGCCCACTTGGGTGGTCCGTGTGGGGAACCCAGAAAGTCCCCTTTGTCAAGAGACCCCGCCCCTTCAGAGCTGGTTCTATAATGCCGGCTTCCACCGTGAGGTGGCGCTCCTAGGCTCCTCAACCCCAGAAAAGCCTTTCCCAGACAGCTTCTGCAGTGGGAGAGAGAGCAACCTCAGCTACTGCAGTTCTGATTGCTCAGACACAGCCTCTGGGATGTCGGCAGAGTGCCCCTGAGTGAACGCGGCTGTTTTAGAGAAGAGAGCCAGGATGCTGAGGCCCAGGCCTCGTTCAGAACCCCCTCGGGCAAATCCCCTGCTTCCCCACACTCAGCACCCAGGATGCCCGGATGGGCAGGTCTGAGATTTGAGCACCTCTCAGAGCAAACTGCGTACAATGAACACCTCTGAATCCAAGTGTGGGCGGGCCTGGGAATCTGCGTGTCCCGATACTTCTCACTCTGCCGGCCAGGACCCCACAGTCTGGAATGAATGAATGGATGGTGTGTGGAAACTAGCCTCGCCCAACTTCCCCACACTGAAGGAGATAAAGACAAGCATCTCTGAGTTGGATATGGATGAGACATGGTCAGCCCTCCCGAGAGGTTCTACTTTGATAGAGTTGAGTCCTTTCACAAACAAGTAAGCCAGCGGCTTAGAATCACCCGATTGGCCTCCGTTTCTTATTCTGGCGGGGTCCCAGTATGAGGATCTGCAGGTTCCTAAGCCTGGCAGCTCAGCTTGTGAGAGGTACAGAGTTCCTTGAGTCATGGTTAACCGACAGGTGCACGGCCAGTAAGAAAGACATCAGGTGCCTCTCCACACACATGCACAAGCTGTCTCTCTGCCCGACGACTAACATTAGCTCTTAGCTCCAGGGCTTGCAAACGGTTCCCAGTGACGCCTCTGGAGCACCCCCGTCGTTTATCCTGGTCCCGGGGACGCGGCTCCCCTCCCCCACATCTCCGATCTGGATGCTCAACCCCCTCCCCACGACTAGCCGGTAGCAGCTCTCCGTGGCGCCTGGTTGGAGGAGCATCTGTTGCCATGGTAACACGTGGCCTGTTCCCGCGCCTGGGGCTGAACCGCTGCATTTGAAGTGGACTGAGGCCAGAGCTGGAGCAAGGAGGTTTGGAAGCGGATGCAGTGCCCCGCGCTTCGCTTCGTGGCTCACACCGTTGCACACACCTCCCTACCCGACGCACACGCTGGGCACGCTAGATACTGGCACCTAGCACAGACGATCTTACACGTTGAGCACAACACATTCTAGCCATGCAGGCTGGTCACCACACACTCGCTAGCAGGATCTTGACGTCCCAGAATACATTCTGGAAACATCCCCCGAGTCTGGTGGAGGAAGTAGACCCTGATGAAGACGGTTGTGCACCTAGTTCTGTGCATGTTCAGTAGGCCTGCCCCAAGCTGTTCAGTCTGACGACCCTGCCTACTACTGTGCTTGAACCTAAGAGTCACCTCTCCCACCTAGGCGTGATGATTATAGCCTGGCAACGTGAGACTGGACCATTAATGTGTCACCTCAGGTGTTCTGCCTCTTCACCCACTCCACTGCGGTCAGGAAGTGCCATCCCACCCCCCACCCCATCCCCAGCATCCCCATCTCTATTGCCAGCATAGACAGACAGCAAGGTATCTGGTCCCTGGCCCATCCACGTTGGGGCCATCAGGGTTACAAGCCCGGAAGTGACTGTGAGCACATCAGCAGACCTTGGGAGAGACAAGACACCTCCACCTTCTGATTACTCCCCAGGTCACCCACCCCCAAGATATAGGAGAACAGAAAAGTTAGGGGAAACTGGGTTCTCACCTAGCTGAGGGTTGCAGAACACTGAGGTCCAGAATCTGACCCCAAACAGCACAGCCTGTAGTGTCTGGGGTGTTTTCACTGACAATCATCTTGTGCCTCTTGGCCTCAGTCTGGGAAGACCTTCCAAGTGTCCATGTGGGCATCTCCCCTGTCCACACATGAATTGAGGTAAAACATCATCCTCACTGCTTACCCTACAAGACAAAAACACTGGATGGCTCTGACTGAACTCCATCTCAGACACAAGATTCTCCCAGGACAAAACAATCCTTTAAAAATCACAGCCAGTCCTCTCCCCGGGAGATGAGATCAACTTCTAATTCTTATGTATGATAAACCTATGTCAGAATTGTAATGCATTTCTGCAGGCTCCACCAGCTAATGAATTCATTAATCACTGAATGGAAAATGGCTTTTTAACCACGGAGCACTAGAGGTCACAGGAAGTAATGCTTTTTAAATTCAGATTATGTGCATGTTCTTCTTGTAGGCTTATGATCGGGTGATTGGTGAACTACCTTCAAATAAAAAAATAGTTTTACAAATGAAGCTCTGTGAAGTCAGATGTGGTGACATACACCTGTTGTCACAGAATTGACTTGGGGAGGCGAGAGAATCAGTTCCAGGCCACCCTGTCATACACAGTGAGTGTAAGGCCAGTCTGTGATAACCTGAGGCAGTCTACAAAATCAAGAAAGAAATTAGAGAGAGGCCCAAGGTGGAAAAGTAAAGAACCAAAAGTGTCAGGTGGGAACACACTAGAGAGATGACTCAGCAGCAAAGAGCATCTGCTGTACTACAGGGGACCCAGGCCGGGTCCCCAGGTCCCACACAGCAGCTCACAACCGTCTGTAACTACAGTTCCAGGGGATCTGACGCCCTCTCTGCCTTCACTGGATCCTACACACATGTAGTGTATACATACACACATACACACTAAAAATAAGTGAATAAGTGCAAGATGTGGTGGCCTTTAATCCCAGCACTCAGGAGGCAGAGGCATGAGAGCCTCTAGATTTGAGGCCAGCCTGGTCTATAGAGTGAGTTCCAGGACAGCCAGGGCTACCCAGAGAAACCCTGTCTTAAAAAACAAACAACAAACGGAATAAATCTAAAGACATAAAAGGCACTTGCCCCTGAGCTGGAGGCTGTGGAGTCACAGACAGACATCGCAGACTCTTCCTCTGACACAATTCAAAATTGCCCAGAGGAAGGTAGAGGAGGCTAGAGCCTCTGGGGAGGAAGGAACTCTGGCAAAGATTGTGAAAGAGCTGGATTCAAGAAAACAAAGTAACAATCACAGAAGGGCTGCATTTGGTAAAAGAGAGATAAACATCACAAGAGAATCCCTGTGGCCCAATTCTCCTTTGTCTGTCCCTGGTGGGCCAGCAGAAACCTTGTCACCCAACCCTTCAAATCCTGCATGTCAGAACCTGAGAAGGGAAGAGCAAAGGTCAGCAATGCAACTCTCACTGTACAGTCTAGGTTCCCAGGAACCCACAAAGGTCCCAGACATGTGATCAACAGCCACATTGATTTCAGCTGGGAATGACCATGGCACGCCCAGAGATAGCATTCCACTATTCCCCCATCTGTGTGTGTGTGTGTGTGTGTGTGTGTGTGTGTGTGTGGACTCACTCTCCTCTTGGCTAAAATGGGGGCATTTTATGTATTTTTTGCACTTGGGGAGAACAAGACCCTTTTGATCCCACAACCACAGAAGTCAATGTGAGGGTGTGTACAACACACTCCAGACTGGGTCACTGGAGACAAGAAAAATCCATTGCACAGGATTCTGAAGGGCAGGAAGTCCAAGATGAAGGGACCAGCAGGAATGGTGTCTGCTCAAGGCTTTTCCGATCCTCCATTACAGCAGAGAGACAATAAAGGGGGAGGGGTTCCCCCATGCTTTTCCTCCTCCTCTTCTTGTGGGTGGAGTGTGTGTGGTGTTTTTTTTTTTTTTTTTTTTTTTTTCCCAAGACAGGGTCTCATGGAGCCCAGGCAAGAATTCAGGATGTAGCCAAGAATAACCTTAAACACTCTCAATTCCTGATGTTCCCGCCTCCATCCTTCCTGGACATTATGTGTTCTTATTTGAAGAATATATTATTTTTATTGTGTATGTGTGAGTGAATGTGTGCCTCAATTACTTTTCTACTGCTGTGGTAAAGCACCATGACCAAGGCAACCTATAAAAGAATTAGGATTGTGACAGTGGAGTAAAGGCTTAGCAGCAGGCATGACAGCAGAAACAGCTGAGAGTTCACATCTTGATCTGAAAGCAGCCCACCCCTAATGACACATCTCCTCCAACAACACCATCCCTCCTGATCCTTCCCAAACAGCTCTGCTAACTAGGGACCAAGTGTCCAAACATAGGAGCCTTTGGAGTCCATTCTCATCCAAATCACCACACTGCATGCACTGCACTACCTATGTACCCAAGCCTGCAGAGGCCAGAAGAAGGCCTTGGTCTCCTAGCACTGGATTACAGGCAGTTTCGAGCTGCCCAATGTGGGTACAGAACCAAACCTGAGTCCTTCATAAGAGCAGTTTCCAACTGCTGAGCCCTCCTGCCAGTCCACCTCAGGTCCTTTCACAAGGGCTTTGATCCCCACCCAAAAGGAGAATGTCCTTACATCCTGATTGCTTGCTATGACCCTTAACTGTGCTCAGCTGGGGACTAAGTCCTAGCAGGAGTTTTGAAGGCCCAGGGTGTACCCACACAGGTATCCCCGCACGTGAGGCAGGGTACTCCACCCCATCGCAGCCTGCCCACACACAAGTGTCCCGAGCCTGCCTTAATGAAGCACAACCCAGTGGATTCTGAAAACCCCCATTTACCCTGCAGTGGAGGCTCTGGAAAGGCTCCTCCTATTCTGGTTGTTACCTTACTGAGGCACACCAGCAAAGGAGCAGCATCGTTGCACCACCGAGCCTTGCAATAAGGTTAGTAGAACAGCCCATGCCATGATGCTGGTATAACACCATTTCTTCCTGTAAACTTTTGGAAATGTGCCCTGCCAACACACCTGCTCTGGTGGCTTATCTTCATCAACTCGACTGGATTTAGAATGAGCTAAGGGTCTCCTCACTTCTGGGCATGTCTGTGAGGTGTGTTTAAATGAGCAGGGAAGACACACCCTGAACGTAGGCACCATGCTGTTACCAACACAGAAAAAAAGAGACATGCTAGGAAATGAGTGAAATAGTTGGCTACAGTCTCCTGACCCTTCTCAAAGGACGCAACCCAGTGTTCGATGGAAACAAGAAGGCTTTAGCCTTTCTCCCTAAACTTAAAGTGAGACAGACCACAGTGTGTCTTACGCTGGGGCATTTTCAAGTTGGATACAAGCTAGTGCTACCAAGGAATGGGAAACAGAGGCCAGTGTGGTCACCCACATCTGTGACAGAGGCTGGGGTGGGAGGACAAAACCCCCACTCTCTACTACGCTGCACAGTGATTTCAAGGCTAGCCTGGGCTACACACTAAGACCATGTCTCAGTCCCTCCCCACAAGGAGGAGGAGGAGGACCCAAGAGAACAAGCATTCTCACCTAATGCTGATGATTGTGGGCAAAAAGTTCTAGAAGGGCCGTTGGACTTGGTTCATCAAAGCTATTTATCCTTCAACTGGCAGATTTCACCTAAAACTTTACATATCCTTTAACCCTACGTTTTCACTTCTTGAGTCTGGTCCCATTGTCACCCCCAGTCAGGCTGCAAAACTGCTCTCCAGGAGGGCATGACCCCAGCACCTTGTGACCAATATTTGAAAACCCTCCAACTGCCCATCAACAAGAAGCAACTCTGTGGGACAGTGGGGGCTGGGGTACCGCTCTGTAGTGAGCACTCACTAGAGTGTGCTAGGTCTTGGGTTTCATCCTCAGTACCCACAGGGGAGTGGGTAGGGGGTGAATTATTATGCTTAGAAAATGAGCTAGAGAATCTCACAACCAATGGGAGGCAATGGGGGAGCCATCTACACAGGTACTAAAGCAGGTTGCAAGTCGTGCAGTGAGCACACGGGAGATCTCTGGGACTCACAGAGCATTCTCGCAGAGTCTTTATCTGAGTGAAGGCACAAGAAAAACACACCTGAAGATGAGCTGCACCATCCATTTATGACCTCAGCATATAAGTGCTATTCATGTCTACAAGATATTTCTACCAAGGGCATTATACTGCTTTTATATATGTTGAAAACACGGTATCTTTTAAAAAAAAATTTTTTTTTGCTGTTATATTGTATCTCCTACTAATGCCAGAAGCTGCACCCATAAAGTATCGCCAGAGTGACTATCTAAACGTGAGCCAAACAAGGTCAACATCCATAGATGTGCCAAAGTGGACAGGGAAAGCCCAGGAGGCCACTAAGGAATGCTGAGAGCAGGAGAAATAGTCTTCCCCTGGGAAGGGAACACCGATTGGTTATCCAGTACCAAGTGGTCAGCCCTAAAAACATATATACAAATGCCAATATTCGGACTGAGCAGGTTATATTTAGGAGTGTGTGTGTGCATTTATGCATGTAACAATTAATTTTTTAAACAATTGTTTACAAATGTAAACATTTTTAAAAAGACTATAAACTGAAAAAGAGCAGAGAGAGGGGTATATGGGAGGGCTTAGAGGAAGGAAAGGGAAGGGGAAATCATGTAATTAAATTATAATCTTAAAAATAAAAGAAAACATTTTGATTTTTGACAAAGCTGGAGAGGTAGCTCAGCACCAGGATTTGGCTCCCCCTCCCCCACCTCCTTGGTGGCTCACAACCACCTGAAACTCCATTTGCAGAGGATCCAATGCCCTCTTCTGGCCTTCATGGGCACTGAATACATGTGGTGCCTATACATACATGTAAGCAAACACTCACGTACATAAAATAAAAATAATAAATCTTTTTATAAGATGTTATTAACCTTATTAAGTAAGATGCATTTTAAAAGGTCAGGTATATATTTTAGTATGGTCTACCTTATGTGTGTGTGTGTCAGTGCATACAAATATATTTTAAAGTGTCCCACATAAATGCATTAAAATGTAAATATTTTTCTGCTGTGTGTGCACATGGCGTATGTACTTACCAATGTGGATATGTGCATATGATACTTGTATGTGTTGGTGCAGATGTATGCACAGAGTGCGTACACGTGGGAACCAGAGGCCAACATCAGGTGCCTCCACCCCTCCTCTCTACCTTTGCTTTTTGAAGCAGAGTCTCTGGCTGAACCTGAAGTTCCTGGGTTTAGCTAGGCAGTTGGTTGGCCCCTGAGCTTGCAGGATCAGCTGCCTCCATCTCCCCAGGCACACATCACTGTGCCTGGCCGTTTCTGTGGGTGCTGGGGATCCAAACTCAGGGCCTCACGTTTGTGTAGCAAGCATTTTAGCAACTGAACCATCTCCCCATGGTGATGGCTTTTTACGGTTAAAACAAATCCTGCCTTATGTATTTTGTTTTACTTTGTTTGGGTTTTTGAGAGAGTCTTGTTTTGTAACCCAGGTTGGCCTTGAACTGGCCATCCTCCTGCCTCGGCCTCCTGAGTGCTGAGAGGACAGTCAACCATAGAGCTACGTTCTGTAAGGAGGAAAACACCGGCCCTCCCCAAACCCATGTAAACTGGCCTTTCACTTGAGCAGCCTCAGGAGGAATCTATATCCTGCCCTGACCACGCCCTCCTTTGCCTCAGCCTCCTGCCTGGCTCTCAGTCACTGGACTCCGAGGTCCCAGTCCTCTTTAGACAAATGTACTTGGAAGCTGTGAGGGAAAAGAGGCGTTTGCTTATATTATCTAAGGCCCAGCAGGAGTTGGCCTTGGCCTGGTAGGAGCGGCATGGATTTGCCTGCTGAGAAGAGGACTTCAGGGAGCTCCCAGGAAATTATGCAAATCAGAGGAAGTGTCCTGCCTGCTGAGAAGAGGACTTCAGGGAGCCCCCAGGAAATTATGCAAATCAGAGGAAGTGTCCTTACCCTGGCCATGATGAAAAGACAGGAGCTCTGGGATGAGGTGAGGTCTTGGGAGGACAGTCTTGTCTGGACAGATCCAACCCATGACCTTTGAGCTGCAGGGTGACCCACCGTCTAAGGGCCTGGAGGAATCGAGAACCCAGAACACCCATGTGCTGCAAGGAAGTCTGATGTGGGCTGGCAAACTATAGAAGGGTTTCCCAGAGTGCCTGGTGTCCAATGGGTCGGACAGATTGAGTTTCTGCCCTGTTGGGCTGATCCAGGTGGAAAGTAGGGCATGGAAGAGAAAGCAGACAGATCAAGGCTCTCCCTGGAACAGGCTGCTCTCCCTGCATCCACCCCATCCAGGGCCCTTGGCTGCTGCTGCTGTCCAGATGTTGGTGGTTTCTTCCCTGAGTGAAACCACAGTGTCCCGCCCACTGAGAACAAGCACATGGAAGGCGAGGACCAGTCTGCACTTTGTCAACATGGGTCTTTCAGCTGGAAACCAGTCATTCCCTGTAACTCTTCAAGAACTGGGCAGGGGTAGGTTCTCCTAGCAGAGAAGGGATAGAGATACTAACAGGTTGAACAGAGGGGCCCTGGGGCTGCTTGGGAGGTCAAGGCTGTGCATTCCCATCAGTCCTGGACGTCCACCCACTCTCCATACTCCACAAGAGGCTGGACACACACAGGGTGGGAAGTGCCCCAGTGACACAAACTACCTACAAGCAATATGGAACTGGGGCCAGAGCCATGGCAGAGGTATTTTGACTCTGGGTTGAAAACTATGGTTGGGGCTCAAGGACGGCTCAGTAGTTAAGGGCACTGGCTGCTCTTGCAGAGGACTCCAGTTCACTTCTCAGCACCCACATCCAACATGGCACAACCATCTGTAACTCCAGCTGAAGGGCATCTGAAGTCCTCTTCTGGGCTCCATGGGCATCGCCTTCACATGTGCACATATCCACACACATATGCACATAATTAAATATAAAATAAATATTTTAAAAGAACAAAATAAAAATATGGTGGAGCTGGGGAGATGGTTCAGTAGGTGAGCTGAAGTTCTTGTCACCCAGCATGAAGAGTGGAGTTCAAATCCCCAGCGGCTCCTACCTCCAGGTTCCAGCCCTGCTTGAGTTCCTGCCCTGCCTTCCTTTGGTGATGGACTACAGATGTGGAAGTGTAAGCCAAGTAAATCCTTTCCTCCCCAAGTTGCTTTTGATCCTGATGTTTCATTATAACACTAGAAACCCTAAATAGAACAGTCATTGAAAGAAGAGAGAGCAGGAACTTAAGCAGAGACCTTGGAAGAACACTGCTTACTGGCTTGCTCAGCTACTTTCTAGGGACAGCACCGCCCACAATGGGCTAAACCCTCCTATGCCGATTAACAATTAAGAAAATGCCTCATAGACATGGCTACAGACCAATCTGATGGAGACTCTCTCTCCCCAGGCTGTCTGGGTTTGTGTCAAGTTGACAAAAACCAACCAGCACACATGTAAAAACTGTCACCCCACACTCAGGAGGTAGAGATACAGAGTACACAGGGGATCTGGAGTATAAGCTCTCTAGCTAGACTAGCCAGTTGGTGATCTTTGAGTTCATCAACAGACCCTGCCTCTGCATATAAAGTAGCTATGGATCCAGAATGACAATGTCAACTTCAGGCCTTCTTACATGTGCACATTCACACGGAGCATGCATATATACATATACACGTATACATATATGTATGTGTATACATGTGGCAGAGAACCAGGTATGGTGCCCACATACTTGTGTCTCAAAATCTCTGCTTTTCTCATCTAAGAACAGTTGTCCCCAAGTTCAGGGCTCAACCTCATGGAGGATAACCAACCAAGATGGTCGCTTTCATCACATGGGTAGAAACATAGGATAAAATTTTCATATTAAAAGTCCATTACCTATCTGCATGTGAGTTCTTTCCAACTGACAAATCACAGGAGCTCTTTTTTCTTTTTCTTTCTTTCTTTCTTCCTTCTTTCCTTCCTTCCTTTCTTTCTTTTTGATTTTTTTTTTTTTTTGAGACAAGGTCTCACTACGTAATCCTGGTCAGCCTAGAATTGACTATGTAGACCAGGCTGGCCTCAAACTCACAGAGATCCTCCTGACTCTGCTTCCCAAGTCCTCCTGACTCTGCTTCCCAAGTGCTGAGATTAAAGGTGTGGGTCATTAGCCAAACTTTAGATGGAGAAAGAGCCCAGGTTGGAGATCTCCATCAGGTCCCTCTCCCTGGAGCTCGGGGAACCCTGCAGAAGAGGGGGAGGAGAAATTGTGAGAGTCAAAGGGGATCCGGACCAGGGAGAGTAGAGAGAACGCAGCCTGTGGAATCAACTAAGCAGGGCTCATGGGGGCTCATGGAGCCTGCATGGGTCTGTCATAGGCCCTTTGCATATATGTTGTTGGCTGGGTATTTTTGTGGGACTCCTGACACTGGAAGTGGGGATGTCTCTGACTCTTTTGCTTGCTCTTGGGACTTTTTCCTCCTACTGGTTTCCTTCGCCTTGATGTGAGGGTTTGTACCTGGTGTTATTGTATCTTCTTGTGCCATGTCAGGCTAATGTTCCTGGGAGGCCTGTTTTTTTCTAGAGGAGACAGGGAGAGAGGGTCTAGGGGAGAATGAGCTGAGGGTGGGGAGAAACTGGGAGGAGTGGATGGAGGAGAAGCCATGGTCAGGATATATTGTATGAGAGAATTTTTAAAAATAAATAAATAAATAAAATTTAAAAGAGGTCTATATCACCATACTTTGCTCCAGTAGCTTTTTAAAGATTTATTTTATTTTATTATTCATTTACTTTATTATTTGTATGTCAGAGGCTAGAAGAGAGTGTCAGATCTCCTGGAGCTAGAGTTACAAACAGTTAGTTACAAGCACCCAATATGGGTGCTGGGAACAAAACCTGGGTCCCTTACAAGAACAGCGAATGCTCTTAACTGCTGAGCCACCTCTCCAGCCTCATCTAGTAACTTATAATTAACCAATACCACATTTATCCACAGGAGGGAGAGAAGTTAAGATGGACTCTGAAATCACCGTCAGCACTAGCAGGAGCCTAAGACAATGCTGATTGACATCAGCTTTCTGTCACAGCCCCGTTCCCAGCAGACCAGCCCTGCACGGTCGAGGAGTGGGTCTCTGTGCAGTCAGAGTCAATAGTGGATTCTCCATCAGTGCGGAGAATCCCAGAAGGGTTCCAAAATAAGTTAAGTCACAAGATGTAAATGTACTCCGAGGAGACAGGGCCCAGCAGCAGCAGCAGCAGCAGCAGCAGCACTTCTCAACCTGGGGTCGCGACCCCTGTGAAAGAGGTCATATCATATCATATCAGATATCCTGCATATCACACATTTACATTATGACCCATAACAGTAGCAAAATTGCAGTTAGAAGTAGCAATGAAACTAGGTTTATGGTTGGGAGTCACCACAACATGAGGAAGTCTTTTTTTGTTTGTTTTTGTTTTTGTTTTTGAGACAGGGTTTCTCTGTGTAATAGCCCTGGCTGTCCTGGACTCACTCTGTAGACCAGGCTGGTCTTGAACTCACAGAGATCTGCCTGCCTCTGCCTCCCAGCTTGAAGAACTCTTTTAAAGGGATGAAGCATCAGAACAGTTGAGAAGCACAGCCTTACAGGAAAAATACAGCTACTGATAGCAAAACCCAAGACACAAGATAAGTTAATGATCGTGAAGGTAGGCAATTTTCAAGGATCTCCTCAAGGCTGTCTAGCATTCCTCCTTGTAATGGATCCTTCACTTATGCAGTTGCTCAGTCCCCATGCACTTCCTAGCATGTACAGGGCCCTAGGTTCCTTCCCCACCATCAGGAAAAAGAATTGCTAGCTTTTGTTGTCGTTAATTCTTCTTTTTTATTTTTTAAAGATTTCCTATCATTATTATTTTTTTAATTATCATGGAGGCAACAGTGGTGGCACACACTTTTTTTAAAAAAAGAGTTATTTACTTACTAAGTAATACAGTGTTCTATCTGCATGTACACCTGCAGCCAGAAGAGGGCATCAGATCACATTGTGGATGGTTGTGAGCCCCCATGTGGTTGCTGGGAATTGAATTCAGGACCTCTGGAAGAGCAGCCAGTGCTCTTAACCGCTAAGCCATCTCTCCAGCCCCAAGTGGCACACACTTTTAATCCCAGCACTCAAGAGGCAGAGGCAAGAGGAGCTCTGTGAGCTCAAGGCTAGCCTGGTCTACATAGCCAGACCATGTCTCAAAAAGAAATAAATAAGATAAAATGTTCTCAGATCCCTTCTCAAAAGGAAGGATGGGGAGATAGGTCAGCAGTTAAGCACTTGCTGCACATGTTTGAGGACCAGAGTTCCACATAAATGCTGAGTGGGCACGGTGGTGACCTGTAACTTCAGCCTCAGCGAACAGAAAAAGAATCAACCCTAGCAGCAAGCTCTGGGTTTGACTGAGACACACTGCCTCAGTGAGCAAGGTGGAAGCCTAAAGGAAGGTGACACATGAGTGTCAGGCCTCCACAGGCACATGCACACACATATAAACATGTACACCAACATGCACACATATGCACACACATGCAAACATGTACATGAGTACACATGCACACACATGCAAACATGCACACACATGTAAACATGCACACATACATACACATATGTAAACATGCACATGAGCACACATGCACACACCTGTAAAATGTACACACACATGCACACATGCAAATGGGCGAAGGAAAAAAATATAAAATCTAAACCCTGAGTTGCATGACGGCACTCATTGGAACAGCACTCACACTCATCCAGGTCCAGGAGTTCTGCCCCATCCTGTCTAAGTCACTGCAGCAATGGAAACCTAACATAAACAACTTGGTCACCCCTGATGACTCCCTCCTTTTCTTGAGAGATCCTCACATGTAGAGGTGCCTGATAAACTGGCATGTGTGGTTTCAAGGATCTGAATCCCCTTAGAAAATTACTTTCCAGAAACCCTAAAGCCACTTACATTCCCACCCAGAGGGCGATAACCTTTACCAGGGCCCTTTAAATTGATTTTTAGTTTCACCGAGGACTGAAGGGCTTAAGATCATGAATACATTCTGTCTTGGGATGAAACCACCTCATGCTGACCTACAAACCACAGGTTTTTATTGGCCTGGCTTGGGCTCTCAGCTCTGTGCCAAGTGTAGGGAATTAAGGAGATGCCAACATCCCCTGCCCGGAAGATTCAAGACCTGATAGGATAGATTTTAAACCAAGAAGAATTGAAGAATAATATACAAATTAAATCAAATAAACCAAAAAACTTGGAGATTTTTCATGCTAGAAAAGGTTTGAGGTAGACATCCCAGCCAGGAGGGTAGCTCTGAGCACCAGAGCAGAGCTACAATTTAGACGATCCTTCTGGGGGAGGGAAATCAGCTAGCAATACATGTCACACCACAGCAATAAAAATATTTAGGTCTTACTACAAGAATTACTGAGCCAGACAGTGGTGGAGCACATCTTTAATCCCAGCACTTGGGAGGCAGAGGCAGGCAGATCTCTATGAGTTCAAGGCCAGCCTGGTCTACAGAGTGAGTCCAGGACAGTCAGGGCTACACAGAAACCCTGTCTTGAAATCCTCCTCCCCAAAAAATTGAAACTGGAAATGGTGGTAACCAAATACAAAAAGAAGGTTCAGGGTAAGACTAAGCAAGTGTCCTTACATATACCACCGCTGGTCCATACTGTCCCTGGTACACACTGTCCCCAGCTAAATGGGACTCAGCATCTCAGTACATACTCAGCGTGGCAAGTCCTACCCTTGTCATCTTGCTGGGTTTGTGGCAGAATAAGTACTGTTCATACTTCAGCCATGGGACTCAGTCACCTCCACCAGAGACAAATCAATGTCCCGCAGCCATGGGCAATACAAAGGAGTGGGAGAACCTGCCAGGACGGTGAGAAGGGGACTTTACGAAGCCACATTCCCACAGCCCTGAGCTCTCAGCCTCCATCTGCTGCCCCAGTCCCTACATCCTTACCTCAGCTCCACACCTTCAAGACCCCAGTGAGCAGTCTGTGTTCCACAGCACGGCCTTCCAGAGGGGCCATGGTGTCTTATCACAATGATAAAAAAAAATGACTAAGATGGTTGTCCTCTACTACAGACTAAATTCCAGGCTAGCCTGAGCTCATGAGGACCCCAATAAAACATACTGAATTTGATCCCCAGTATAACAATGTAGAAAGGGTCAGGGGTCACAAACAGGGCTGGTGAGGTTGCTCAGTAGTTAGTGAATTTGCTGCTCTAACTTTCAGAGGACCTGGGTTCAATTCCTGGCAGCTCACAACCATCTGTACTCCAGTTCCAGGGGATGGGACACTCTTCAGGCCACCAAAGGCACCACATGCCCACAGTACACATATACGTGCAGACAAAACACCTATACTCATAAAAATAAGTATTTTCAAAGAAGTGATAACACAGGTGAATTCAGGAACATGAAAGGGTGTGCACAGGTACCATCTTGTAGAACAGACTTCCGCATCTGCAGATGTCTGTCTCCTTGAGGTCCTGGATCCAGCCCCCTAGACATTGTCTGTCCAAGGGATCTGCTTTCCTGGAGCACCCTGGTCAGTACAACACACACCCGAGAGGAGCCAAGTTCTGAGTCCTCACCTTCTCTCACTTCTCCAGGTGCACGGCATTAAGGCTCAGATCCTCATAGGTGTCTTGAGCCTTCAGCTTCTCGAATACCAGCCTGGCAAGGAGATGCCCTTGGCACACACCCACTGCTCAGGCCAAGTTTACCTTTTGGTTTCCATCTGGACAAGTTCTCCATGCTCCCTTGGCCTGCAGCTGGGAGCATACTGACACACTAGTCCACTGTACACATGACCCATCAGCAGAACCTCAACAGCGTGGGAGCCTCCAAAAAGCCACAGTGACCAGAGGATGCAGTTTTCACCAATCCAAGGAACAAAAATAAATACCGACGCCTGTAACAGACCCACTTACTCAGGAAGCTGACACATACAAAACCTAAGCTTCCTGTACTACAAACATACCCTGAACATACATAGAAGAAACACACATAGCTGCACCAAACCCAGTATTGTTTTATTCTCTCCAGTTTTGCGTTTTTGTTATATTTCTTTTAACATTTTATCTTATTTTTGATTAAGTGTGCATGATGGGGGGAAGTGTGTGCACTTGACTGCAGGTATACAAGGAGGCCTGGGGCTACAGGTGGCTATAAGCCGCCCAATGTGGTGCTGGGAGCCGAACTTGGATCTCCTGCAAGAGCAGCAAGCCCTCTTAACCGCTAAACCATCTCTCCAACCCCTAGATTTCTTTATTTATTTGGGAGAGGTATGCAGTGTGTCTTTTGGTATGTGTGTATACATGCACACACAGACTCACACACACACACACACATATATGGGCACATATGTGCTATGGTGCATTTGTGGTGGTCAGAAGACATCTCGTGGAAGGGAGTTTCTTCTCTCTTCTTCCACCATGTGAGTCCCAGGGATTGAACATGAGTCATGAGACTTGGCATTAAGCACTTCGACATGCTGAACTATCTCGCTAGCCCTGACTACGCATTTATATTTTCCGTCTTTTGCTATTCATGATGGAAGCCACATGGAGTCCAGTGAAACTATGCAGGACACGGGGAGCATCCACATAGGTAACGAGTAATGCTAACGGCATCTCCATCAAGTTGTCACTCCTGCAGTAGCCACAGACTCCTCAGGCCTGCCCCTGCCCAAGCAGCATGTAGAAAGAACACTGTTTATTACTGCAGGAGGAGCTGGACCTTGGAGACAGCTCCTTTCTATCAAGCAAGACCCTGTGAGAGAAACCATAAGACATGTGACCCAGAATAAATGTCATCCACTGAGGCTTCAAAGGACTGGGGTCAGGCCGTCCATTGGATGGCCATGACCCTTCTGCATACTGCTAAAGCAGAAAGCAAGGATTAGAATGGCACGCAGTGAGCTGCCATCTGTGGGATAAGAAACAAGCAGCCCTGAGAAATGTATCCTCTGCTCCTACCAGGACACAAAGAGCCCCAGAAGGGATCCTGGGGATGACCTTATTTGCTGCTTCCAGAAAAAGAATCCAGGCAGCGCAGGAGGGTGTCAAGCACGCATGCAACTGATTTAATTTATTATTGTTGTTGTATGTGTGTGTGCATATGTGTGCACATGTGTATGCCCATGTACATAATGAGTGTGGCCATCAGAGGTCAACTTTTGTCTAATTAGTTCTCTAATTCCATCATCTGAGCTCCGAAGCCGAACTTGGGTTGCCAGGTCTCTTTCAAGGTGGGCATCTCTATGCACTGAGCCATCAGGACAGCCCAAAGGAGTACTTTTTACTACAGTAGGAATTCTTCTTGCCTATCTCCACACTTACCCACCAACAACAGCTAGATTAAAGATCTCTGCTTGCATATGTGTGCTCCAAAGGACATTTCTGTGTTTCAGGGTCTGTCCAACAAGAAATAATCCACCTGATGAAGGGAAGAGACGGAACACATGATTCCAAATGCACCTGCAACTCCATTCTCAACTCAGTCACTCTCTAATCTAATGGATGCCGGGCGTGGTGGTGCACACCTTTAATCTCAGCACTTTGGAGGCAAAGGCAGATTGATTTCTGAATTTGAGGCCAGGCTGGCTACATAGCAAGGTCCAAAGCAGCCAGAGCTACACAGTGAGATCTTATCTCAATAAACAAAGAAAGACAGAAAGATGTTTGAGACAGCCTCCTGTGGAAAGCAAGGAGAGTTGCAGCCCATAGGCTGTACACTGGGGCACCACCGTGAATCCCCAAACTACTTATTTGGTTTTATATAAAGGATTTAGCCCTAGATTTGAGACCTTCATAAGTATAAATTAATTTTAAAATTGGGGCAGGCTAGAGAGATGGCTCAGAAGTTAAGAGCACTTGATGTTCTTGCAGAGGACCCCGGTTCAGTTCCCAGTGCCCACATGACTCACAACAGTGACTCACAACCACCTGTAACTCCAGTTCCAGGGGATTCTGACCTCCATGAATGCATGTGGTGCATATACATAGACGCAGGCAAAACACTCGATACACACAAAATAAATAAGCCTAAAAAGCTTAAATTGTGAAAATAATGCCTTTCATTCACACTGAAAAGGCGCACTCCACGTCATCTGTCACTCTAACTCCCACATGTTCCCACTGCACATGAAGCGGAGGCCTTAGGCCAAAGCAAATGTGGGGTGTCCAAGGCTGAAGTTAGTATGTATTAGTGTGCATCAGCTCATGCCACCAATAAAGCAGCAACCATGTTCACAAATCCCCTTGAACCTAGCGGACTGCACACACAAAATCATCCTTGGCTACCTAGCAAATCCAAAGTCAGCCTGGTGGCATTGCTGAAATGGTAGAAAGACGTCCAACAAACAACCCAGAGGGGTTGCCCAATGCCCCACCCCCATCAGAAAAATAATTGCATGCCCTTTGACCCAGCATCCCTGATACTATCCCAACATTATTATAATAGCAGGAAACCAGCATCAGTAACTAATCTGACAGCAGCCCTCGTACAAAAGGGAACGCCTATAAAGAGCCACCATCAGTCAGTCTCCATTTCCCACCTCTACAGCTGTGTGCCTTCACTTCTCCCTGACCCCAAGATTTAGGGTGTTTCCCACCTGGGCAGGTTATCAAGGGTACTGAGATGGACTAGGTAACATGGGGCAGGCTCTAGAGAAGAAGATGTGAGACCAGGAGACAAGCTGCCCGTCGAGACATGTTGGAAGGCTTTGGAGAACAAGCTACTCATGACTTGTAGAGTGTACTACATCAGCATTGGGGGGACAAAGGGGAGGCAAGACTGAGGGTCACAGGTACACACTAGAAACAATTTTGAATTCCTTTTTCTCATCTCCAAATTGGACACTTGGATAGACAACTGCTCTGAGAAGTGTCTGAAACAGTGAGAACTGCAGGCTGTCCCCTAGGTGAGGTGGGGGGTAGGGTGCCAATATTTGCATTCCGTGAAGGCTTGTGAACTTGGGCAAGCATCCCAGCCATGGTTATTGTGACTGACACAGAAGCACTGTACGGAGCATGTAGACAATGTTCACCCATTACATATACAGAAATCACCTCGCTTGAGACAGTGAACCTGTAAGTCACACCTCAGTCTTGCAAATGCAGAGGGAAGCTTGAGGGAGAGGAGGCAGTTACACATCAAATAGAAAGGCCCATAACGCATCTTGAGTTGAACTCATACAGATCCCTAATGGGGAAGATATGGCTCTTGGGTCACAGTACTTTCAGATAAAAGGAGGTTCATTTGTAAGATTACACCTGAGATGATTTAGCTTTAATTGCCAAGCACGGGGTCACTGGATGTTCTCAGCTCCCAGTGTCCCCACTGGTTGTGGATTAGCACCGCATCTCCTTCCTCGCCCCAGTAGTTCTGATTCTCAAATCACAAGCAAGAATGAAAATATTTATTTTTATTCATGTATATGCATATGCGTGTGTGCCTGCATGAGTTTGTGTGCATCACATGTGTGCAGGTCCCCTCAGGTTCCAGAAGAGCAAATCAAATCCCATGGAAATGGAGTTAGAGGCAGTTGTGAACCAGCATTAATAGATGCCTGGAACAGAACCAAGCTCCTCCTCAAGACAGGAAAGCATTCCTAAGCAATGAGCCTTCTCACCAGCCCCTGCTTTTCCTTTCTATTTTAAAGTTTTTTTTTTTTAATGTATGTGGATGAGTAAGTTTGACTACATGTATGTATGTGTACCACGTTTTCCTGCTGCCCTTGGAAGCCATGAGATACTCCCAGAATTGGAGTAACAAGCAGCTATGGGCTGCCTTATATGGGAACCGAGGATAGAACCCAGGTCCTCTGTAGGAGCAGCAAGGGCTCTTTACCTCTGAGCCATCCCTGCAGCCCATATTTACTCTTAGAGGGATTCCAGCCTCTCATGGCGACTGAGGACTGGGATGTAGCTCAACAGCCAAGCATGCTCAAGGCCCTGGGTTCAATCTACAGGATTGACAGGGAACAAAAACAAAACAAACAAACAGAGGCAAGACTTAAGGCTATTCTACGCTGTGTTTGCACAGAAAGTGGCCCACTGACCAAGACATTCACTCCCGGAAGGTGACTAGATTCCTACTATCTTTCCTACACATTCTTTATTTATTTATTTATTTATTTTTTGGTTTTTCGAGACAGGGTTTCTCTGAATATCTCTGGCTGTCCTGGACTCACTTTGTAGACCAGGCTGGCCTCAAACTCACAGTGATCCGCCTGCCTCTGCCTCCCAAGTGCTGGGATTAAAGGCGTGCGCCACCACCGCCCGGCTCCCTACACATTCTTTAAATGTTCTGGCTAGCTGTACAAACAGACGGTCCAGGGCTGACTTACAGAGCTTTGCTCTCACTTAGAATTCCCTTAAAACATATCTTTGTGTTCCTGTGGACCAGCTCGGTGTCCAGTGAGCGACTACAAGCCTCAAGTAGATATTAGAATCTGAGTGAAGGGCTGGAGAGGTGGCTCAGAGGTTAAGAGCACTGGCTATTCTTCCCAAGGTCCTGAGTTCAATTCCCAGCAACCACATGGTGGCTCACAGCCATCTACATTGAGATCTGCCCGGGCATATATGTAGAGCAAATACTGTATACATAATAAATAAACAAAAAAGTTTAAAAAAAAAAAAAGAATCTGAGTGAAGTAAAAGGAAATACAATTTCAAATTCAATTCCTTCCACGGCAGTGAGTAGCCAGTGAGGATCTTGGTTTCCAGAGCCTATATGCCAATCTTGTCAGACAGTTGCTAAGGACTCACTTCAGTATCTGGGGGTGTTGTAGGCACAGTGGAAAATGCAGAGTAGTTCTTTATGGAATAATGAATGAAAAAAATCAGTCCTAACTTATCCTACTAATGCCTAAGACATGAGTCAGAAATGCCACAAATTCTGAATCATGCATTGGCTGAAATGATCTAATGGCTTCATTCCAGTGAAGTCTATTTCTCCAAATTAATTGCCTTAACTACTCTTTTCCCCAACTGGATGTTCAAAGTTGGGTAGAGGAGGTATGTGATGGACATATTTCAGGTAAGGGAACTTTTGTTTTCCTAATGCATTCATATCAGGCTCTTGGCTACTTCTTGGTGGACAAAAACAATTTTTTGAAAAGTTTTTTGTTCTCTAAAACAAATTAGCAATTGTGTTGGTATACCCTGTTCCCAAAACAAAACAAAACAAAAAACGGAAAGTGGGGAAAATCTAACAGCACATGTTACACCCCTGTAGAATCCTGAAGCGCAAGCAGCAGTTGAAATGTATCCAGCTATTTATAGGATTACAATAAACACACCTTTGTACAGCCGCAACCATTTACTGCCCAGCTGATCTGAAAATCTGAACGCCGACAAAAAGAGCTGGCTGGGATGCAGCTCTCCTCCTGCTTGGCTCATCCACTACTGCATGAAGCACCTAAATGAGCAGTCACTGCCCTAGATCTCAAGAAAAAATGCCCCTTTCCCTGCCCCCTTTGCAAACAGTTGCAAGCTCTCTCCAAAGCAGAGAATGAAGGTGGATCATTTAGCTAACCAACAAAACTGAAGAACACCCCTAAAACCCAGTGTGTAGTTTCCCGGTGTTCGTTTCTTAGGGCAGAAAGCTTACGACCAAAAAAAATGTTTCTCCTTCGTAAATAGGTTCACGATTACACGAAGACAAGTTCCTACAAAAGCGAGACTTTGGGTTTGCAGCTGTGTCCAAGAAAGAGGCAAAAACAGAATGTGAATTTTCATTGCATTGTACTTTATTAAATGAGAGAATGCTTCCTTCGTCATGTGCTTGACTTGCTTCAGAACTTAGAAAGGAGACTGTTCAACGGAATTTATGTCTGAGCGGGACTATAAAAGGGTAGGACCCGGGGCCACCCCAACTTCTACCACTGGAAATTGATCCAAAGGACTTTGCTGGCAGAGCTTAGCGAGCTATGACAGAACCGAGGTCACAACCAGGTTTGCACACCGTCCCCTCCGGCCCACGTCGATGTCACCAAAATCGTGAAATAAACGAAGAAAAAAAGCAAGTTAGTTGTGTCCCCACGCGCGCACTAAAAGTCGTGGGAACTGAGTCTCATTTTCAGAGCTCTTCACTAAGAATTTGGGGTTCAGTCTTCTGTCAGTGATCTGAATTTTGCCTGTATAACCTCAAGGAGAGCTGCAACGCTTGGTTCTCGGTGTCCCCCAACCTATAATTTTCCAGTCTTTTTGCACCCCTGATCCTGCAGCATCGCGGTGCAGCATAGAGGACTGGTGGGGAGCAGCGCCCCTCGCTGGCGGGGGCAGGAAGCGCCGCGAGCTCCCGGCTTCGCCGCCCTCACCCCAAACAATGGCTTTCCGCAGGGTCTTGCGGTCCGGAGCGTCGGGACCCCAGGATCCCCGGAGCCAGCACACAGCCCCTCCAAACCGCACAGAGAGAGCCCAACCCCACGGGTGGGTCACCACGGCGGCCCCCAGGAACAATGCGCGCCCCGCCCCGCGCGCCCGGCGCGCCTATTGGCCGGGTGGCAATGGGTAGAGCAGCGCGGGCGACCGCGGCGCGCGTGCGCGGGGCGGGGCGCGGCGGGGGCGGCGCTTTGTGTGCGGCTGTGAGCCGGGGTCTGCGGGGCGCGGGCCGCGGCGGGCGGCGGCATGGAGGAGCTGAGCAGCGTGGGCGAGCAGGTCTTCGCCGCCGAGTGCATTCTGAGCAAGCGGCTCCGCAAGGTGCGTGCGCCCCCGCCCGACCCCCGCGTGTGCCTGGCGCTCTGCGCGGCTCACCTCCGGCTCTTATCTCCCTACAGGGCAAGCTGGAGTACCTGGTCAAGTGGCGCGGCTGGTCCTCCAAGTGAGTCTCCGGTGCGCGGCCGCCGTCCCGCGCGCGCCTCCCGGCCTGGGTGGGGACAGCGTGGGGACCATGTTATCGTAAGCCCGGGCGGGAAGTTCTGTGCCTCCGGACCTGGAGGACGCCGACCGACCGGCGATGCCTTTGTTTACGAGCCCACGGGGAGCGGGCAGGGCGGCTTCCAGCCCGGAGTCCCTCGGGCCCGGCCTGCCTCTGCGCCGCGCGATTCTGGCGCCCATTTGTTGCATGCGTCCCCGCCTTGGAGCTGGCCGCGGCAGGCGCGGGATGCAGCCCCCTCCCCTTGCCCAAGTTACCCCGCTGTAACCTGAGCTCCCTACTGGTAGGAAGTCCCCCCCCATCCCCCGCCCCGCGCTTGCTTTCTTAGTTATGAGAGAAGGGGACCCGGCCTTCTCCGGAACGGGCTTCTTCTGTAACTGCCCGCCACCCTCCTTCCTGGACCCCATCCTCTCCCGATACCCCTCCCCAGCCACCATACAGTGCCCGAGCTCTCTGTGGTGTCTGACACATTGTTCCTTCTGCGCCCCCCCCCCCCCGCTCCCGGCTCCCGCTCCCCCTCCCCTACCTGCCTTTCCTTCCCTCTCTGGCTCCGGGCCAGGCTCGGGGGATTCCCTCAGCAGATTTGCTCTTTGTTGGGATTTGTTTTCTCTCAGACCCAGAATGTTGAGTCCCCTTGTGGCCTTCTGGGGCTTGGGGCTTGAGGTGGCAGTTTGCCTGTGGGTTTGAGGCTGTGATGCTAACTATCTCCAAGGGCTTCTGGGACCTCAGAGGACTGCTTCTGCACAGTGCCCCTTACCCCCAGCAGGGCCGTGGGAGCTGTCCCAGCAGCCCACTTGGATGCAGTTCACAGCCCGGCTCTTTGCTTTTCCAGACACAACAGCTGGGAGCCAGAAGAGAACATCTTGGACCCGAGGCTGCTCCTAGCCTTCCAGAAGAAGTGAGAACTTTCACAGCACTCTGGAGGAGGGGAGAGTTGGGTGGAATTGGCTGGTGACACAGTGGCCTGGGGCTGTGGTGTGAGGAAGCCTGTGGCACAGCACTTTTAGGCCCACAGACAGCCAGACTTCCTCTGTGAACCTTCCTGCAAAGACTGGTTTCTCTTGGCCTTTTCTGTGGAGTGACTTTTGGTCAGCACTAACAGCAGTTGAGGTTGTGAGCTTGTCACTCTGCCCCTGCCAGGGTGTGCCCATGGTGCAGGCGAGCTCCCAGAGGGACCTGGAGCCTGCAATGTGAAGTGATCTTTTGCTCAGGCTATTAGATGGTGCTGAGGTGGCAAGGCCTGTCTTGGATCTGCTTCTGTAATTATAGTTGATGTGTCTGCTCTCAGGTAGGAGATGCTCGTTAAGAGAGGTAGTGTGTCCAGAAGGATGCGTTGGGGTGGGGTGTGGGGGCTCCTGTGTCTCAGTGCAGAGGTCCAAGAACACAGCACCCTGTGGGTGGCAGCACAGACACCTTGGAGCTGCAGAAGCTGCCTCTGTCAGTAGACACAGATAGAACTTTCCCAGCTGGGGTCAATCTAGCAAGCTTGTTCTCTGGTGGCCCAGCCTGTGCTTCTCACTGTAACAGGACATTTTGCGCCTATCCCACTGGGGTGGGGAGGGGATAAGTTTTGGCAGGATGAGTGAGTACTTGAGCTGGTTCTTTTGAACTCATAGCTTGGTCCTCTAAACTCAGCAGAAGTGGCGTGGCACTTTCTAGGGCTGCTGTGTTTCTCCGCCATTGAGGTGGCATCCTTGGGCCAGGTGCTGCCACGCACACCTGCAGTCCCTGCTGCTACAGAAACTGAGGTAGCCAGACCACTTGAATAGTTGGAAACCAGCTTGGCCGGTGAAGCAAGATCCTGACTCAAAGGCGACATCCAATGGGAGGCAGCAGGTCTTTGGCATAGCTTTTGGTTACCTCCAACAAGAACCAGAATATCCAAGAGATGCCATCATGGGAATGGTCTGTTTTGCAACATGGGACAAAGGAAATCACCATATTGTGTCTCTTCTGTGCATCCAGAGACATGCTCTAGACACTAGGAGCTAGCCATTAACTTCTTGGTCAGAGAGAAGCCACCGTGTGTAAGGGAGTCAGAGTCACAGCAAAGCATCAGTGTTGTTCTCAGCAGAGCCGTGAGATGCTCCTTGAACTTGAGGTGGGGAGTTGGGGGAGCCAAGGCTATTCTAGCCTGGGGGTTTTCCTGGAGGTCCAATCCATTTCTCTGTGAGATCACCTTCCAGGACTCCAAGGAGATGGTATTTGGCTCGATTATTTTGCATTTGTCTGTTTGCTTGGGGGAGGGGAAAGGGCATAGGCCTTGTGTGATGGTCAGGGGACAGCCTGTAGGAATTGTTTTCAATCTTTTGAGCATTTTAAAATGATTATTCTTATTTTATATGCATTGGTGTTTTGCCTTCATGTTTGTCTGTGTGAGGGTGTTAGACCCCCTGGAGCTGGAGTTTCAGACAGTTGTGAGCTGTCGTGTGAGTGCTGGGAATTGAACCCAGGTCCTCTGAAAGAACAGCCAGTGCTGGTGACTGCTGAGCTACCTTACCAGCCCCTGTTTCTCTCCTTTCACCACGTGGATTCTGGGGATCAAACTCAGGTTGCCAGGCTTGGCATGCAGCATGCCCCTTTACCTTCCGAGCCATCTCACCAGGTCTTCGTCATCACGGGTCTTTCCAGGTCAAGCCAGTGGGGTAACCTGAAAGCTGAGCTTCCACAAGAGGCTAACAGTGCTCTTGCCTCTGCATCCTGGCTTGCAGGGGTACAGGTTCTGAGGCCTGGCTGCTGGGAGCTTCGTAACTTCCGCTCCTTCCATTCTGAAGGTGTTTGAGGAATGCAGGGACAGGGCTGACATAGGTAGTAAGCAAGTTGACTCTGAGAAGTCTAGCAAGCATACGCCACACTGGAGTCCTCAGCCCCTGGGCCAGTATATCTTGTGATGGTTTCCTGTGCTTGGTACATACCAGAGGGCTCTCTCTGCTTTGTAGAAATGAGCATCTTAGACCATAAAGATCCCAAAGGCTGTTTTTGCATGTGAGAGCTAGGATTTCCATGGAGGCTTCACCTACAGAAAGTTTTTCTTTTTCTTTTTTTTTTTTTTTTTTTGGTTTTTCGAGACAGGGTTTCTCTGTATAACAGCTCTGGCTGTCCTAGACTCACTTTGTAGACCAGGCTGCCCTCGAACTCACAGAGATCCGCCTACCTCTGCCTCCCAAGTGCTGGGATTAAAGGCGTGCGCCACCAACGCCCAGCCAGAAAGTTTTTCTTAATGGAAAACCAGAAGCTTCCCAGCTTTGTTCTCTTATCTTCTGCCCCACTTTAGCAAAATGGGCTGTCTGCAAAGATAGTGCGTACCAGCCCGGTAAGCTGGTGTCTGGACCTCTGCCGGCTGTCTGATGATCAGGCTTTGCTGCAAAACTGATGATAAGCTCCTCCGAACTGGAGCAGCAGGGATCCCTTGGGAGCTGAGGGTGGAGGCTGAAGCCAGAGAAGGGTTTGCAGGCAGGGCTCCTCAAGGCTGACTGGTGCTGTGTCTCTAGGGAACATGAAAAGGAGGTGCAGAACCGGAAGAGAGGCAAGAGGCCCAGGGGCAGGCCAAGGAAACACATAGTCATGTCCTCCTGCAGCAGGCGCTCCAAGCTTAAGGTGAGTGGCCACAGGCCTTTTTGTCTCCTCACCTCCTGGTGCAGCTCCAGGCAGAGGTGCTTCTATTGAGGTAGGCAGGCCTGTTTGCTATTGCCCCTTCAGGCCTGTACCAGTGGATGGCACCAGCAGGTAACAGAATGAGTGAATGCTCTTCCCATCCTGGGGCCTGTTCCCTGTGTCAGCTCAAGCCCATTCTGCACTCTGTCCTCTAGGAGAGTAGCAGCAGACAGTTCAGAGGCCTTAGGCTCAGGTGTCCCTCTGTTCATTACCTGAGCTTGATTCTCTACACCCTGGCTCTGCCGTCTTCCCTTCTAGCAGGAGGATGTGAGCCACCGAAGGAATTTCTGTGGGTTGATGATGCTGGGGAGGCCTAGGGCCCCAGGGTCTGATGGGACCAGCCCCTGTCAGAGCTAGAAGGACATTGCTGCCATCTCCATAAAGCTACCATAGGAGATGCTGGCCCCGCAGGCCACATGACTTAGCACTAGGGATGACAAGAGAAACAGCAGTCGGTTTACCTATAATTCTGCTTTGCCGCTGAGTGGGTTTTCCTCTTCTGGACAGCCATGGTCACTCCTCCATGGCTGCTAGGGTCTGGAGGACCCTGGTGCTGTGGCTACAGGATGCCTGATGCTGCTTGGCCAGAGGTTGATTCCCACCACTTGTCTTTCCAGGAGCCAGATGCACCCTCCAAGTCCAAATCCAGCAGTTCCTCCTCTTCCTCCACATCTTCCTCCTCTTCCTCAGATGAAGAAGATGACAGCGACCTGGACTCCAAGAGAGGCCCCCGGGGCCGTGAAACCCATCCAGTGCCTCAGAAGAAAGCCCAGATCCTGGTGGCCAAGCCAGAGTTGAAGGATCCCATTAGAAAGAAACGGGGACGCAAGCCCTTGCCCCCAGAACAGAAGGCAGCTCGGAGACCCATAAGCCTGGCCAAGGTGCTAAAGACCACCAGGAAGGATCTGGGGAGCTCAGCCAACAAGTTGCCCCCTCCACTCAGTGCTCCTGTGGCAGGCCTGGCTGCTCTGAAAGCCCACACCAAAGAGGCCTGTAGTGGCTCCAGCACCATGGCCACCCCAGAGAACCTGGCCAGTCTGATGAAAGGCATAGCTGGGAGCCCCAGCCGCGGTGGCATCAGCTGGCAGGGCTCCATTGTACACTACATGAACCGCATGAGCCAGAGTCAGGCTCAGACTGCCAGCCGGCTGGCACTCAAGGCCCAGGGCCCCAACAAGTGCAGCCTTGGGCTGGACCTGAAAATGAGGACGCAGAAAGGGGATCTAGGGGTGAACCCTCCAGGAAGCAAGGTCTCAAAGGCCCCTGGTGGTGGATCTGCAGAGCAGCAAAAAGGGAGCAGTTCAGGTGGCCCCGGTTCCCAGCCGGCACCCTCTCAGGAGCTGAGCCTTCAGGTCCTGGACTTACAGAGCATCAAGAACGGTATGCCCAGTATGGGCCTGCTAGCTCGCCATCCCACAGCCACCAAGGCTGTACCTGCCACCAACCCGGCCACGGGGAAAGGTCCTGGGGGTGGCCCCACAGGAGTAAACATGACCAGCACACCCACAGACACCAACAAAGGTGAAAAACTGGCCTCCAAGGCAACAGCTCTGCCTACCCCTTCTGTCAAGAGGGATGGCATGAAGTGCATCGCTGCCTCCAGCGGGCAGGAGAGCCACACAGTTCCAGGAGAAGGCCGCAGGGCACCTGTGCTGTCTGAAATGAGCACAGGTGAGGAGAACAGTAGTTCCGACTCGGACCCTGACTCCTCCTCACTCCCCAGTGCTGGGCAGAACCTGTCGGTATCTATTCAGACCAGCCAGGACTGGAAACCTACCCGCAGTCTCATCGAGCATGTCTTTGTCACAGACGTTACAGCCAACCTCATCACTGTCACAGTGAAGGAATCTCCCACTAGCGTGGGGTTTTTCAGCTTGAGGCATTACTGAGACTGTTGCCCAAGTCAGACCTGCCTTACGGTCTCTAGTTTTGCTTTGATGCCTGACCCAGGCGCCTGCTCTGCCCTGTCCTGAGACTTGGGGCTTGGAACTGGCTTCCTGGTGATTCTACCTCTCTGAGCCTCTACTTCATTCTGTGTCCTGTCACCTCAGGAAAGCTGGGTAGCCACTGGCTCAAGGCTGCCTGCTTGGACAAAGCATCCTTAGCACATGTCCCTCCTTGACCTAGTGAGACCCTCCCTTCCCCACTACTTTCAAGTGGGTTGGGGGAAGGGCTTCCTCCCCAGTCCAGGGGGAAGAGGAGTAGGGCAGGCAGAACCTTCTCCAAGTCCAACAGCAGCAGGGTCTTTGTGGTGAGGGGGGGATTCTATCCTTTGCAAGTGAGACAGTGGCCTCATTATAAAAGGATAATTAGTTGTGAAGTTGGGCTCAGGAACCCTGCAGAAGTCTGCAGAACCCTATGGAACCCCTCAGAGTGTCTGTCCCTGGTATAGTGCCATCTTCAGCCTCAGCTGTTGTCCTAAAGTCCAGCCAGGGTTTGGGGTCCTGGCACTCAGGTGCTACTGGATTTGGGAACAGGAAGTCAAATGTCACTACTGCCTCCTTCCTGCAAGCAGACCTGAGCCCCGCAAGAAGTGACCTGTTCCCCTCTGGATCCAGACCCTCACCACTGGTTTGGCCCCACTAAGGTGCACCCTAGTTCTGAGGGCTGAAGCTGCTGGGCTTGGGGGAGGAGGAGACACTAGAAAGCCAGCGGAGGCTGAAGCAGGAGCTCGGACACAGTCCTGGGTAGGCAATCTTCCCCACTGGTTGGAGTTCTTATTACTAGGGCCCCATGAATCACCCTGGTGGCTCTAGTGTGGGAATGTAGGTGTTTCATGTGGGCCTGCCACCCTGCTGCCTGTCTAGACTGGGAATCTCTAGACTTGCGCAAGTGTTTTCTGTAGTTAAGCCTGGTGCAGAGCCCTGCTTGGTAAGTGGCCCATTCTTGGGTTCCATTTTCCCTGACAATCCTCTCCCATGTTTGGGAGCTTGTGTTTCCTTCCTAGCTGAGAAGCAATATCCCTATGCCATTTGTGTGGTGGGACAGTTTGGCAGCCCACCCGGCAGGGGCCCTAGTTCCTCCCCCATCCTCAGGAGATGATCCTTGCTCTGAGTCCCTTTCTAGATGCCTTCTCCCTATCCCCCCTCCTCAGGAGATAATCCTTGCTCTGAGTCCCTTTCTAGATGCCTTCTCCCTATCCCCCATCCTCAGGAGATGATCCTTGCTCTGAGTCCCTTTCTAGATGCCTTCTCCCTATCCCCCATCCTCAGGAGATAATCCTCTCTCTGAGTCCCTTTCTAGATGCCTTCTCCCTATCCCCCATCCCAGGTAACTGTCTTAAAACTACCTTGTCAGATTGCTGGCCAATGTCAGGATTTTCTGTCCTGGAATATCATCGTGGGGCCATGACAATCTGGTCAGTCTGTGATGCCAAAAAGTGGGGGTGCTATGAAACCCTTGTTTCTACTTCTGCCATTGATCAGCTGGCAGGGGTGGGCTCTTCACTCCAGTTGCCTTGAAGGGTTTCTCCTTCCAAAACCAGCCCAAATAGTGGGCTGTGGTGTCTGGGACCTGCCGTGCTTTCAAAGTGCACATACACCACCACCCTTCCCCAGTAGCTCACTCCACACACCAAATGAGAGGTGGTCTTTGTGTAACTAAACCAACCTCAACACTGTGCCTTTTTGGACAGACCCATGTCCATGGCTTCTGAGGGACGCCTATGTTGTGCACCCTCTAGATTGAACAACAAGGGACCATGTTACTGGCAGCAAAAGCTGCCACTGGAAAGAATTCAGGGCCAGGAAGTGGGTAGCAAAGGGGAAGAGTTGCCTACTGGGCCATTAGCCTCCCTCGCTGTTCTCAGTCCTTTCCTGCCTCAAGCAAGGTTTGCAGCTTTTGTGCCAGACACTGCCTTACGGGTACCTCCATGTCACTTGGGGGTCCCATGACCTATTGGAGAAGTAACCCTGTTTGGGGGTCTGCATTGACTGGCCTCATTCCCTGCTACCAAGTCTCCAAACCCTGATTTGGTGCCTTTTATTTTTACCAGTTACTTCAGTCCCAAAGTTGAAGTGTACAAATACCTTCCTCCTAGCCACTTTGCCTTCTTGTGTATTTTCCTTGGTGCTGTGACCCCAGAGGTCTGTGTTACAAAGCATATGTGTACAGTGTGCTAGCATGAGAACCCCACTCGAGAGGCGCACCACATGAGATCTCATGTTTACCAATAAATAAAGTAGTTTTTTGTTGTTGTGCCCTATCCTTCCCCTCATCCTCAAGGGTGTGTGTTTGTGTTTGTAGCTAGGCATCTGTCACACATCTGACAAGGTCCCAGACATTCTGTGCTACATTTTCATGCCACATGGATATCTTAATCTTACCATCTTTTCAGGATAGCATGTCTTCTAGCCTAGGCTGGCACCTTGAACTTTGATAGTCCTGCCTCAGCCTAGTGTTAAGATTGCAGTCTGTTTCAGCACCTACCTGATAGGAAAAGTGGCCAGTGTGTCCTCCTCCTAAATAGTGGCTTCAAAAACAAAACAAAAAACCCTTTGGTACCAAAAAGAGTGTCCCGTGTTTGGGTCTACTCCAGTCCTTGCCTTGATTAGAGAACTCTGGTCCCAAGGTTTCATTGAGAAGGAACTGTTGACCTGTGAGCAAGAGTCCGTCCTTGGCTTGGTTTCTCTGTCTTTTAGCTGGTTGTTTATGTGTGCCCCCTCTAACCTGGAGCTGTTTCATAAGGATGGACATGTGTTACTACCCTGGGAAAACTTAGGATCTGTGTTGGAACAGGACTGTTCAGCACAGGCAGAAATGGCTGCCCCAGGAAGCCCATGTGGTGTGGGGGAGGGTTTGGAGTAAGGTAGGCTGGTGCCCTGATAGTCATACCCAGGCGCATCTCACAAACCCAGGGGTTTTTAGGGACATTAGCTAGATTATAAGGCCTTTTCACTGATGTTAATTTATTTTTCAGAGGAAAGACAGTAAATGATGTAGGAAAAGTCTTGTCTTTTTGCAACTCTTAGTATCAATAAATATATTTTAAACTTTTGGCCTGATTGTAAGTAATACAAAGTAGTCTTCACTTCCCCTGTCATGGCACACACCCATCTGGACATGGGCTTAGCTGTAGCACTGGAACAACAACAACAAAAAGAAAACATTGGAAATAGCCACTCAGAGGTGGAAAAAGAAGACACCTTTGCAAAGAAGGAACATGGTTTTAAGAGAAAATACCTATGGCAGTGATGAGCAGAGCAGCAGGAGGCGTATGTAGTGACTGGAGGAGGACCAGGATGAAGGCTACTCCCAGCATCTAGCACATAGCACACAAAGCAGTCCACCATACAAAAGTCCACTTCCTACAATATTCAAGGAGCTAAGTTGGCCTGGTTTGATGGGAAAGAATATATATATTCTTTCTTTTCTTTTTCTTGACACAGGGTTTCTCTTTGTAGCCTTTGGTCATATATATGACCAAAAAAAACCCCTAATAGCATTACTGGGTAAGCAGAATGCTACAGGTCTCTACACAGCACAGCTTCGGTGGTACACAGTAACTCACTTTTCCTACACAGAAGGGCATAAAAGTAAACCACCACCCTCACCTCCATAGTACCCAATGATGCCATGTTGGGAAGCTACAGAGGGGCATTGAAAACAGCAGGAATCCTTGAGCCAGGGACTGTTTCAATTCCTGACCACAACTATTGAGAAAGGGAAAATGAGCCTATTATATATATTACTAACCTTCCCTAGTCCAAGACTTGCATTAATTTATTCAAAAATTGGCCTCCCAGGAGAATGGAGTTCCTTTGAAGTGTACCGAATACAGGCCTACCCCTGGCAGAAAGTCTGGTTGGGACTTGGGTCTGAGTGTCAGGTTGTCAGGAGGGGATCAGCACTACAGACAGAAACACAAACCTTGCTGGAGAAGGGTCCTTGTGCATGAAACCTGACTTTTTAAATTTTGTTTATTTTTATTTCATGTGCAGTGTGTGTGTGTGTGTGTGTGTGTGTGTGTGTGTGTGTGTGTGCGCATAACGTGCACACAATGGATCCCCTGAAAATGGAGTTACAGTTTTGAGCTGCCCTGTGGATGCTGGGAATTGAACCCAAGTCTTAATTGCTGAGCCATCTCTCCAGTCCCCATTTCTTGATTTTTGCAAAGCAGGCTGCTGACAATTTGATTTCCCTTACGTTGTCTTCAGTGCCTGTTTTTATTTGCTTGTTTGCTTGCTTGTTTCTTTTCTTTTCTTTTGGTTTTTGAGAAGGGGCAGCTGGATCCTAGACCTCCTGTCCTAGAGGAACAAGCTACCTTGGCAGAAGCAGGTGCTGGTCACATTGGCCAACTAGGGCTTTCTGAAAACCTGTGTCTACAGGAATAAGGTCTCCAGACCAGTGTTGGGGGTGGGGGGCTGGCCTACATTGTTCTTTATTAATCTGTGAGGCTGATCTGATCACCTAATCAATCCACCTCCGTCCTAGAATAGGCACCACTGGAATCAAATGGAGGGCACGTGGTACGATTGGTGCCGCTGGGCTCTGGGTCACTGGACACCACCTTCCTCTTATCTACCGTGGGTGAGTTGAGGCCAGCTCTCAAAGACAGAGATGATGCCTGGCGAAGCAGGGTAGGAGGAAATGAGGCTTTTTTTCCGATTCTATCCGGAACCAGAGGGGGAGGGGTGACACTTGGGACAGGAGCTGAGGGTCCGTCTCCTGTAGAGGGCGCGCGCTTCCCACGAAGTTCCGGCCGCGGGACTTTGAATGATGAGAAGGGCAGAATCCCTGAGTCCCAGGCGGTCCCGAACTCAGTTGCACCGTCTACACCCCTGCTGTTCGGAGCAGCCTCCAACCGACTCAGTCTCTGGCCGCAGAATGAAAGCCGGGCCCCAGCCTACAACTTCTCATTATTGTTATCCAAATTTCCATCCTTGATGGCACCGTACCCCTTTGGGCTCCCACTCGCTCCTCCCTTGGGCTCCCGCTGTATCCGAGCCTCCTCTGGCCTGAAGGACTTTTTGGTGAAAAGAGGAAGCAGTCTTGCATGCCATTGGGGTCCTGAGCACAGCACCGGGGCCTTCAATCAGAGCCGCGCGCTGTATCAAAGAGTTCAGAAAAAACGGCTCTTCGCAGAGCCATAAGTATTTCATTCAACCAGTGTTTATGTTGGGCCAGGCTCAGCTCTGGCAGCAGCAGCTCGAGCAAGTCCTGCCAATGAGGACAGAGAGAAATCTGCCTGAGCGAAGACGGCCCGGCCCGGAGCCAGGGGTCCCCCACGGTCTGGTCTTTGGTCTACGGGAGAATCTGCCCAGAAAAAAAATTCGCCAAGGATGCTCTGAGCCCAAGTTAAAGTTGGTGGTGACCAAAGAAGTGGGAAATCCCTCAGGGTCACTGCAAGTCTCCTCAGTCTCCTCCCTATATTTGGGTGACAGCGAGGGGGGGGAGGGGGTTAAGGTGGGGATCGGAGCTGCTGTAGGACTGAGGGTTGAAGCCACCAGGCCCAGTCATCCCACTGCCTTCTCGGCACTCCTGATGGCCATTGCCCTGCAGATGGCCCAGCAAAGAGCTCACTCAGCCCAGAATGCCTTGAAGTGGCCTAAGAAATAGACCTTAGACCTCTTGGCTCCCGAGACCGTACTGGACAAGCTGACTGCTCAACGTCCGAAGAGCACTCGACGCTCAGTGACCCGCTGCGGCAACCTCAGACCTCAGGCGTCGACCCAGGGCCTCCCACACAGGTCACTGAGCTGGAGGAGGGAGGTGGGGAGGGCTTTGCCAACGGCTTGGCCACTGCGGTCTGGGCCAAGGACAAAAGATGTGACCCGGTCCACATTTCTCCCCTCCCTCCCCTCGGGATCTTCGAGAGAGTTCACACGGATTGCAGCTTCTTCGCAACGGAGCGACATCTGCCCCGGGAATATGGAAGAGGATCCGAGTTCAGTGTGAGGTCCTCTTTGGGAATCCAGAGTGTGGGTATCTTTGCAGCCTCACGACCCTGCCCCCCTGCTGAGAAGTCTGCAACCTAGAAGACCGAGAACACCCACCACCAGCACCCCACACTATGATTCCCCCACGACAGCCCCTCATCCAACCTCGGGGATATCTACCGGAAAGAAGTTTCACCAGGGTCCAAGAGGCCGTAGGGACTGGGGGTGGGAGCGCGGGATTGAGGACCGGCGGCTCCGGGTTCACTAATCACATCAGCGCGCTCTGCGCTGGCTCCAAGCAGGCAGTTGCCTAGCAATACCCGCGAATTCAATTCCTCAATCAATAGACGGAGGCTCTGCATTTCGGGGAGCGCCGGCAAGGCTGTGGGGGTCTGTGCCACAAGTCTTGCGACAGCATTGAGGAGCACGCTGGGGTCTTGGGCAGTGAGTCAGAAAGGCTCCTGGGTGTCAAGCGCTACCGTTGTCTGGCATGGAAGGGGGTGTGGTGCTTGGGGGGGGGAGGTAATACTCCCTCAGCGTGAGTAGAGCCCAGAGGCCGCGCATATTATCTCAGGAGTCCCCAAATTCTGCCTGGATCCCAAAGAAGTGCTGCCAGCAGTGAAGATAGTTCCCAGGCAACTCAAAGACAGTCATGACTCGCTCCCTCCCCAACCAACCTCCCCTTACTCCCACGGAGAGTTCTCGTAGTTGGGAAAGGGCCTTTGCCGGGAATCCGGCCCTTTTTGAGAGTATGGGGGCGGCGAAGGTAAGGGGCACAGAGTGGGGAGTGAGAGAGGCAAGTGTCCTGCCCTTTCCGGGGAAATTTATTTGGGAAATAAATAAAATAATGAAACCAAGACACTGTCTATTTACAAAGTATATATTTAAACACGTAAAAAGTGATACTGGATACAGACACATTCACAACCCAAGAAGATAGGTACCGAGGTTTCACTCTTGAGCTGAGACGGAGATGAACTGGAGATTTGTACATAGCTGAGAATTCATAAACCCAACACACATGCTCTGCCCGTCTGCAGTGCAGACTCTGAGCCACGTGGTCCCAGACCCCTGCCCACCCACCCACCAGGTCAGCCTCTCAAGAGCGAGCTAAGGAGACACACACAATGGCTTTGGACAGACGGCAGGACGACAAGGCAGTGAGGGCAGAACCAGGAAGGCTGAAGGAAAGAGAGAAGAGAAAGGAAGTCGGCAGTCAAACAGGGGACTCCTGTCCCAGAGTTACCCTTCAAAGCAGGTTCATCTGAAAATAGAGTCGACATCTAGACAGACACACGGTCAACAGCGCTTCTTTATACAAAGTCGAAAATACCAGTTTTACAAATATGAGCAGATAAAAATCCCCATTCCAGGGGCTTCTCTTTAGGCGCAGTTTGATTTTCAAAAACAACAACACGTAGAACACACCGTTTACCTCTTTTTCTCCCTCTCTTTAAAGGCAAAACGTCTGGAGAGAAGAGAATGAGAGGCTGGAGATGTGGAGCCAGGTGTGAGAAGGACGAGTCTGGGGTCCCTCTCCGGCCCTCCCCATTACCAAGCTCCTCTAGCCCACCTCAGAGCCCCCAAAGTCTGTGCTTTGTCCCTCGAGCGGAGCCTGGAGCCCCTCCCTCCAAAGGCAATGGAAGTTAGATTGCCTGCTGGCCCTTTAAGGGCGGGAAGGGCCGGGAGGCCGCAGGATCCAAGCTGGAAGGGGCGAAGGTAGACTGGCGGACAAATTTGTGCTTTTGAGTCCGAGCTGCGCGCAGCCCGGTCCGGAGTGGGCTGGGACCAGGGGCGCAGAGGGTCACAGGGTACCAGTCGTCCCCAGTCACTCCCGCTCCACCTCGTTCCCCCGCCCCTTCCGCGGAGTCTGAACGTAGAGTTCACGTAGCGAGCACTCCAAGAATCGAAAAGGACTATAAATTACAGCTTTTGCTTTTAAGAAAGGGTGAAGAGGGAAAAAGCTAAAATTCTACTGCGCGTTCTTGGATGGAAACCCCATCGAGTCCCTTCCGCCCCGAACCCCACCAGACCAAGTTCACCCGGGCTGCGACCCCGGAGCCCAGCCCAATCAGCCCGGTGTGCTGCCCACTGCCAGCCCTGCGGGGTGGCCTGGCGGCCGCTAGTCCCTTAAAAACAGAGCCCACCCTCCCCGGGAGAGCCAGGCTGGTCCAAATCTTCCTGGGAGGTGGGGCCGCCCTGTCTTCTGGAGAAGCCAGAGGACGCGCAAAGGAAAAGTCCACCCGAACATTTTTCTTGTAAAACAACTGTCTGGCGCTCTGGCCACTGACACGCAATCCTCCCAATTTATCCTGGCATTTCGGGAATGTAAACAAATTCGCTGGATTTCTTTCTCTCTGCAAAGTAAGGGAAGGAATCGAGGGGACGGACGGGGAGATTTTTGTCCATGTGACGCATGCACACAATCCGAGTGTACGGCACTCACACATCTATAAAAAGTGCATCTCCTGGTGTGGCTCTGGGAGAACTGCGCCCGCTCACTAGAGACTTTTTTAACCTTCAAAAGTACGAGTGAAAAAGTTATCCGAGCTAATACTTTTTTCCCTAATAGACCTCTCAGTCTAGAGAGAGGAGAGAGAAAGAAAGAGAGACAGAGAGAGAGAGAGAGAGAGAGAGAGAGAGAGAGAGAGAGAGAGAAGAAAATAGAAAAAAGAAAACTGATCTGACCCCACCCCCTTTTTCTGATTGGGAAGCCAACCTTTTGTTGGCCTAGCTGGCCAATAGGAAGGAGAGCAAAAATCCTGCCTTGGTGCCAGGGGTCTGGCACTGGGAATCCGGTGGTAGAGGGAGGAGGTGGGTGGGCCAAGTCCCTCCACACAACCTCCAGAACCCCAGCGCCCAGGTTCCCAGCTTTCCTGGTGCCCTGCGGGACAGGGGCCCCTCCTGAATCAGTCTGTCTATCCTACCAAACCACAATCTCTCTCTCTCCTTATTTAAATAAAAGAACTTCAAAAGTTGAAATATATATATTTAGATATTTTTCTTAAATAACATATTTACATCTAATAGAAAATAGAACTCTAGAGATAATTTTCCAACCAGAACTGAGGAAGGAGGAATGAAAGTGATGGGGGAGGGGTGTGAAGTTAAGGACAGGACCAGCCAGAAGGCCACAGCCACCCAGGAATAAAAAGCACTAAGCCACATTTGTGCTCACTCTCCCCTGCTGTGGTCCTGGGCTCTCCAGCCCCAGCAATTCATCTCTTTTCCTTAAAGAAGCCTTGGTCCGTGTTGCTCTCCTTAATGGTGACGGTCAAAAAGTTTGAGGTCACATCTGTGACGACCACCTTCTCCAGGTTAGTCAGAGAGGGGCTCCAGGACTCTTCCTCTGGGTCCCCCAGGATTCTGGCCACTGGAATCCTGGCGATGAGGGAAGGTCTTCCCCCTTGGCCCCCCATGTCCCGATACAGGCTTCCCACTGAGCCAGGGGTGCCTGAACTATGTCGGACCCTGGGGCCACCAGGATCCAGGGCACCTTGGCCTTTGGCCTCCAGGAAGGCAGCCCTGTGCTTTATCACCCTGGCTGGAAAGGTGTCCACAGACAACTTGCTGGAGGCCTCGGCTGAGCTAGGCCTGCTCACAGCATACTGCACCAGGTCTGAGTCCTGCCTTCGAGCAAGCTGGATTACACTATGGCCAGCTGGAAACTTCCCTGTCCCAGAAGGGGTGTCATCCAGCTTTCTGCTTTTGAGGTAGTCTCCAAGGCCATCACTGGGCTCTCCCAAGGGCCTCTGTGAAGGGTCTAGGGGCTCCTTCCGGGGCTTGGGTCCCCGCTTCTTGGAGTTGTCCCCAGGTGAGCTGGGCTTGTCATCTACACGGCTGGCACCCTTGTCCCGGTCTCGCTCCCGCTCTCGGTCCCGAGGTGGGTCTGCCCTGCAGGTACTGGTGCTGCTGCTCCCTGGTGGGGACAGACCCGTGTTCCGAAGGCCCTCTCGGGCCCTGGAAGTAGATGCCAAATCCTGGGGTGAGCGTCCTGGGTAAGGGATCCGGATGCCTCTGGCAGAGTCACTTCTGAATTCATAAGTTTTGGCCTTTGCCTTGGCCTGGGCCTGCAGAAGGAAAGCAGTAAGGAAAAGGAAGCAGAGCGCTGCTTCCCCCACCACCACCACCACCATGTCTTCCAGCCTTGACTGCCCAACTTTCCCTAGATGCCTAGATGCCTGGGGAATTCTAATTGAGTGGTGAGGTGGCCTTAATGGTAGTAGTCTGGAGAAGGGGAAAGAGGATTTGTCTGGAAGCAGCCATTTGCAACCAACACACTCCTTGTATTCTATTATAGGTCTACTTGGGATGGCTGGAGGAGAGAAATAGAGTCCTTCTGGTATAGCTAAATCTTACCTCTAGAGCCCCTTGGTGCTGCCACTGACTTGATGACCACGCTGTCAGAAGACTCCCAGATTACAAGTCAGCATAAAGTATGGACACCCACTGGTTTACAGGCCCTCCAGGTTCCCTTTGAATGTCACATTCCACCACTGGAGACTGCAACATACCTTGAGAAGGAAGGTTTTAGGCTTGGGTCCTCGCTTTTTGGGGCCATAGAGCTCCATCTCCCGTTCCCTAAAGAAAGAAAAGATACAGAAGGGGGTGTGTCCTGCTGCCCTGAAGTCAGCCAGTAAGGGTTGCAGTCTGTACCTGGCCTAAAGGTCTGTACCTTTCCTCAAAAGCTGCAAGCAGGCGAGCATCCAGGATATTTTCTTCGGGCTCCCACGTGCTATACCTAAAGGAAATCAGGAAGAATCTGGCATCAGTCCCTGGAGCAAGGAGAGAGAGGAGGGAGCGGAGGGCGTGTTGTGTGTGTAACTTTCCAGTTGCCTTGTGTTGCATTTCAATGTAAAGGGGAAAAGAGGAAGAAAGAATCCTCCTCAATATCAGTATGGGGTTGTGATTGCATATAACCCACTTACTTCTGCGACCAGCCCTTCCATTTCACGAGATATTCCATGCGTCCCTGCGGATGCAAAAGGGAAAATGTGTGTGTATGTGTGTGTGCGCGTGGGGAGGAATGCATGAAGAGACACAAGAAATACACGCGAAAATGCATGCACCAAATGAATGCTCCAAACACTACCGCCAAAGGCACCAGTCCGCTGCAGCACCCCTGCAGAAACGCTGCACAAAGTACATGCACCCGCATTCATCCCCCACCCCGCCCCCCATCCATGCAATCTGTGCACCGCTGCAAGTCTATGGAGAGCGCAGGGGCTGAGCCGCCACCGCCGCCACGGCCGCGGCCGCTGCTGGGACCTGGGGGAAGGGAGGCTGGGCTGCAGCAGGGGGAGGGAGCCCGAGCCCTGGTGAGGGAAGGCCCGCTGCACCGCCGCCCGCCGCCCGCCGTCCGCTTCACCTACTTTGCGAATGCGCCGCTTCAGGAGGGCTTCGGCCGCGAACACCCGCTCCCCCACCGCCGAGAGCTCCATGTTGACTCGCCGCTACCCCCCTCGGCCGCTTCCAGAAGCAGAAAAGCAGCGGCCAGCCCTCGACAGCCCATAATACTCTCCCACTGACGTCAGTTCTCCTCCCTCCCTGCGCGCTCTCCCTTCCTCCGCCTTCGCCGGGCGCTTCCTCCCGCCCCACGTGTTGCTAACGACGTTGCTAAAGCCGAGCGGCCTAGGCCTGTTCTGCGGGCGCTGATTGGACCAGCGCCCGGCCACGCCCCTCTCCCTGTCTCCCCCGCGTTGCTACGTGACCCGCGTTCCAATCGCCAAGGGGCGGAGTCTCCGGCTACTCCAGAGACCCAAAGGGGGGGGGGGGGTGCCGTCAGCGGAAGTGACGCGAAGCGGGGCGGACGGGACCGCTGTCAGTCTGCGCGGCTGGCCAGGGGGGTTTTGCTGCCCTAGGCTCCGGCCCCCGCCCCCCTGCCCAGCTGCCTAGCGGTTCCCCGGGTACATGGCGTGTCCCCAACAAGCTCTCTGGGCTCTCCGCGTAGGTGCCAGCCAGGCGCCGCCCCTCGGCAGACCCAGGCCCTCCCCACCTGCCATCCTCCTCGCCCGCGGCTTGTGCAGCACAATGCACAGGTGCCGGGGCGCAAAGGGCCGCGCCCGAAACCCCGGACTTAGGGCGCGCTGGAGCCGAACCCACCAATTCTCTGACCCCTCCCTGGCGGCCCGGCACCCTTGGTCTCCATGGCAACGCCCCCTCCCTCCATCGGCAGTCCCATCCCGCCAACAAATCAATGTGCCTGCTCGTGGTCTCCAGTCGCACAGCGCTGCCTGCGCCCACCCTCCGGGCCCTGCTAACCGAGCTGGCGTGGGCTCTTCTCCCGGCTCAAAAGCCCAAAGCAGGTCGGTGTGTACCGCCTGTGCCCACCCTGGGCGGAGACCCTGCAGGAGGGGTCGCGTGCCTTCTCTCCGACTACCCCATTGTCCCCGAAGTCGCAGCCACCTGCCCCTGCTTCTGCCCCTAACCCAGCTTGCTGTTCCCGCCCACTCCACTCCTGGGCCTCGAGAGAAGCCAGCCCTGGCAACGTCAGTCAAGGCATGGGTTTAGGGCGCCGATGACCACCGAGGCAGAGCCTAGAGCCTGCCTAGTTCAGGGGTGAGCGGCTGGGGGCGCCGTGGGCCTCCTCCAGACCTAGGTGACCAGCTAGAGCACTTCCTGTCTCGGGCTCTTCTCAACGACGTGCGCGGAAGACACCCGACACAAACCATCGGCGTGGAAGTTGAGGGGTGTAGTGGTGTCTGGTGCGGCCTGGAAGAGAGCCCCCCCCCCCAGGAAGATGGCGAGTCTTGGGTAGGGCACGAGGGTCTCGCAGACCTTTCTCTCCTAAGCTCTCCTTCCTCCGCTCTTGGTAACCCCTGTTGTGGCGTGGAGCTTCAGCAGCGGCTGTCCCCACACTTGTTTTACCACCCAAGCTCCAGATCACAGAGTCCGACTCCTTGGAACACACAATTTATTTAAATTAAGATATCAATTTGGTTGCAGACAGTTTCCCCTGGCCAGGGAAGGGATGGGAGAAAGAAAGAGAGAAAGAACGATGAAGACGGAAAAAACAGCGAGCCAACGAGTCTCGAAGGACAGGAAGCCCAGTGCGCAAAGCTGGCCTCGAGTCCGGGACTCCGCGCACCACACGCGCCAGTGCTGGCCTTGGGGCAAGCGCCGAGCTGGGCCCGCTGCGCCGGTTCTCCCCAAGCCTCCTCTTGCCTCAGCAATCGCGGGTTCCAGTTTTTGGCCTCATTCCCAGACATTACAAGGTGTGCTCCAGGTAAGGAGTCGCACCTCTCGGTTCTTAACGAACAGCTCATCCAGAGTGCCCAGATCGCCTCGGCGACCTACGCCCGCCGCCTTCAAGAGGCCGCCGACGGCTGCGTCCTTAATCATAAAAAGTCATTCCCGGTAACAAATAGTTTCGTCGGCCGGTGCCAGCGATACAGCTGTTTCTGTTTAAGTTTAAATACTTTCCAACAGTTTGGGCAGTAAAAATAAAGTCGGCCTCAGCCGCCTATAAGTGTCTGGTTTCCCCGCCCAGAGAAAGCCCACCCTAGCCCTCGGCCCGGGTCTCTCTAGTCGCCCCGCCTGCCAGCGCTTGGAATCTGCTGCCCGCCGCGGGCGTTGGCTGTCGGGCCACCCGGAGCTTGGTGGGGGCCGCGGCTCTGCAAGCCGACTTCAGGGCCACCTTGACGCCGGAGGCAGGGAATTGAGTGGAGTAGTTGGTGGTGGTGGTGGTGCGGGGAGGGGGGGGAATGTCAGTTCTCCTCATCTCAGTTTCCTACCCCGGGGAAGTTTGCGGGTCAAGAGAAAAGTGGTGGTTTCCCTTCAGCTTGGGGTTTGAGAAGAACTCTGTCCTTAGGTTGTGCGTGCCCTCCAGTGTCTTCATGGACCGGGGTTTTCAGGAGGCGAGTCTCCTCTGTTGTTGGTTTCAGTTCACCGAAAATATCTTCAGATCGCTTCCACTCCTATTTCCCCTCTGTCCTTTCCCTCCCTCCTTTCTTTTCCTCTGTTCATTCCCTAAATTTTACTTCTTTGCCTAATTAACCTAAGAAGTTCAATGTGAAGAAAGTCCCTGGGCTCTTGCTACCTCTGATGGAGCAGTTAGTGATTATCTCTGGTTTCTAGCTCCACTCCCCCCCCCCCGCCCCGTCTTTATGCCTGTTGGTAATTCTTCCCTAACAGCTTGCTCAGTACGAAATTAGTGTGCTTGGGAACTCCCTGAGTATGGAAGCCTGGGGGTTCCTGCGGAGCCCATTGCAAAGTTGGGGCTGGATTCAGGAGCAAAGGAAAGGAGGAGAATAATCAGAGGTGGGGGAGTGTGTGGTTCCTGTCTCTAGACAAGTTTGGTCCTCCGGAGAAGCTGGGATGTTACCTTTGTGCAGACCCAAAGTGCTTCCAGCTGCAGGAGCTAGGACAAGGTTGCAGAGGTGTCAATTCAGGTCTCCGGGTGCCCTCACCCCTGGACAGTTTAGAAACAGTGGGAGAAGTAGACGTCTGAGGGATGGGTTTGCACAAGTCCAGAGCTGGGGTCCGGCTAGATCAGAATGGGAAGATGCCTGTGTGTTCCAGGAGGGGGCACTAGCAACTGCCCTCATTCCAACCAAGTCTGGAGCGGAATTGGGCCACTCAGCACTTAATGCTATCCTTGGAACCAGAGAAAGGAGACTTGCCCACAACAGCCCACCTTTTTTTTTTTTTTTTTAAATTGAAACCTCCCCTGCCCACTGGCTCAATTCTTCACTCCCCTCACTCCTCCCTCCACACAAGACCTTTCCCTTTTCAAGTAAGATGATCACTGTTTTCTTGTGCACCTCCCAAAACTAAACAAAACAAGTTTCCAAGAACAAGAACCCGCTGCTGTTAATCTCACTTCTAGCAATCACTGCTACCAGGTTTTCTTGCGCCGCCTCTGCAGTAAATAAGGTAACTGCTTTCTATTACTTTTGCCCATATGGCTGCAATTTGAGTGTCTTTGGAGACAGTGAGTGTACTGGGGCGGGAAGGGTGGGGCGGGGAGGGAGGGGGGAGTGAAAGTGGAAATCAAATGCTCTTAGATCGCATTTTTATGAAGGAGATTGTCCGCGATTCTCGTAACAGCGCCCGGATCCTAAGATAAACTACCCGGTTTCTTTGTTTACGGAAATGCAGGCACACACGCTTGCCTGGGGACACCTGCTACGGCAATTCCCACTCTCTTCTGCACTACGGGCCAATTACTCCTCGGCTTAAGTGAACAGGCGCTGGGCTTGCCACTGCCCTCCTCTGCCAAGAGCTCTTACAAGGGACAGGGCTCCTACTCGCCCGCCCCCTCTCCTGCCCCAGCCGGCCGAAGATGCCTAGATTATCTCGAAGCCCGACTTTGGCTGCAGGCCTGCGTCTGGGGCCACTTAGCCCTGGATGCGCTCGCTGACCATCGACACGGCCTCCCGGGAGGAAAGCCCGAGGTTGGCGCAGTTCAGGGGAAGACGGGTGCGACCGATTGGGCGCTCAGATCCTGGGTCGCCGGCCAGACTAGCAAGCCCCAGCGCATCCTCCAGCTTGAGGCTGAGGCCAGGCCTCGTCTAGTTCTTTGGGTTCGTTTCAACTGCGGGCCTTGGCGGGCGTCGGACCTGCCCAATCTTGGCCATGCGGGCGGGCGGATTTGAAGCTGTGAAGTGAGCAAAAGCGTGGCTATGTGGATCAAGGCCTCTGCAGGGCCTGTGGCCCGTGGCTAACCTCCTGCCCACTTGGAGCTGGATCTGCCCGTGGCGTTCACTCCTGCTTCGCCGACTCTACAGCCAGGGCTGGATGCCTGCTGAGTGGATTGCCGCCTGCCTCTGGAAAGTGGTAGCGGCGACCAGACGTTCTGGACAGAAGTCCATAAACGCAGCCTGTGAATCCTGAATGTAGTTCCTAAAGTAAGCTCCTCTTTAGTTGTTCTCAGAGCAAGCCTGGACTTTCTTTTAGTTCTACAGTCTCCCCTCACTCCCTCTTACAGACTAAGAATGGGCAGTGCTGAATGAGAAGGGTTGACCACTGGTAGACAGGGGTCTCCATACACCAGAAGCCACTTAACCTTTGGTATCTTCCCCCTTAGCCTCAGCTCTCTCTCTCTCTCTCTCTCTCTCTCTCTCTCTCTCTCTCTCTCTCCTTGGAAGAAAGCAACCCAAATTAAGCCCATCTATGGAACAGTTACCATGGACTTAACCATTGTCCTAGGCACACAGATATCCAATCTCTATCTATAGGTAAAACCGAGGCACACCGAAGCACACAGCAAAGATTCTGCCTGGGAACTCCTAAAATGGGGCTCACAGACACTTCACAGTAAGGGCTGGGAACTCTCGGGATATCTCAGGTCCCCCCTCCCTGTCACCCCTACCCCCACCGCTTAAGGGAAGAATTGTTGGGCTGGTCCCACAAGCCCTTAGCAGAGCTCTCAGCAAGAAAGATGAGAGATCCTAGAAGCCATTTAGAGTTGGAGGATAGATGTTAGTGGAGATCTTCATAGTTACAATTACTGTGGGCTCTGAGACCAGCCTGCTTACAACCTCTATGCCTGTATGGGCAAGCTATTTTTATCTGTTTCAGCTTCTAAAAGTGAGTTACTTCTGGACACAGGGTTGTTACTTTTCAGTCTGTAATCAAACTTGTGATCCTCTTGCCTCAACTTCCCAAATCCAGGGATTACAGATGTATACCACTATGTGCAGACTCTCACTAAAATTGTGTTTGTTTGTGTGTGTTTTTGAGACAAGGTCTCACTATATAGCCCTCACTGTGTAGACTAGGCTGTCCTTGAACTCACAGAGATCCCCCTGCTTCTGTCTCCCAGGTGCTGAGATTAAAGGCCTATGCCAACATGCCTGGCCTTATCTAAGGTTTTAAAAGTGATATTAGCATGCTTTCCCAACAGAGTCCACAGGATGATTAGATGAGATGTAAAGACAGGGTCACATTTTAGGGAGCGGGGAAATACACGGAGACACGTTTATCTGTTTCAACTGTGGCTGTTACTGCTTTTCTAAGGCCAAAGTAGCAGCTAGCTGACAATGAGAGGCACCCACTCTTCCTGGATCTGTCTGTGCACCTTTTGGATGCAGTTTAGATTTGCTCGGGATCATGGCTAGCTGGGAGAAACTCCAGAGTTTTCCTCTGAGTGCTTGCCCTGCACGCGCCCAGAGCGGAGAGGCTGGAGCTTGCGCACAGCGGCTAACCCAGCACGCATGCGCGACGTGGGACGGACCCTCCCTCCCCCTTCCCCAGCCTTTTCCCGGGAAAGCAGCCTGGCTGGAGTTGGTTGCGAAAGCCTTCCCTTGGACGTCGGAGGCTCCTTTGGCGTACTAGGGGAGGCGACTCGACTGTGGGTCCGAGAGTGGGGTGACTGCACCACCACCCACGTGCTAGGAAGGGCGCTTAGACTCAGCACTGTGGGGCCAAGTCCAGGGCGGGACCGTGAGGCGAGAAGGGAGTAGGGCGTTGAGGTGAGGCGACTGAACAGTTTGTGACAAATGGGTGGCTTAGTAGGGATACAGTGCCTAGGAGTCCCAGCTAAGATCAGGGATATATTCGAAGCCTCTTTCCCCGCCTGCGATATGGACTCTTAGACGGTCCCCCGCGACACAACCCTTTGGCTGCCCCCTGTGACTCCCCAAACGTAGAGTGACCCCGATAATTTGGCAGAGTCAGCACCGGCCCTGGTTTGCGTCCTGACACCAATGCGCGCCCTTTATGCCCGGTGACCGTGCCCTTTGGGAAGATAGGGAACTCCCACTATCCCATGGGAAAACACAGAGTTGGAAACCTGGCAAGGGACGGCGGCATCGGAACTTGAGCTCAGTCAAGACGCCTGCCTGGCTCTCTGGGCCTCTTCAAGCTGGAGTTTGGCAAGGGTGACGCTTCAGTCGCCAACTACTCTAGACGGTGCAACCCAAATGCCACCCCCACCCACCCATCCTCACGCACACTCGCAGTCCCTACACAAGCCCTGTGTAGTCCCAAAAAAGCTCCACAGATGGATGCGGCCGGCGGTCTGCTGCTTCAGGCTCTGTCTCTTCCCATCCCGCCCCCAAGCGGAAGGAATTGAAGTGACTTTTCCCCTCGAGACGTCGGAGACCTCCAGACGAGTGCCGCTGCCTCCAGAGACGGTTTGCGTAGAGAACCGAAGTCCAATTTTCTGTTTTAGAGGTCAGAAAAACCGAGGTGCTGGCAGCGGCCATTCGGAGAAGCACAGGTAAAGTCGAGGCGGGGCCTTCCTGAGGAGGCTTGGAGCAGCTGGATCCCGCCGCCGGCCGCCGCTGTGGGTAACTCTGGGAGTGCGCTGCTGGCGGCAAACCCCAAGACACGAGTGCGTGAGTCCACGGGAAAAAATGCAACGGTACCCCAGAGGGCTTCACAAAACCTCAGCATCCAACACTCTAGTCTCCGTAATTGTCTGCACCCGGGAATAGGATTTCCGCAGGGCTCCCCAAGCGTTGTCCTAGAAGGAGGGGACACAGGCGCGGGCGTCGAGGCCAGTGCTACGCTGCTTCGAGCACGCCCAGACGCAAGTTTCCCGGCTGCTAGAACTGGTGGGGCCAGCGGTGGCTTCGTCTCCATCCTTCCCGACAGCTCAGGGTGATTCGGTCTTCCGAGAAAGACCCAGAAGACCGCTCTTGCCAGGAGGCCCTAGCCAGAGATGCCCGACGGCCTCGACTTTTCTCTGGGCAAAGAAAGCCTGCCCCTCCCCACTCTAGGAAATCAGATTGTCAAATTCAGGGAACGTAGTACCGTGTTTATGCTCACAGCCTCTTCCCTTGACATTTTACACTCCCGAAGTTGGGGCAGAAGTAATTATGCAAACATCTGGGGCTGTCCTGCGTGCCTACCCGCTCCGCTTCCATTCATTCTGAGAGCCCAACTCCCTGATTTGCATATTAATGGCTTATCTGGAATAACACACCAATCAGGCAAATTAATTTTTTTCTTCAGCTCATCCGTGAGATTCTGGAATCAGGCTCAGGGCTAGAAAAGCTGATTTTGTTGAGGGTTTCGAGTCCTTCGGACCACAAAGAGAGGAAGTTTAAAGCAAGGTTCACTGCAAGTTTCAGTGTTTTCAAGTTTCGACCTCACAAAGCTCAGCTACTCCTCCGTAGACAAACGGTGAAGGGCGGGGCAACTGTAAGAGTCCCCTATGACCTCCTTTCCATTGCTCTTTCTACGGTGGAAGTTTCTAATCCTGGTGTGGTCCCAAGACAGGATTTTGTGGATGGGTGGATGAGTGAGACACTTAGCGTGAAAGTGGCTTGGTGGAGGGGGATGGACCCGAAGTCGGTCAGGAAAAGGCGAAGGAGATGTCTTGGGACCTTGGCTTGGCGCCCTTGTCTGTACCCTCCCCCAGTTCAGTTTCCCAGTCTTTGAACGGTTGGGTCAAAGAATGCTTTGCTCAAGGATACCTTTTCCACTGTGCCAACAGAAGTCGTTGGGTTCAAAGCAGAGTAAACGGGTGTGTGGGCAGTGATGGGGGCATTATGGGGAGAAACAGCTTTTACACATTAAAAACCTTCTTGATCTTTATAAATATGAAGAGGAGTAGGAGGGGGAAATCCGCAAATAAATATGGTAAATGAATTCGGACCAAAATTGTAATTCAGGGCCACTGTGGGTGGTTCTAGGCTCCAAGGGATTTTTTTTTCTTGCAGAACTTGTCCCCTCCCCTTTGCACTAAATATTAGAAATGTCTTCCCCTTTGCATTAAATATTGGAAGGGAAAATGAGTTTGAGAGTCATTTTACCTCCCCCAATCCCTACTTCTACTGAAAAGATGGAAGCATCATGTTTAATGAAGGGAATGCCCACAACTCAGGCTTGCAAACAAGAAGTCAATGATAATTCTTAAGTTCCTCTTAAAATCAGTGATGCAGGAAGAAGCCAAGGAAGTAATTGTTGGGGTGGAGGGGCACAGTTCAGGATGATATGGGAGGCGGGAGGGAAGTGGGCACAGGATGTCAGCCCCATTGGGGAGGACACATCCTTTCAATGATAGGAGAGCATATAAAGGTCCTCCACGGGGCAAGGAAGGGGGCGGGGCGTCCCTGGAAAAATGTGGCTGCTGAGTTGGCATAGGACAGTCTAGGGTATCTCTATGGTGACTTCTTGATGCCTGCGTGGGTAGCTCAGTGCTACCTAGTTATGAGAGGAGGAAATGAAAGGGAGAGCGAATGGAGGGAGGGAGGGAGGGAGCCCACTAAAGCACATTGCCACGATTTTCCTGAGGAGAGTAGTATCCTTGGGGAAGGGCTCCCACGAACACTGAAACAAAAATTCCAAGCCACCCCCAAGTCTTAACCTACCCAGAAAAATGCCAGGTGAGTTAGATGGCAGACCGGGTTTCAGCTTCAGTGTCTCCCTTTTGTAGAGGACAATACTCAGAATTAACAGCAGAGAGGGGAGATAGATGAGTTTGGCAGGACTTATTCTCTCACACCAGAAATTTCTCACATCTGCAGGACTACATCAGCACACAACCTAGTTCTCTTTGCTGAAAGTTCCTGGTGCCCCCAGAGCCCAAGGGCTAGCCCTGTTTGTCTGTGGATACCACTCAACCTAGAAGGACCAGGGCAAGTACTTCGTTTGCCCCAGAACAGGAGCCAACTGGGACTCAGCCCAAGGACGAGGAAAAAGCAGTTCATGGGGAGGGACACCAAAGACTGACACACTGTAACATACCTCAGGACTGAGAGCTAGAGGGCTTTGCTGCAGTTCTTACGATGGTTCTGAAGAAGGCAATGGGGTTGGTCTGTTCCTTTTCAGCATCCGAGGACTGTTAAGAACAAATCTCTGAGTCTTGACAGGAGAAAAGTTTGTGCTCAAGTTTGATCAGCAGTAATGCCCAGCAGAAAAGGAAAAAGGCGAACACAGGCTTGTAGGAGCTGCAGCTGGCTGGGCTTTCAAGCTGCTCTTCTTGTGAAGGAGGGACACCCAGAAGCCAGGGAGTCTTACAAAGTCTTGGGTGCCCTGAAATTCCATGACAATGAATGGTGGCTTTGGTGAGAGAAATGAAAGACACCAAAGTGTGTGTGTGTGTGTGTGTGTGTGTGTGTGTGTGTGTGTGTGTTTGTGTGTGTTGTGGAGGTGGGAGGTAGGGGAAAGCAAGACAAAGCCACTTTCTCTACCCCTGTCAGTGTGTCACGGATCTCTCAGAATCTGTATGCTAACAGAGTACCCTCCCCATGCCCCTCTGCAAATTAGTGGTCCCTAGTAATTGTGGGGTTCAAAGCTCAGAAGAATCCCTGAAGCATTTAGGTGCCTGAACCACCAGGTCAAGTTCCCATCACTAAGACAATCAGGTTCTTTTCCACTTTGCTGCTGGGATGGGACATCCTCCGCCTGCATGTAAGTGCTCTGAATCCCAGGGACTCAGGGTCCTTCATGCACACCTTTACATTCCTAAGCTGAGCAAAAGGGTCCCAGGCTATCATAGCAGCTCCAATTCTCCAGGGAACTCACATGAGTATGTGTAGACTGTTGCCGGGGCCAGGACACGGGGGGGGCGGGGGGCGGCAGGGGGGGAGGACACGGGTAGGACAGGAGAAAATTATGGAAGGGTGGGATAGTGGCTGAAGCTGATATCCATCAACACATTAGCCAGCGGGGCCTCTGGGGAGTGCTGGGTGCCAGTGCCCATACATTTTTATTCTCCAAGCCTGGCATAAGAGAGCATTGCCGGAATGAGTGTGTAGCTTCCATCCCTGGAATGAGGGCTGCTCCGTCATAGGATCTGTGTTTAACATGTCTTGGATTCAGCTTTTTTTCCTTATTCCGCCCTTTGATGGGACCTTGTTAACTGGGTTAAAATGGAGAGAGCGGCAAATAACTCACTGGTGAGCATATTCAGCTGAGGGACAGGCATGACTTAAACCCCACACGACACCACCTAGAAGTGAAAGGGCTAATGGGAGGGAGTCAAGGTAGCTCTCACTGGTAGGAACAGGCACACGAGGATTTCCTGCTAATGACCTCCTCTCAAGTGACTGGCTGAGATCAATGGTGGAGTCCACCTTCAATTCCTAAACTGGGGTTCAGGTGGGCCAACGTGCCATATTGACCAAGCCTGGATGGCTCTGGGCTGCTCAGGTTTGCTCTGTCCCTGGCTTGCTAGGCCGATTTGAATATGTCACTTTGTCCTGATCTCAGTCTCTCCTTTGGAAGTGAGCATTTTGAGCAATCCCTCTTAGAGCAGTTTGCTCTCCACAGTGCATCAAGAGGTTGTTCAGTCAGGTTTATTGGTGTTCCAGAATTCTCATAGAATACTTGCTGATGGCTGACTGCTGATGACAACGGAGGAGGCACACAGAACAGCATACAGAAACCTGAAAACATGGGGACTCCTAGTGGGAACAACACTTTCCTGTCCAAGCTCTAGCAGGTACACACTTCATTTTCTCCAATGACGCCTCGCCAAGAACTGCCAAACCCCTAGCTAGAGGGCTCAGGAGGCAGGAGGAAGAGTCCTATAGGAAATTCTAGGTGGACAGATCATCACCCGCTCAAGAAGAACAACTCAGAGAGGACAATCCTCTCGCTCTGTCTTCACACTACTGGCAGCTAGCTGTAAGTCGGACTAATTCCAGGTACATGCTATAGGTGGCATCATGCTCCTGGAAATAGCCTCTGTGGAGGTGAGGTTCTCTCTGAGGTAACACCCGGGAGCTCCAGCTAGGTAGACATAGCCTCAGTCAAGCTGTAGAGACAGGGAAAGCTGCAGGGTTTCCCGGATGTGCATCAGGGGGCCACATCCTCAGGACCACAGGACCATTACTAGTCTTATGCAGACTTCTCTCAGACCACCCATCAGTGGAGACTGGAGAGCTGGGAAATTCCAGGAGTGTCTCCGGTCAACAGTGGGAGGGAAAACCCTCAGTCTGCACTCAGTGGGGGTGCTGGGTGAGCTATCTCACAGCATAGAACACCTTCAAGCTTGTATGCACTGGGTGGGAAAACTGGGCTAACTCGGCCCAGGTAGAAGTCCTTTTGCCTAAACACAGTCCTTGGACATCCTGGCTCGAGACCATCCTTACTGATCACAGCCTCCCCTCAGGTTAGAGTAGGGAGAATGCAAGTGGTACACCCCGCTCACTGCGGCTAGCAAGCAAAGCAGGCTCAGGGGACGACTGGGGTGTGAGCAGGCTTCATCTGGGCCCACTGCTTCTGCCCCACCCAGCACCAGTCCTACCCAGGTGGCCTACTCCCTAAACTAGGTTCTATGAAGACTCAGCAAGCTGTCCCCGGGAAGCAGGGCCAGTCGCAGAACCGGGGAGATGTGGTGGCCACACCCCTCCTTCCTACACAACTTGATTGGCTTCGGGCCCTCCCCACCTTCGGGACACCAAGCCCTTGGCTCAGCTTCCAGTTTCCTCACAGTAGCAGCCCACATGTGGCCCTTGCCCTTGGGCCTGGGCCACGGACATCAGACTGGCCTGGAGCCAGGGAAGGTAGGGTGCTGGGACTCGTGAAGGAAGGACAAGCCAAATCTCAGAAGACAGCTGGAGGGACCCTGAACCCCCAAATCGAGAACTAGCCCTCCCTTTCTTCAGGCCTTTGGCTTGGTTTCTCGGGACTCTTAACTCCCACCTCCCACTCTCCACTCGCCTTTCTTTAAGCCCAGCACAGATTCGCTCCTTTTTTTTTCTTTTTTTAAACAAAAGCAATTAGATTTCAATCCTGATTCATTTGCATTTGCACCTCAGAAACCCGGTGGGGGAGGGAAAGCAGGCGGGGAGGAGGGGAAGCACCACCGCTGGCTGAGCTGCCACTGGGACAGCTACCTCTGGCCAAGTGCAGTGGCCACCGCGGGCCTCCCGCCGCCAGCTCCCAGAGCCTGCGCACCGCAGCCGCTCGGCGGCGCCCTCATCGATCGCCCGGGCTGGGAGCGGAGAACAAGGTATAGCCTGTATTTAGGTTCCTGCCCTTATATGGCGATGTGCACGAGCGCCAGCCGAGCGGCCGCACCATATAAGGACACGCGGCAGGCGCCGGGCTGAGCTGGTGCGCGCTCATTGGCCGGCGCGTCTCTCGGCAACCGGGCTCTCACGAGTGGAAAGGAGCCAGCCGCCCCCGCCCGCTCCCCGCCTCCTCCCATTCTTTCTCCCTTGGCATCCTAGCCACTCGCCTCGGCACCCCTTTTCCTTGCCTAGCCCCCATTTTTGCTTGCACCTTCTTCCCAATTTTTCTTCCCCCTATCATCCCCTCCCCTTCACCCCCGTTGTCACTCTTCCTCCGGTGTCCATTGGCCTTTCTTCGCCGACACCCTTTTGCTCACATCCCCAGCCCACGAACCCCTTTCCCCAAACCCCGAGTGCAACCGGGATGGGCGGGAAAGCCCTGATACGGGAAGGGAGCTAGCGCGTCTCTCTCTCTCTCTCTCTCTCTCTCTCTCTCTCTCTCTCTCTCTCTCTCTCTGTGTGTGTGTGTGTGTGTGTGTGTGTGTGTGTATGACTGCTGCAGTAGCTTCTGCAGCATCAGGTCCACGCATGCACACAGGCACCGCGCTCTGGGAACAGTATGAGAGCCCCTCTCCCAGGCGTTGCCCCCCACCCGTTAATCAGAGCAATTAGCTTCGGAAGAAAAAACGCTTGCGGGGCTAGGGGTGTGCAAACCCACAACAGCCAGTGGGTACCACCAAATTAGCATCTCCCAGGGCGTCCCTTCGGGCTGGATTTCTGAATACAATCATGATAATGATAAATCGATGTCTCATTTAAAGGTTACTTTAAAAACCTGCCAATTGTTGGGGGGGGGGAAGAAACCCTTCGGATGGGGGGGATAGCGACGGGCTTGAAGAGGGACTCTCGGATTTGCTGGCAGAATGCAAAGGAGCAAGGCTTGTAGGATAGAGGTCAGATGCCCAGCGATGGGCCCACGGTGGGGTGGGAACTGGCAGAGGCAGAAGGTGTCGCTATGTCACTAATCCTCTAGGGAGGAGACACCCAATCACTTCAAACTCCGGCAGAAAAGGGACCTCGATCCAAGGGCTCTTCGCTCCCTCTTCCATCTACAGGAGCGCGCGCACGCGCACGCACGTACAGGTGTCCGGCTGACCCCTCCAGGGCTGTCGCTAATGTACCCGCGGGTGTCCTAAGCACGCCTGGGTCCTGGAGCTACACTTTGGGGATCACACTTCTGTCCTGGGAGGAGGGACCCAAAGGTGACAGCTAAGACAATGGGTGCTCCAGAGCCCTAGGGACTTTGCCTGTGGCCCAGCTAGGTTCTAGTGATGCCCCCTACTGGACATCCTGCTCCAGGAACACCACGCAGGTGGGGTCCGATGGGAGAAAGATGGGTGAATGGGGACGAGGAAAGATGGCCTGCCGACCTCTTGGTTCAGGACATCCTCTCCATTCCACCTCAGATCCCTCAACCTGGCCGCTCGGGAGGGAAGTTGGTGGCGGAAGTGGAGACATCTAGGAAACAGAGGTGCGAAATTGGGGAGGGCGCTGCCTGCTGAATTGACTTAGCTTCGGTTCTCCTCGGCCGCCTCGCTGTTTCTGCAGAAGGAAGCACTGCGGCCCCACCGGAGCCAGCTTTATCCCTCCCAGATCTTGCAGGTGATTTGCTGCTTCGACGCTCAGGAGAGACTGAGGGTGATCTTGAACAGATGGTTCAGGTCCGCGCCCAGCCTCGGACCTCTACCACTGATGGATGAAGGAGGTCTGCGAACCCTGGAAACTTGGGCTGCATCTTCTGAGTACTCCCCACCCGGCGCGCACACAACCCACCGCACCCCACACCTGCCCAAACCCATTTAGTGAAAACGTTTACGTTAAATCCCCAAACCCACGTTTCTGTGTACATGGACACTTCGCCCAGGTGTGTAGGGGAGTGAGGAGCACCAGACGCCCTCCAGATTCTCTCCGATCAAGGACCTGCTTTCTTAAGCGCCGCTTCTTCTCGTCCCTGAAACCCCAGCTGCAAAGCCGCTCCCGAATCTAGAACCGCCTGTCCCTAACCTGTTGGCTCCTGTTCCCTGGCCCTTACCCTCTTATTCCTGGAATTTTAATTTTCCAGTCGCTGTTTGATGAAATCAGCAGACGTGGAGAAAGCGGCCGGCAGGAAGGGTAATAGGAGAACCTTACAGATAGGAAAGGGGGGAGGGGGGAGAAAGAAAGAAAAGAAAAACCAAATTTACACACCTCTCCCAGGCCAGTGCGGCACGGTCCCCTGGAAACCTGGGTCCTTTCAAGTCAGGGAAACAGGGGCTACAGATATGCGGGGCTAGGCCAAGGGACCCTAACTCTGTAGCTCAACCCCACCCATCGAGTCTCTGTTCACATCTTTCGTTTATTTCTCAGCGACCTCAGTCTTGTAGCTCCAGGGGCAATTTTCTCCCTCTCCCTGATGAGCCTTCGACCCTACCCAGAAACCGTGCCACTGGCCGGGGCGTCCAGATTCTCCTAAACGCCCCTCCCAGAGATTTGGGCTCCTCTTAGTGTTTGAAGCCTGGCTGCTGGACAGTGGTAGCGTAGCCAAAGGCACCTCCTTGGGGCCAGCGGCTCCCTTCGGTGCCCAGGCAGCAGGGTTCGGGTGCGGTCGCCAGCGGTGAGGGCGGTGGACGCTCGGCACCTGCTGAGCTCCGCCGCGGCTGTGGTTCATGGCGCCCCCGATCCACCCGGATCTTCTCGGCTGAGTTCCGGGCTTGGGTAGTTCTGTAGTCTGCACACATACAGCTTTATATTTGTTTTTTGTTTTTTGTGGGTTTTTTTTTTTCCTTCAGGCACCATTTGAGCCGGCCAGACCTCTCCAACGCCGGGGGAGTGCAGAGGGTCTGGAAGGTGGGGGTGGGGGAAATAGCGATATCTAGATGGGTGAGATCCAAGCGGTCACCCAGGTCAACGCCCCGTTAACATTTCCCCACCCGGGCGCCGCGACCTCAAGAGGACAGTGGACTTGTTGGTGGGGGTGGGGACACGGATAGTGCCCTTCCAGTACTGCCTTCTGTCACCCCCAACCCGGTGAGCGCTTGACTGCAGGTAGCCGCCCCTCCCCCTCCACTTCGCCCCCGCGTCCCCGAGCCTTGGAGGGTCCGGACTTCAGGGGAGCTCCCAGCAGAGGAAGGGGAGCGGGGTGCGGGACTGCTGCGCGCCGCCCCCCACCCCCGCCCGGGGCAGCGTGGCGACTGGCGCCGCTTTGGCAGCCATTTTCTGCAGCTGCTGGGTCCCGGCTGATCTCAGCGAAGCGCTGGCAGCCACCGACCAATGCAGGGTCGCGAGCCGAGGGTCGACCCGGACGCCAGGAGACCCCGGGACTGGAGCCCGCCCCCAGCCATGGCGCGGGTAGAGCCGGTTGCAACGCGTGCGGAGCGCCCGCCGATCCCACCCTTTCCCCCCGCCATCTTGTACCCCGGCTGGCGCCTTCCCAAAGACTAGCCGCGCAGACAAAGCCGCAGCGGGCCGGCGGGGGCCTCTGCAGCCTACCCAGGCTAAGCAGGCGGGCATGGTGACCCTCGGGACAGAACACTGCCCTACCCCTCCCCTGTGGTTGGCGCCCCTGCCCAAGGGAGGCTCCCAGTGCCCCGGGCGCCCACACAGCCTCCGAGGGTGGCCAGCCTGCCCCCTCCCACCCACCACTAGCCTCGCTAGGTAGCCCTGCTGGACCCTAGCCCAGCCCGAGCCCACCGGGGTTGCAGGAAAAGGGGTCTCATAGCGGGAGAGAAATGAGGACTTGTCACTCTCAAAGCTCCGGGTCCTTCGCTTTCTGGTAGGGTTGAGCGGGTCACTGATCTCTACAGCCCGTGGTAGTGACAGACTCGGGTCCTCGTGTTTTCGCCCCCGCCCCCACAAAAAAGATCGCAGCAAGGGCGGCGTTGAAGACCACGCTCACTCCTGCTCAGTAGCCCCTGCAGACCTAAGAAACTCCATTTTCTGGAATAGCAATATTATCACCTCAGTGCCTTAGCCTGCTCAGCCCTTTCTCTCGACGCACCTACACTGGGACTTCAGATCTAAGACCCGCGGGTCGGTCAGGGGAGCTGAAGACCCCCTTTCGCCATCCAGAAACATCTAAGACCCTGGCGGCTGTCAGTCTTAAGAGTCAAATATTAAACTACCTCTGAACAGGGAATTTGCTTCTCAAGACTCCATTTTCCTGTCTACAGGTCTCCAGAGCCTGGCAATGGGATAGGAGCGCCTGGTAATGGGATTTCTTCCAGCGAGGCATAGTGGGGACCAGGGACACCCGCTCTGGGATCCCTCCTCCACTGACCCTCTGGAGTCCCCATCCCCCATCCACCTAGGCTTTCACGAGTATCCACTACTAGGGGACAGTGATAGATGAAGAAACTGATGCTGAAAGAGGGGGGTGCACGTGACTAGTGTGAGGTTAAGACAGAACTGATTCTTGCATCCAACTCCTACCCTCAAGATCAAAAAGCCCAGGCTCCGTGGTGCTTCCCAGTGCAGGAACGTTTGTCCAACGTTGCTGAGTACTGCTGGGGGGTGTGGGGGCTGGGCACAGCAGCGGGTATGGGGAGCGGCCAGTCTACTGACCCACACTTGAAAACTGTTTCCCCAATTCCATGCCTACCCTCGCCTCACAACGGGGTCGAAAACAGAGCACCCCAGGGTGGCCTGTCTCCAGGGCACTGTGAGCCACCCTGGGGGTTCAGTCCACCCCACCACCGCCTGCCAGCCCGCGTGGTTCCTGATCCTGGCCCGGAAACCAGTCTGACCACTTCGCCTATTTCCCAAGCCTCGGCGGAGGGTGGGGTGAGCCCCGCTCGGCTTCGCCTGGGCTGTCCTGCATTGAATGAGCTTGCCCAGAAGGCTGGCGTCAAAGCGACGCTACCGCCCGCGCCGCTGGGAGACTAGGGCCGCTCCCCCATCACGAAAAACGATTTTCCGCTCCACTCCCGACCTCTGTCGCCTCTCCCCTGACAGCCAGCGCCAAGCGATTCCTTGCTCAGTGTCCTGTGCTCACCTGCAGAACCGCGCGGGCTGCCCCAGCCGTGCTTATAGTCATAGGCCACTGAGCTGAGTCGGGAACAGAGTGGCAGGTCATTGCAAGGCAGCCAGACCCGCTGGGGAGGCTGCGTGGGCTCAGAGTGTCTCATTGAGCCCTGGGCTGCCCAACCTGGACGGTCTCCAGGGGGCCCACGGGCTAGAGAGGCGAAAAATAACCAGTCGGTGGGAGGTTGGGGTTGTGGCCTCGTAGTCCACTTGTGCACGTGTTTTGAAGACCCGCGGGCCGTGCTGCAGGTCGATACAAGAAAGCAGCTGTGTCTCCACGTCCAGCAGGAGGCTCCTGTTCGCGCGAATCCCCTAGAGGCCAAGCTGCCCTGATCGCACCCACAATGTGGTGACCGTATGTACATCTCACTAACCCTCCCTGCGGACCCAATAGGACGGTGCGTGGCCCCGCGGCTGCGGTCTCCAGGTGCTTTCGGGTCAGGACCAAGAAGAAAAATGGCTTGATGCCAGCGTCGCCAGGGCCTCTGGAGGACAAGCAGACATGCCCAGAGGAGGGGCGTCATTCTCTAGAATTCAATCACAGAATTCCTGCTACTCCCTTGTTCCAGTGGGCCCTGGAGACCAGTCCTGCTTAGACGGTAGGACCCAAACACAACCTGGTGGACTTCCCTCCCTGGAGTTCATTCTCCTCCAGCTAGGACCTCTCTGTGCTGGAGGCAAGAGAACAGCTCGGCTCTAAGACAGTATGAGTGTAGGGTTTCTGATCTATCTCCGACGCCTCCCTATCCCCTTCACCTGGAAAAGGTACAGAAGACAGCTACCTGCCAAGGCAGCCAGCCCTTCTGGTGGTATCCTTCTAGGCAGGGCTAAAATACTTTAAAAAGCAAATGGGGAGTGGAACAAAACAGGAAAAGCCAGGGAACTGTCACTCTATGCTAGGTAGAAGCTGATGTTCCTTCTGAAATGGTTGCCAGGAAATGAAACTTGACAGGCCATGTCCAAGTGAGGGCTTGTGTCACCTGCTAAAGCTATCTCTCCTCCTCCAGCCACCCAGTGAGCTCTCAAGCCTGGCTGGGGACACACCTAGTTGGGAGGCACAGAGGAGTTGCAAGTGACTGAGGAAGAGCAATCACTCAACCCCCAGGACTGCCCTGGGCTCTCCTAGGCGGAACTGGGAAAGGACTTGGTGCTTCTTCGGTAGGAGGCTGGCCTGACTGGCTGCAGGGAACAAAACCAAAGGGTCTAGAGGCATCCTGCAGGGCTTGGGCCTCTCCAGGCTTTGTCTGCATAGTAGGGACATAAGGGAGACTCTATGAGATAGCACAAAGGTTCCTGCCATCAGAACAGGCACTGCACTAGCTAAGTGACATGAGGGGAGCCTCATTTCCACAGTGAGATCCCTGTCCTGTGCCCCACATCATCGCAACCCACGGCTGCTGCTGGCCATTCTGGCCACTGCACAGAGGGAGGCTTTACAGGATGTGACTGCAGAGTCCCTTGTGCTGACACATGAAGCAGCAGGAAAGCTCTTATAAATATGGACCTGTCCTTTGCTGTGTCAGTCTGTCTAGTCAGCTAGCTGTTCATCTACCGACTTCCTATATATGTTTTGTGGCCAAGCATTCTGCTCAGGCTAGGGGTGCTCCTACCAATAGAACGAACTCAACTTTTGCCCCCATCTTATCCCCTGGGCTGGGAGGAGAACAGAGGCCACATGCTATGTCATTTGCAACATGAGAAGTACCATCAAGGAGAGCCTATGATGCTGTTGAGAACATAGAATAGGTAGGACACACCTTGGGTGGGGGATGTAGAAGTAGACAACAGGCCAGATAGATGTCTAGCCAGAGTTGTAGGGCCAGAAGTTCAGCCCACCAAGACAGACCCAACCATAGCAGTCACAGAATAGCCCAAGAAATGGTCCATGTGGTCAACATGGCCACAACAAAACTCTCATCAGCTGAAAAGAAACTCAGGTAGGAGTTGAGAGTGTAGCTCAACTGTCTGCTTAGGTGTACTGCAGCCCTGGCTTAGTCCCCAGCAGCACACCTCCCAAGCAAAACCCCTCATGGACGAGAAGGGACAGTTTCTAGTCTTCATGAGCAGATGGCCAGCAAAAGGCATAGAGTATGCAATTAGACAGTTGTCACTCTCCTAGAGGTGTCTGTAAACTTGAGCTCACCCTGGGAGGGTTCAAGGGGCTTGAGTTGGTTTTGAAGCAGGCCAAGGTACCTGGGTCTTAGCCAGGCCTTCAGCAGATCCACACCATGGCTCTGGCTTCAGGGAAAGGACTGCTTATAGGACAAGGGATTCTTATCCTCTGTAAAATGTGCCTCCTCCTTCCATGGCTCTAGAAAGCTACACCCTTTGTGGAGTTCATATTAGTCCATAGCAGAGACCTCTGACAGATAAGGATGGCTGTTCTGTCTCTCCTGCCAGAGAGGCATCATGGCCAACTTATCCTTCCCATATGGATGCCAAGTGCTAACTATGGGCCACTATGATTAGGAGCCAGCTCCCTGTTTCCTAAGCTCTACTACTCACTGGCTGTGTGGAGTCTTAACATTTTCATTTCCATGTGGTTGGGACAGCAATGCATACAACTTCAAGCTGCTGCCAGGACTGGAGGAGAGAGAAAGCCAGCAATGACATACATGGTGCCAGGCTCAGTGATCTACCTGCAGCTATGGATAAAAAATGGGCACAGACCAGTGTATGAGGAGGCTCTTGGCCCTCATATGACTGCTGAACTGGGGTGGGGACTGTTATGTAGGGACACTCCACTCCAGAGGAGTGGGATGGAAGGATTGAAGGGATAGTGGGTAGAGGGTGGGAGGGCGGGACTGGGAGGGGTGGAAAGAGGGCACTGTGATGGAGATGTAACCTGAAGTAATAAATAAAGAGGGTACTGTGGTGGAGATGTAACCTGAAGTAATAAATAAATATAAAAAAGAAAAAGAAAATGGGCACAGAATTGTAGTCAGGAGTGTGCATTGCATTTGTTAAGCTGAGAATGAAGCTAATGAGACACAGTGAACAGAATGCTGCACGAGCTATGACAGGAGCTATTTCCTAAGTGCATGAAGGTTAAAGGATAAACCAGGGACAGAATAGAATAAAATGAGGAGGGACCAGAGCTTGGCAGTGTGGCACACAGATTTAATCCTGGCACTCAGGAATAAGAGAAGCAAACAGATCTCTGTGAGTTCGAGGCTAACCAGGTCTACAGAACAAGTTCCAGGACAGCTAGGGCCACACAGAGAAACCTAGTCATCAAAAGCAAAACAAAACAAAAGGATGGAGCACTACTACAAGACTCCAGGACATTCCCTGGTATGTATGTGCCAGGAATCTGGCTCTATCTGCCAAGTGTAGTCATCTGCCCCTGAGACTCTTTCCTGAGGCAGCCATAGGGACTAGGGGCCTTATCCACATGTCTCGTTTATTATCACTGTATCTACCCAGGGTTCCTACATATTGTGAGGTGCTGGCCTTATAGTGTGAAAAACACAGCCCAATCAATGAGGGATACTGGCTCCAGAAGTCTCTAAGAGAGACAAGTCCCCTGAATAGAGTGTGGGAGACAGGCAAGGTGTTCCCAAGCACAAAGCCTGGGTCTGGAATCCTAGATGCTTTCCTAGTTTCTGTGTAGAGGCTTCACAATAGCAAGAAGTGCACTGGACCGTTTCAGAGCAGCCATATGACTGCAGGGATTGCCGGGGCAGGGGGAAAGCCGTCCAGTGAGTGTGGAGAGTCCAGGGTTCTTAGCCTCAAGCCAGACTCTTCTACCACAGGCCTTCAGGAGACTGAGTAGTGCAAGCCAGTTCCATGCATGAAATAGAGAGGCCATGTATCCATGGGTCCTGTTGTGTCTTCTTCGAAGTTGGGCTCTTACACTTTATTCTGACAGCAAGGGGCCTAGTGAATTTGGTCAATTTCAGGGAGTTCCTAAAGCCTTTTCTTAGTAGTTTATCTCCTGGCTAAAAGAGTCCCCCTCAAGGATGGACTGTTTCAATCTGAAAGGAAATTGTTACACAACACTCCACCCCCTTCCTCCGCTCTTACATACCTTCCCCTCAGTGATCCCTTAGCCTTGGAGGGAGTGACTATAAATGCCCACCTATGACTAAGAAAGAGGTCACTGTACCACAGCCACACTCACTTGCTCTCACCAGCTTTCCCCAAGGCTATGAGCTTACACTGATAACACCTGTGTTCTATGGGTGTTAACACACATTCAGGAGGGCAGTGTGGCAGGCACATCACATCTGGCTAGCAGACCTACAGACATTGTTTCCCCTTTGGGACTTAGGACCTACTCAGCCATAGGTTTTTGTCTTGGCTTATACAGTGCCAGATCCAAACTGTTTCTTGTGGAGTGGGCCTTAAATTCAGTTGGAAGACTGTTGGTCTTACCCATGGCAGCCAAGCCACTATTGCACAAGCAGGCACATCCTGCCTGAGGTGTCAGCATTTTAGCATGCAGGGTCCGTAGCCAAGCAGGAATGTTGGTGACAGTTCTCCAGCAGCAGCCTGCATGGCCCCCTCTGGCACTGTGAAAGCCAGCCAGCAGGGTGGGAGTTTGCAGTTCACTCCCAGCTTAAGTTCTCTATGTCCTAAAATCAAAGCATGAATATGCAGTATCTTCAGCAATAGGGTCTTACTGTCTAGTTCTGGCATACACCAATAGCAGTAGCAATGGCCTTTATGGTCTGTAGGGCCTTACTCACAAGCTCACAACTCGCAAGGAGGTAGCCTATCCCTGGCATTGGTGTTTGCATTCAATAGCCTTATGGCCCCTGGGAGTGTCCCTTTCCACCCATGTAGAGTATACCTTGTGGATTTAAACTCTGTAGCTATGGTTTAACCATTTTTCCTTTTAATCTCACTGCCTCAGGAGGATTGTAGGTAGGCAGAAGAACCATTGTACCTGTTTGTCTCTCTGATGGCTTTCCAAATCTGCAGAGCACTCAGAGGTTAGCATTATGCCATCTATATATCAAAACCCTTCCCAGAGGATGGGCAGGCCAAGTCAATGTCCCAAACCAGCATGCCATAACAAATACTGGGTTACAAAGATAACCTCGATGAAGCTCTCTGGAAGTCTGTGGTCATCTGTTCTCAGCGGTGTCAGGTGACCCCAGAGGTTCACAACTAAGAAGATACTGAAGTCAAACATAAGCAAGGTCTAAACGGCATGGAAATGTTCCATCCATTTGTATCAGCTGCTTCCTGCACAGATCACAGTTGGGTATAAAGCACAGACAGGAAGTGCTAACCTAATTTGCTCCTGGTAATCTTCGGTCATTCTCTCCCAACCATTGTTTCCTTATCCTGGAGCTCTTCTATGGAGTCACTGCATTTCTCTGCCACGGATGAACTCAGTGGGCCTGACCTCATCTGCTCATACCTACTCAGGGTCAAAGGTGAATGTGGCCCTGCTTTCCCCTGCTGCACATGCTGGGCTGTGCAGCAGGGGCAGAGTGCTGAGTTGGCACAGCGGCTGTTGCCTCTCAATTCACCAGACTTGGCTATTCAGAGAGTTTCTGTCTAGACAAACCATGTCTACCCTTTGCATGATCTTTTGCCCAAGGGAAATGTACCCTCCTTACTCTGGGGGATAATTACCACCAGGACGGGCTTGGTCATCTCTGCCTGTATTGTTCTGTGAATGACTCCTCAGACTTTAAAGTTGTCCAGAAGCTCCTCAGTATAGTTTGGCTTTCTATCAAATTTCTCCTTAGGAATTCCAGCTCAACACAAATCCTGGCACGTTTGTCTTTGAAGAATGCAAATAGACTCTTCCTCCACTTTACCTTTTTGCCATCTCCTCTAGGTTGCTCTCTCTGCATGCTGCTCTGTCACTGAGGTCTGCCGAAGCCTTCCTACTGTATAAAGACCTTGCTTCACCAGTAGACTCTGCAAAGCCACTGAGGCCCCATCAGCCTTGAGGTCCCTGTTAGGTCAGCCTTTCCTTTAACTCCTCTGTGAACACCATTCTATTTGACCCAGTGGACTGGAGTTCAAACACAGCTCCTCTTATTCCTAGTTCTCTCAATAGTATCTGTCCCTCCTCTATGATCCTCCAGTCCTTGCTATTTGTGGGGACCTCAGATGGAGATAACCAAGTGTCCCTAATGACTCTCATAAGTCACCAGGAACTGACTTCCATCAATCACACTGTCTCAGGTCATGCAGCCTTTGCCTTAAGGAGGGATGGGAAGCTACATGACTCAGTTTTCCTGCCTCCACAGCAGTCAGACTGGTCCCATCTGCTCCCATGTCCCACAGCCTCACAAGCCAGGCTGCGAGAGGCTCTTCCCTTCCATTGCTTGTTTAAAAGTCTTCCCCAATTACAGCGGCTCAGGCTCTGAAAATTCCATTATTACCACAACTTCTTGAACTGGCCCACTGTCACTGCCTCCACCTACAGCTGGATTACAGACTTTCCCCTTTTTCTGTTTAATGCCTGCTCCTTGGGGTGTCTTTTATTGCTTTTTACATGTTCTCCTCCTCTTCACTCTCTGAGTCTTCCCATGGGTTCCAAGTTCATGGATCCCAGGAAAGTCTTCTGAGCACAGGTATAACTTGTTCTCTCTTTTCATTCCAGCCTCAAGCCTTAAAAAGCAGCATCTCATCCATCCATTCCTCTCATTTGTCGAATTTACTTGCCAAGCTAGAGACTAACATGGAGAATGCACCTCCCTTTCTTGTTGCAATTGCTTGGTAGCTGGCTCAGCCTTGGATGCATTTCTTACTACACATTGCAGTGGCCACCGCTGCCTGTCTTACTCTTGTGCAGCACTCTCAAAGATTACCAAAGTTTCTCTAAATCTTTAACTATTTCCAGGGCATCTCCATGTTCACATGGTGGACCCTACTCAACAGGCAGGCATGCCACCCCCTACCACACAGAGGGAGACTGCTATCCTCAAATTCCTCCTGCAGACACACTCCTAATCCTGATGCCTCAGCCTGAGTTGCATGTCTCACTACATATAGCAAGAACCATGCGACAGTCAGGCGTGATGGTGCATGCCTTTAACCCCAGCACTTGGGAGGCAGGGGCAGGTGGAACTCTGAGTTTGAGACCAGCTTGGTTTACAGAGGGAGTCCCAGGACAGCCAGGGCTACACAGAGAAACCCTGTCTCTCAAAAAAGAAAGAAAGAAAGAAAGAAAGAAAGAAAGAAAGAAAGAAAGAAAGAAAGAAAGAAAGAAAAAGCACCATGCAACTGCTGTCTTAGCACTAAGGCACACTAAGGCACATCCCACAGGAAGGGACAACTCTATTGGAATTTCCTCTGAGGATACTCTTCCCTCAGGCTTGTCAGCCTCAGGTGCAGGCCTTGCTACCCATGGCTAGAGCCATGTACTGATTCTTGCCTGACTCACATTTGTCATGGTCCTGTTCAGGCACCAATTATGTCATGTGACAAAACTTTTCCTGGGGAGGTGAAACAACTCATCCCACATAGAGAACCCCAGGACAGACTAAAATATTGGATGCAACCAGTGCAACTTGGTGAACCAATGAGTTTTACTGGACTTACATACAGGAGTATGGGTGAAGGGTTACTAGCAGGAGCAGACATGACTCAAGACAACAGCATCATCAAGGCCCACCCCAGCATATGTGACAGTTCACAGAACCTGAGAACTTGGAGCACACTGCACAGCCTGCAGGCGGATTCAGAATGTCCTGTCCAGGTGCTTCAGTTGGTTTAAATCTCTTCTAGGCAGCTCAGCAGGTTTCTGCTGCTTCTAGGCAGCATTTTTGTCTCAGGGTCTTCTTGCAGCTCAGTGTCTTGGCATCTTAGTTCATCTGAGAGTCTTCTTTGCAGGGAGTCTCTTATTGTTTACTCTGGCAGGGAGGGGCCTAGTGAATCTGCACAATTTCAGGGAGTTCTTAAAGCCTGTTTTGGTTGTTTGCCTCCCTGATATCGGAGTTCCCTGGACTACGAATTCTGTTTTGGTTTTCGCTTTTTGTTATTTTTGAGACAGGGTTAATCTTTATAGCTCTGGCTGTCCTGGAACTAACTCTCTCTCTCTCTCTCTCTCTCTCTCTCTCTCTCTCTCTCTCTCTCTCTCTCTCTCTGTGTGTGTGTGTGTGTGTGTGTGTGTGTGTGTGTGTGTGTGTGTGTGTAGATCAGACTGGCCGAAGTCACAGAGATCCACCTGCCTCTGCCTCAGGAGTGTTGAGATTAAAGGCGTGTGTGCATTACCACTGCTCCACTGTTGTTGTTTTAATCTCAGAGAAAACTATTAGCCAACAGTCTCCAGGGCACTCTGGGAAGGTCACTGAAGAAAGCAATATCCATAGGCCGGCTTTCCCATGCTTATCTTGAGGCAGAATTAGGGCAACCAAGTCATAGGTTGCTTGCTTCCATTGTCAGCAGTCCATTCAACAAAGCAACCTCACACCTGCCACACATAGCATGGGCCACACAGAGATGGAGATAGCTTTCCTATACAGGACCCCGCTGGGCCAATAGAAGTGACTGTGTGGTCTTCTGCCCAGCTTGGGGGTGGGGTAGAGGGCAGAGAGGACAACAGAAGCAGACTAGAGGAGAGCCTCCGATGTTTTCAGAGTTAATATGGCTCTTACTTGCAGAGAGTCAAGCTCTGATGAGCTAAACTCTCAAATCTGTCTGTGTGCTGCCATCCACGCTTCTGCACATTCAGATCTTCCACCCTGTCAAGAGGGTCAAGGACAAGCCTATGGGCCCCGAGACTCCTCCATGCTCTAAGCAGCTCCCTAGCTTGGCTTCTTCTCTTGGATCTTTACTAGGGTGGTGGAGGGGGCAATTCTATTAGAAAAATTTAGCTTCTTGTAGTACTACTCTCAGGGAGCCAGCTTGAGGGACCTTAAAGGCAGGCCTAGATGAAAGTCTTGGTCAGTGTTTCCAAACAGTCCATGAGTCTAGGGACAAGCCTAACCAGAAGCCACTGTGTCCCAAACTACCAGAGGGAGCCATTCCTTGCTTCCTTCCTCCTGCTGCAGTCATCCAGCTGCCCAGCAACCTTTATTGACTGTTCTCATTGTTCTTGCCTCTTTCCCATCATAGGAGACGGGTGAGAGAGTCGAGAGTGGCCTGCATTGGAAGGGAACACCGCTGAGCACAGGGCTGCACAGCTGGGGGCCTGGGGCACTCTGGTTTAGAATCCATTTGCCAGGGGCATTTATTTCTGGGGTCCATGCCATCTTTGGAAACTGGTCCCACACTTGGCATAATTACAACAAAAATAGTTTACCCCTTTTAATATATCCTTCCTAAATGAAATAAAAAATAACCAAGTCGTCACATTAATGATGGAGGCACCAGCACCAAGCAAGAACATGCTGGCTAGGACCCACCCTGGGTCAAGGTCTTTACACATGTTTGGGGCACACTGTATGTGTGAGGAGTCTGATAAAAGGTTAAGGATTCCCTTCCATAACTCTCTCTCTCCTCCTCTTCTTCTCTCTCTTCCTCCCTCCTTCCCCCTCTTCATTCCCTTATCCCTTCTCCCCTTCCTCCCCCTCCTTTTCTTTTTCCCTTCCCTACTTATTTCCTTTTCTCTCCCTTTCTTTTCCTTCTCTTCTGTTTTCCTTTCTCACTTCTTTTCCCTCAACAAATAGCTCACGACTATCTTCACAGTTCTAGTTTCTGAGAACAACCTGGCAAGAAAAACCTACAGGAACTTGCTTTCTTGGGGGGTAGGTGGGCAACTCACCACATCAGATTTGGACTGTGCTGGCCAGTGCTTGCCAACTTGACACAAACTATAGTCATATGGGAAGAGAGAACCTCAACTGAGGAATTTCTTCCACCAGACTGACCCATAGGCAAGTGAGCCGTTTTCTTGACTAATGATTGATGGAGGAAGGCCCAGTCCACCGTGCATGGTGCCACCATGGACAGGTGGTCCTGGGCTGTATAAGACAGCAAGCTGAGGAAGAGCATGGAGAGCAAGCCAGTAAGCAGCATTCAGCATTCTTCCATGGCTTCTGCTTGTGTTCCTGCCTGCAAGTTCATGCTTGAGTTCCTACTTTGGCTTCCCTCAGTTATGGAGTATGATCTGGAAGTGTAAGACAAACAAACCCTTTTCTCTCCAAGTTGCTGTTGGTCACAATGTTTATCATAGCAATAGAAACCAGGACTTTTACTCCAAATGAAATAAAAGAAGCTAACAAAGCAGAATCTACTTTAGACCAGGGGTCTAAAGTAGATTCTGCTTTGTTAGCTTCTTTTAAGAGGTAGAATTTTGGAGACTAAATGACAAGAACGACGGAGCCAATTTTAAGGAGCTCTTAGGGTCAGAGTACCAGCTGCAGGGCACAGACAGGACAGAGCTGTTGCTGTGAGAAGAGAAGGGGGGACATTCAGCCCAGTTTACCTGGCTTGCTAATCCTTCCTTTGCCATATCCTGCCTCTTCCCTGGGCCAAAGGAGAATGTTGGACTCAGTTAGGTGGGAGGAGCTAGGATGTGCCAGGGTGGTGTAGGAGTAGGCCCTATACCCACCTCCTGGACCCCCATTCATTTGTATTGAATTCATGGGGAGAAGGGCAGGAGAATGCTCCTGGGAGCTGCTGAGTACTCTCTGGTTGAAACCAGCTAAGTTCTGGGTTGTTAGCTTCTCCCAAGTAGACATGTTCTTAATGACTTCTCCAGTTCAGTCCGTGAAGTTCATGGGCCAGCACTTGTTCCCATCCCCAGGGACTCCTTAAAAAAATCACAATCCCGAGCTGGAGAATGGCTCAGTGGTTAAGAGCGTATACTGTTTTTTACAAAGGACCTGAATTTTGTTTCCAGCACCAGGAGATTAGACATCTATGGCTTCAGAGTCCACCTTCATTCATGTATACATGCACCCACACACACATAATGTTAAAAATAATTATGATAATAATTTCTTAGAAATCTCAAGAAATTTCAGGTGGTGGTGGCACATGCCTTTAATCCCAGCTCTTCGGAGGCAGAGGCAGGCTGATCTCTGAGTTTGAGACCAGCTTGGTCTACAGAGCAAGTTTCAAGACAGCCAGGACTACACTGAGAAGGCCTGTCTCAAAAAATCAAAATAAATAAATAAATAATCTCAATCAAGAGCCAGGTATGACAGTATACAGTTTTAATTCCAGCACTCTGGAGGCAGAGGCAGGTGGGTCTCTGTGAGTTTGAGGTTAGCCTAATCTACAAAGCAAGTCTCAGGACAGTCAGAGCTATTACACAGAGAAACCCTGTCTTGAAAACAAAAAAAGAAAAAGAAAAGTAAAAAATAAAGAAGTCTCAACTGAGTATTTTTCCAACTTATAGAAAAGATGCAAAATTGGAAAAAAACCCATATATATATATGGCTTTATATATATAATATTTATATATACATAAACAATTGTTTTGTTTTTGAGGTGTTGGGAACCACCTCAGGGCCTTGAGCTTTCCAGGCAAGTATTCTATCACTGAGCTACACACAATGCATAGCTTGTTTTCCTTTCATAATTTTACTATTTGTGTGTGTGTGTGTGTGTGTGTGTGTGTGTGTGTGTGTGTTTTAAGATTTTATTTGTTATGTATACAGTGTTCTGTCTGCATGTATGCCTGCAGCCAGAAGAGGGCACCAGATCTCATTACAGATGGTTGTGAGCCACCATGTGGTTGCTGGGAATTAAACTCAGATCCTCTGGAAGAGCAGCCAGTGCTCTTAACTTCTGAGCCATCTCTGCAGCCCCGTGTGTGTCTTCTTGATGTGTGTGTATGGACAAATGAGCCATGTGTGTGGAGGTCAGAGGAAAACTTTGTAGAATCAGTTTTCTCCCTCCGCCTTTAAGTGGGTTCCAAGGATCAAGCTCACATCTCCAGATTGTTATGCCATTTTAGTTACTGTTCTATTCCTGTGAGGAAACACCATGACCAATGCAAAGAAAGAATTTAATTGGGGTGGGGGGCTTACAATTCCAGAGGGTTAGTCTGTTACCATCATGATGAGAAGACAGGCATGGTACTGGAACACTAGCTGAGAGCTTTACTTGTTCCACAGGCATCGAGCAGAGAAAGAGGCACTGATGTGGGTGAAATCTCAAAGGTCACCGGAGTGGCACACCTCCAACAAGGCCACACCTCCTTCCTAATCCTTCTGAAACAGTTCCACCAACTGGGAACCAAACATTTAAAATATGACCTGATGGGGTCCATGCTCATTCAAACTACCACATATGGCAGTGCCTTTGTCCACTGAGACATCTCTTTGGCCCCAGTGTGTGTTTTTGATCGTGTGTGTGTGTGTGTGTGTGTGTGTGTGTGTGTGTGTGTGTGTGTAGTTGGGGACTTCAGCTTTTGCTGCTGTTGTTTCCTTTTGTTTGGGGTAGGATCTTGCTATAGCCCTGGCTGGTTTGGGAATTTCAGCTTTCTGACTCTACCTCCTGAGGGTTAGGATTAACAGGCGTGTGACATCACAACATCACATCTGTTCTTTAGTTGAGTACTTTTGCAGTCTTTTGTGCCTAGTTGTTTCTAAGTTCTTAGCATTCTTCTAGGGGACCATTGGTACAGCTGTTAGAACCTAGCTGTTCGCATCCACCCAGTGCTCTCATGTCATCCCAGTTCATATTTAAAACATCAATTTCCTTAGGAGCATCCATCATTGTTAGTTCTGTTCTCCTGTTCCCAAAGCTAGCCCTGGATGGTGAGCACCCTACCTCCCTCCACTGCCCCAGAGCCCTGCTGTCTCTGTCTTCCTCCCACTGTACAAGGTCTCTCTCTCTCTCTCTCTCTCTCTCTCTCTCTCTCTCTCTTGGCAGGATCTCCATTTCTGGAAGGAAACCAACTGCAGTGACATACCCTTCTCTGTGGGTGTCTTCAGGAAGCTAGGATGCTGGCTGGTCTCTCTACACAGTCTCTTGGACATCCATGAGAACAATTTGTAGAAGGTGTCCACTAAGTTGGACATAGAGATCAACTTCTGGTCAGGCTTGGCAGCAAGTACCTTAAACTACTGAGCCATCTAGACAGCCCTCCCTCTCCCTCTCCCCTCCCCGTCCTCTCCTCCCCTCACTCCAGTCTCCCCTTTCCCTTTACTTTGTCTAGACTCCTCTTGGTTTATTTTTTTCCCTGTATTGCCTCCTCTCTCCTCTGTTTTTGTCTCACTATCTCTTTCCAGTTTCTCTCCAAAATATGCCCCAACAAAGGCTAAGAGTCACTTAGACCAAGCCTCAGGTCAACAGGAGCTGGCTCCTTCACTAAGTACAGTCTTTTGTGTCTCTTTCCTGCGATGAATCAAAGGGAGATACGAAGCACCCTGTAACAACACGGCCTTGGTGGTATCACACCTGCCTGAGGCGGAGTTGCAAAAGCTAGGATCTCATCCCCTGGCACAGGTTTTGGAGGAGAGGCCTTCTCCCTATATTCAGATGCCATTTGCCCACCCATAGATATTCTCCCACCATAGGGTACATAGACCCACAACTCCCCTCTAGGCTGGGACTGAGACTCACTGTCACTTGGTCGTCAGGGCTGAGCAAACACTGCGTTCCTGCCAAAACCAACTGACATAGGACTTTGAGGTTAGTAGGGTTCTCTCCGCCCCAAGGAACTGGACCCACAGTGGTCTTCTCCCCAGCTTGGGGTCACTGGATTGGCTGGATTGGACGAAGTCCAGACCTTCATGTCTGTTCTCTAAGTTAGAGCCCAAACCACAGTGCAGAGAGGGGAATCCAGGCCACAGTACTCTCCAGGTATGTGTGGTCTTAGTGCCTACTATGACATGGGACTTTGAGCACATCATGGTCACTCTGGTCAGCACAGCCAGTGTTGGAGTGAACTGTGCTCTACTCTGAGACCCAGACAGTCACTTGTACACAGTGAATGGTCTCTTGGGTGATACTAATAGTTCACCTTGAGGTGGTCTTTGGATTTAAGAAGGCTCAATTTCCTCATCTGCAGAGTAAGGTGCTTGGAGTAGAAACTCCATGGACTCTAACTCTCTAAACTTCACTTCACTGTCATCTACTCTCCACAAAGCCTGTTCTTGCTCTGGCCTGTTTGGGAATACAATGATTATTCCTCTGTTTGTGTGTGTTTCTCTCCTGGACTAGCCTCGGGGACTTTCCACCCTTCCCGTTCCTCCGCAGACATTTGTTTTCATCTGTGGAACTAGACATCATCAAGGACAGTGCTGAGCAAGAGACAAAGAAAAGAAGCATTCCTGGCCACCCAGCTAGTCCTTCTTGCTGGCCTAGGACCCGACAGCCTCAGGCTCCACAGCAGTAGGGGTTTACGAAGGAACAGCCAGAAGGAAAGGGTACCCTCTGCTATGTCTTTTTGGGTAACAAAGGCTCAAGAGATGTAAGAGCCACCAAAGCCAGGAAAACTCACACACCACCCAGTCTCTTGTTCTGCAGCTGAGCAATCCAGGGCACAGGCAAGGCACACAATGGCCTCTGGAGTGTCAGAGGAGACACCAAATTCCAAGGATCTCAACTTCTACTCCGCTGCTGCGTCTTCATCTTCGCCTGTCTCCCTTGGATTCCCAGCTTGCAATCTGGATAATTCTCATCCCCAGACCTGTTGGCAGGCCAAAGGAATAACTCACGTGAAGCAAAAGCAATTTGCAAGCATAAATAATTTTCAGTGCCTGGAGAGGAGCCAGCAGGAAGACACATGGAAGGCAGAGGTGAACACAGCTGGTCTGGACCCTCCTTCACCCTGCAGGGTTCTTCCTCTGCCCTTTTCAGCTCTAGTGGGAGGTGGGGGGTGGAGCAGCATAAACAAAGCAGGAAATAGCTATCCACACAAAATGCTTCGTGCCTCTATGCTGTCCACAGGAGTCTTCCCTTCCTACCGCCAGCCTTTTCATGTTTTTTTTTTCCCCTACCTTCTCTAGAGGCTTCAAGAAGGAATAGATGGTCCTTTGCACACTTAGGAAGCCTAGGCTTCCTCTGCAAAGGCTGCCGGTTCCTTTGTCCTCAACTCACAGTGGCACACAGCCTAAAAGAGTGGAGAGAACACCAGTATTTGTGGACTTCGTTTACTCACAGAGTCATATTCCGAGGGAACTGTACCATGGCTGTTCTTCAGTTTGGAGGCTGCTTCAGGGAACTGAGCTGACGGCATTGGAACAGTCTCTGACTGTGGATAGCTATATGCGTCTGTCCTTAGGAGACCATGGCCCACGCTGTCCTGACACTGGCATAGCCTTTCTTCAGAGCCCTCGAGGAGGACAGCATAAGTGAGTATGGAAACAAGCCATTTTGGAAGGCCCAGAGCATTAAACACACCTTTCCAAAGCCCACCCCAAGAAGTCGTCTGAAGCGGAGAGAAACAATGAGAAACCAGACACCATGGAATTAGTGAAGAATTTCTCAGATGAAACAGGAAAGGGAGGAAATCCAGGGAGGTTTACGGGGCACCTGGCACAGGTTGAAAGGCTTCAGGGTGGGTGTTGGTGACATTAAGCTCTATGGTGTGGTGCCTTTGAAAGGCTCCTTCACTGGCACAGCAGCGGCTCTGTCACCCTCCTCCAGCCCTGAGTGCATACTCAGGTGCTCACACACATGCATGCTCATCCTTCTAGAATGTACTTCATTAAAGCCAGCTCCCTGCCTCAACCTAGATATGAAAACTTGTAGACTGTTGTAGCTACAGTGTAGTAGGTTCTACGTTTCAGGCCCCATGCACACAGCTCAGTATACTTACCTGAGAACAGAAGATTGTGTGTGCCTGTATACACGGAAGGGGAAGGAAGGCGTGGGGTGAGGGCGGCCAGCATTCCGAGTCACACAGTTAATCTACATCCATAAGGATGAGTTGGCTGCCCTGCTGTGCGGAAATTAAGCCATAGCTCCTCTCAAATCTTTCTCCAGGATTATCCTTAGGGTCTGTTTCCCTAAATTCAATTACTGCATAATTACCTGGAGCCTCAAGAAATCCTCACAAACCACTCAGTTGGGGTGAGGGGGTAGTGGGATCCAGAGCTGCTGAGCTCAGCATGTTGCTTGGTTCTTGGTGGGGAAGAGATGGGCCTGGTGTCCTAGGGAAGCTGAGCTGCCAGAACCTGGGCTCCTGGGAAACCCTTGGCTCAGGATGCTTGCTAATGGCTAGCAGACCAGGAATTGGTGTTATTGTCTGAGGCCTTTCTCACGCACATGCAGAACCTGACACACATAGACACATACTTGAGGTATCAGGATCTAAGGGCTCCTGTTAAGAACTATCTACAAGGGCTGGAGAGGTGGCCCAGCAGTCAGGAACACCTTCTGCTTCTGCAGAGGGCCTGAATTTGATAACCAACACCCAACTTGGGTAGCTCATCATGGCCTGTAACTCCAGCTCCAGGGGGTCTGATGCCTCTAGCCTTGGCAAACACTTGCACTGGAGTGTGAGCAGGCACACGTGCGCGTGCGCACACACACACACAGAGATAAAAATAAACTTTTTTTTGTTTTGTTTTTCAAGACAGGGTTTCTCTGTTTAACAGTTCTGGCTGTCCTGGACTCGCTTTGTAGACCAGGCTGGCCTTGAACTCACAAAGATCCGCCTGCATCTGCCTCCCAAGTGCTGGGATTAAAGGCGTGCGCCACCACTGCCCGGCTTAAACTTTTTTTTTTTTTTTTTTAAGAACTACATACAAGGGACTGGGGACATAACTCAGTTGTTAGAGAGATTATACAAAACCTCAAGTTTCACCCCCAGTACGTGTGATGTCCCATGCCTGTAATACCAACATTTGAGAGACAAAGACAGGAGGATCAGAACTCAACCCTTGGCTATATAGTGAGTTTGAGGCCAACTTGGGCTCCATGAGACCCTGCCTCAAAGAAGACAAAGGAGAGCAGCATCATGAAAATACTTGGAGTCACACACCAGACTCTCCAAGAGCTTGGTGCCCTAAGGCAACAGGTTCTCAACCTGTTGGTCTCCACCCCCTTGAGGACCAAACAGCCCTTTCACAGGGGTCAGCTAAGACCTTCAGAAAACACAGATATTTACATTACAATTCATAACAGTAGCAAAACTGGTCATGAAATAGCAACGAAAGTAATTTTATGGTTGTGGGTCACCACAACATGATGAACTTACTGCACTAACCAGCATGAGAACCATCGGCCTAAGGGATGTCAGGCCC
>CAJQZJ010004796.1:7855890-7887945 GCA_907164525.1 Lophiomys imhausi
AGATCAGCATGAGAACCATCGGCCTAAGGGATGTCAGGCCCGGAGATGCACGTAAGTTGGCATGAGCAGCTGAGTGCCGCTGAGTAGTGGGCAGAGGTGGCAAGTGACAGTGAGTGGAGAAGATCTCAGGCGTTCCTAAGGGTGCTAGGTGGCAATGGTCTACAACTTCAGAAAGGTAAAGGGATCTGTGCCTACCTTTCCAGCACCCTGTGACAGACTCTGGGAGAGGAAACAGGGCTCCAGAGACATAGGTGTATAGACTCCTGACTCTTATCCTCTGCCTGGCTCTCTGACTTGGGACAAGTTAGCCACAATTGTCAGTTCATATTGCCACCTGCAAAGCAGTGAAGGATCCACTTCATAGAGATGAGGGAAGGGAAGCCAACACAATAATCCCCTTAATGCCTGTCTAGTAAGAAGCTACCAAGATTAACTTACCATTTACCCAGAAGGAAAAGGATGGCAGTGGGGAGGGGACGGGTGGATTTCTGAACCAGTGGCCACAGGAAGTAGACACTTGTATACCAGAATAACAGTCTTTTTTTTTCTTTTTTTTGGTTTTTTGAGACAGGGTTTCTCTGTGTATCCTTGGCTGTCCTGAACTCACTTTGTAGACCAGGCTGGCCTTGAACTTACAGAGATCCGCCTGCCTCTGCCTCCCAAGCACTGGGATTAAAGGCGCGAGCCACCATGCCCGGCCAGAATACCAGTCTTCAATAACAATTTACGCTTTATAGTCTTCACCTCAGATACAGCAAGCACTGCAATGCACTGGATCCCATAATCCACTCGCTTCAAAAACCATGGGGGTTCTGGCTTTCTTCTAGGGAAGGTTTGCTATGAGACCTTCATCCTAACTCTGCAGCTCCAGTGTCATTCTCAGCCATCCACTGTAAAGCCAGGAGGGTTGAGATTCCTGAGACATGAACAGTCCACCCTGAAGGGAATGAGGACAGGGCTGAAGTATCCAGTGTAGCGGGGAGGTGGCCTAGGACAACAGTGGTTTAGAGGTGAACACTTGGTCAAGCCAGGGATGCAGGCCTGAAGCTGTTGAGGGACTTTGCACTTGACATGGGGTGTTAAATTGTTCCTTGGCAAAACAAAAACAAAAACAAGTGGTGTGAGTGTTTACTTAGGGCAGGGATATTCCAAAATGCTCAAGGCTATCTCCTGACATAGTTTATCTTTCCCCTGAATGGCTCGGCCTTCAACATAACCAGAAAAAAAGCACAGGAAGGTATAGAGTTTTGGGTAGAGGCAGAAGACACAGCAACTAGATCTTTTCTGTTTTCTTGAATGTCCTAGATGTTTGCAGACAAAGACCAAGTGTCAAATCTGGTCTTCCCCACTTCTTTGGCTCAGGGTGTCACAAGCCCAGAGAATTCCCACTTCACCCCCAGTCCAATCACAGGGGGACATCCATGCCACTTGACTACGTCCTCAAAGTCATCATCATAGCCTCCCTTACACGACTGGTGCTTTACAGTTCCTGTGTCTCTCTACTGAGATGTCCCTGTGGACTGACACAGTGACTATTTGGGACTGAAATGGAGTTTCCAGACAGAATGAATCTAGGGGACTCAGCTAAATTTCACTTTCACCTGAAACAGTGCAACATTTTTCTTTGTTTTGGAAGTATGTCTCAAATATTTCATGGGATATATATATATATATATGCTAAATGTTTTTCATTTCATTCCTGGGCTGGGGGATGTAGTTCAGTTGGTAGGGTTCTAACCTAGCATGCAAGAAGCTCTGTGTTTGGTTGTCAGTATTGAGTAAAACTAGATATTATGGGGCATGCCTATAGATCTCAGCTTTCATGAAGTAGGAGGAACAGAATTTCAGAATCATCCTCATCCTCTGCCATGTATATATATATATATATATATATATGTACTCATAGATATGTACATATACATATATACATATATGAAATATATGTATATATTCCTCAGTAGTTGTAAGCACTGACTGCTCTTTTAGAGGACTAGATTTGGATCCCAGCACCCACATGACAGCTTTGGACCATGTGTAACTTTGGTTCTAATGCCCTCTTCTGACCTCTGCAGTCAGCAGGAACAAAGGTGGTGTACGGTACGGCCACACATGCACGCAAAACACTCGCACACATAAAATAAAAATAAAAAGAAATAAAGCTTTAAAAGTATTTGCTTATTTATTTACATGCATTTACATGTGTGTGCTATTCAAACTGAACTGAGATCCCTTCATTTTTATTTGCTTGGTCTGACATCTCTGGACCCAAACCATACTGGATCTGTGGGACATCCGCAACTCGTGGTGTCCAAGGATGGAGAAAACCCTGCAGGGTAAAGTTGGCTCTTCTGAAGTGATCTGAGACAGTCCAGGCAGGTGACAGGTAGACCAGTGCTGCAGGCAGTCCAGCTTCAGACGGGAGGTTTCACAAGTACCTCTGCAATGCTGCTGTTACCTCTGTGTTTGAGGCTTAACCCCATGAAAACGGTTCATTTGGAGGGGGGTGGGGGAAATGACTTTGGAATGCAAAGTTTTCCTTCTGTCCCTCAAAGAGTTTGTGACCAACTGCCTATAAAGTGTTGGTCAGGAGAGCTGGACCTTCTGAACCCTCCCTGCCTGAATGCCTCTTGGAGGGGGAACTCTGTTTCTGGGCCTTGGACATGTCTTCTGAGACCAGAATGGCGGGCTCAGAGGGCAGAGTCCTAGGGGCCTCTATGCAGGACTGGGATCAGCCAGTTTGGTTCTAGAATCAACACAAGAATTAGGCAGTGCTAATCAGGACTTCAAACATGAGTCAGAGACCTGTTCTTCTGGGGACTAAATAGGGCAAGATGTTTAGATGGCACATGGTACATCTAAGGAACTCAGTAAATGAGAAGCCATTTGCCCTTTGGGGTCAGAAAGGGGTCTTGACAACAAGGCTGGGCACCTTAACTGCTGCCTTGGACCTCTACCCACTGTTTACCTTCTGACTGGGACTCCAGACCTGTCCAGATCACCCCACAGACCCTGTACCCATACCCAGTTTTCAAGGCCTCAGGACACCTGCAGATCAGGCTTTTCCAGGAAGAAAAGAGGTCGAGTGTCCCTTCCTGTCTTCAAGGAGTGCCACTTTCTGCCTCTTTTCTTCTCTCCCCAGGATTGGCAGAATAGCGGCCACCTTAGGGGCCAGATAACTATGAAGTCTCCACCTGGCAGATCGGATCAGGAGCGTCATGGCATCCGGGAGTTTTCGGTTCTCATGAACTGGAAAAGCAAGGGCTGAGGTTCCTGCCTGGCACGGGCCTTTGTGCACCAGCCAGTGAAGGACAAGCCCAATTCTAGCGCTGAGCAGGCGGGTTGCCAGAAGCAAGATCAGCCTCCTCCGCTCACAGGGTGGCAAAGGGCGTTCATTACACAGAGGGGGAGGGGTATTTAACTCACTCGGAAGGGGGCTCCCAGGGATGGGGTAGTGGGAGGGACAATTCACAAAAGCCAGGGCTACAAACTCCCAAAGGCTTAAAAAAAAAAAAAAAAAAAAAAAAAAAAGCCGTTCCTTTCTCTCCTCCCCTCCCCCGCCCCGAGCCCCTCCCCCAGTCCCAGCCGCTGATGGCCAGCAGCCAACACTGGCCACTACGCGCAGCCAGCCTCCCGCCCTCTAGGCCTTCCTCTCCATCTCTTCTCCAACCTTCCAAACTCTGCCCCTCGAACTACCTCAGCACCACCACCCCCTCACACGCGCGCGCACACACACACACACACACACACACACACACACACACACACTGAACCACACTGTCATCTTCTGCACGGGTGCCACTTTACTTAGGCTTGGCCCTTGGTCCCGGACTGAGGCTTTGCAAGACGGGAGAAACCTGGAGCTCACTAGATCCCCAGGCCCGAGGCCCCAGGGCCTGCTTAGCCACCGAACCGGGAGGAAGATCGCTGCGTCTGCAGAAAGCGCGCCGCTGGTAGTGGCTTCCTGGCCCGCTGAGCCGCACCCGTAGCCTAGGGGCCATTAACCCCTTTCTTTCCTTCTCCAACCACATCAAGCACCTCGCACGGCCTTGTTGCCACCAAGGGGATGGGTAACCAGTGTCAGTTCACGCAGCTAGAAAGTGAGGGTGGCAGGCGAGACTCAGCCGGCCAGTCACCCCCTTCCAAACTATGTAGCAGAAGGCCCTCCGTCCCCCCCTACGGCAAGCAGTTCACTTGCGTGGCCTTTGGCCTGGTGGTTTCCGGGGAGAGAGCCTAGCAGAGAAAGGGCCTCCTCTGATTCCTTGGAGGGGTGGGGCCGACAATGTCAGCGAGGGACGGCCCTAAAGAGTTGGGGTCCCCTTCGCTAGTATCACAGCAAGGAGGGCTCAGGAACTTTCTAGGACCTGGCTTGAGGGCGGGGCAAGGGTCACCAGCCTGAGAAACAGGATTTAGGAAGGGGGGTGGGTGCCCCCATTGATCGTCCCTGCACCCTTCCTCCACAAACCAGAAGTTGTTGAGTTTGCCAGCTACTTGGGCATCGCAAGCCAGGAAGTCCTGGCAGAATAGGGTGATTCTGGTACATTCCCCCCACCCCACCCTTCCAGTCCAACACCTCTTGATTTTTCCACATCGTGTCACCTGGCAATGAAGGAGCCGCTCTGGAGACACCAGACCCCACCGCTTGGCTTGTGCAAAGGCTTAGCTCTGAGAAGACAGTCTTTCTCCACGTGACTGGGTGGAAGTGGGGTGGGAGAGGGTTCGTCTCCTTCCCCCAACCTCCGATATCCCCCTGAACTAATCTCGGACAGTGGATTGCACCTTCAACATCTCCATTTAATATTTACATTCAAGCAGGTAATAATTGGAAGCTTATAGTTCAGACATTTCTATAGCAGCAGGTTCTAGAGAGCTCTTTAGCCTTTTAACAAACTTTTTTTTGCACATAGAAACAACACACCCATGTGTACAGTATCAAAAAATATATACCAAGGTTACTGGTGTTGCAGTTCCTGGAGAGGAGGAAATAAAAATCAAAATACTGAATGAAGGGAAAAGAAAAGGCCAACTGAAAATAGTCTGTCTGATATAGAATATAACATGATCTAGAGGAAACTCCATAAATCTAGGTTTTTATATTTCAATATATAAATACCTACAAATAAATATATATATATATATATATCAGCCCGAAGGGGAGTAGTCGGGCCTTCTGAGCTCAAACAATACATTTCAAGAATAACACCACGTACAAACCGGAGTAGAGTCAGCACTTGACAAGTTAGCACGGTTAAAATAGAATACTATAACTCTGGGACCGCAGGGTCAGTTCTGGTGGTCCACAGGGAGGGCTCGGGTCTCTTATAGGGAAGGGGAGGTGGCGTTGAGACCGCAGGCACCGTGTGGAAGGAGATTGTGAGAGATGGACAACTCAGTTGGGATCCCAGGGACTGAGCCGGGAGGCCTGGTCGTCGGGACTGGGGCGTCTTCTCCTTAGGAACCTCGGCGGGATTGCAGATGCCGAGTCCAAGTGGGCGGGACTCCTTCCCACTACACCGTCACGTACTCCTTGAAAGTAACGGTGAGGCAGTTCGCCGTGACGTCAGTGATAATTATATTCCCAAAGAAGGGCTTAAATTCGCTCAGAGGCTCCGCAGGCTCGTCCTGGGCCTCAGCCGGAGGCTCCTCCGCTGCAGTGGCCGGCACCACTACCGCCGCCAGCGCTGGAGCCTCAGGCTTCACCTGCAGGGAGCTGGGTGGTTCCCCGGCATCGCTGCGCATCTTGACACAGCGCAAGTCTATAGGCTCGTCCAGGTCTGAGTCCAACAGGATGACCTCCGGCTGAGGCAGAGAGGCTACAGTGGGGGACACGTTGGCAGGGTGCTCCGAGACCGGGCTGCCCCCCAGGCAGGTCGGCGTGCTGATGCTGCGGGCGGTCAACCGCTTCTTGCAGGGCTCACGCTCGCCATGGGTTTCGGAGAGGCAGCGCTTGCGCGCGTGAGAGAGGTTCAAGCCCACCGTATGGTGGTGGTGATGATGGTGATGGTGGTGGGAAGGGGGATGTGAGCTCCTGGCTGGGTCCCAGGCCAGCAGGTCTGGCTTGGTGGTGAGCTGCAGCGGCTGCTCACCAAAGGCCTCCTTGGTCGGGGAGAGCTTTCGAGACCCTAGGTCCTGGGGCTGAGGGTCCCCCGACACCAGAGCCTCCTCCTCCCTGCGTTTGCAGGGCACTTCTGCTTTCTTTTCCTCAGCACCACTGGCTGACTTTTTAAAAGTCCTGTCGGCCTGGGGATGGCGTTCCTCGGCGGCACGTTTCTTGTGGCTGGGGGAGCGGGTCTCGCCCTCGGCTGCCTCGCCCGACTTGATCTTTACCGCCTGCATGCCATTCTCCATATACTTGCTCATTACGATCACGATGCGCCCGTTCTTGTTCTTGTTCTTGACGATTTTCATCTTGCCCCCAATGCCATTACTGGTCACCGCCTCCTTAGGGGCTGGTGTCATGCCGTTGGGAGGGCCTTTTTCCGAGCCCTTGCCTGGAGCTCCTGCCCCTCCCCCCAGGGGCTTCACTGCCCCGAGGTAGCCTTTGGCTGCAGCTCCGTGGGCCCACTTGTCAGGAGGGCGGCTCTTAGCGCCCAGGTCTGGGCAGGTGGGGCTGGACGCCTCCTTGTGGCCTCCCTGGTACTGCAGGTCGTACATTTTGGGGTCTGGCTGGTAGGGGTGGTGCTTCTTGCTATTCAGCTGGTAGTAATACTTGCCGCTCTTCCCTGGCGGCGGCGGCGGCGGCTTACCAGACCTTTCCTTGCTGTGTGGCTGGTATTGGTGGTGTTTCTTGCTGTTGAGCTCATACTGGTGGCCCTGGCCCTTGCCCTGTGTGCCCAACTCCAGCTTGGCACGGTTGTCGGCGGAGGAGTCTTGAAGCCCTGTCAGGACATTGGAGCGGCGGGCAAAGGTGGGTACCTAAGGGGGAGAGAGGAGGGGAAAAGTTGGCCCTAAGGCATGCTAGGAACATGCATGTTCCAGCTCCCACGGGTGGAAGTTGCATCATAGGGGCTGGGGCCAGGAGTTCTAGTTCAGTTGGGGTGCTTCCCCACGAACTGTAAGTAATTTGGGAGGCAATGGTCAGGGAAGGGCTTGGGCTGGGATTCCAAGACCAGCCCCAAGTATTCACCTGCACCACCAGCGGTTTGGGCTTGGGCCCTCTCTTTCGATACCCCATCAGCTGCTCTTGCCGTTCCCTGGAGGGGGGACAGGGTAACAAGGTTAGTTAGTGTCCACAGTCTTCCTTCAGGTCAGTAGCACCCTGTTCCCCGTCCCTCCTTCCTTTTGCTACTGAAAGGAAGGAACCAGTTGGAGACAGAAAGTGCCCTATATTGTCAGTTGGGGACCTTCCTTAAAGTCCCAAGTAACAAATACACACTCACTTGTTCTGCAAAAGGGGTCCTCTACGTAAACCTTCTCCACCCTCCCTTCCCCCCCACCTGCTGAAACCCTGTCTTGGTGTCCGAGTGACTGCTGCTTGGAGCTGACTCGACAGCTTGGGCACAGCTTTGGGCCTGTGGCTTTGGAGACAGCAATGCTGGGTTTGGGAGTTTAGGGAACAGGAGGTGTGTGCTGGCCTTCCTGGACAGAAGCGTGGATGCTAACTACTTCATTAAGATTCAGATGAAGAGAACCGCCGTTGAAGGGAGGATTCCTTTTCTTAAATGGCCTGACATCAAACGGAGGGACTGCGCCCTTGTTTACATAGCGGCAAATAAGCCATTTATGGGTTGGGGATGGGGGACTGTCTCTGAGGCTAGGGTCTAGCCAGGTTCTCAGCCACCTGATGAACTAGAAGTGGCACTACCGGCCCCCAAGAGCCAGTGGGCGGGGCGAGGCAGCTCGCAGAAGCACCGCCTCCTCGGAGGAGGAGCAAGATCCTTTCGACCCGGATTTCCAAATTAATACGGTTCAAGGGTTGGGGAGCACTGATCACCCCTATCAAGCTTCGCTTGCTCTGGCCACCCAAAGAGTGATCGATTGGCCCAGGCAATGCCCAGCCCTCCATAAGCCAGCCACCCCTCTGGAGGTCGTCAAATTCTGGATTAGAGACTCTCTAATCTCCACCTAACTGAGTTGCCACCCCCACCCCAAAGTCCCTAAGTCACCCCGGGGAGTTCTGTCATGCCCCGGGGCCGGGTTGGGGTCTGATTCCAAAGTTGCATGGCATTGCAACAGCCTGGATTATAATTCTTCGGGGACCCATTATGCAACATGGCATCAGCCGCTGACATGGTTACAGACAGTGTGGTGAAGTCCCAGGTGAAGTCGGGGCAGGTTCCCTGTCCTACACTCTCTGTGTCCCAGGAAAGCATCTTTACCTCTCAGGGTCTAGAGTTTACAGTTTTAATGGCAAATGCACTCCAGGAAATACTTCAAAATAAAAAGAGATGGAAGGCTGCGGGGTGGCACGGCTCTGAGGACTCCTCCCCTCCTCCACGCCCTTCCCCCTCTACGAAACAGAGAACCACAGCCACCAGTGGTGAATCCAGCTGCAGCAGCTGCAGCGTGGCAAGCATCTGTTTGCAGGAAGATGGGCACCCCACCACCACCAGGCAGCGCTCACTCATGCCCTCGGGGCAACCTCCCCCCTAATATGATAGGGCATCTTGCCCCACAAAATACAGCAGAAAGGGTAGCAAAAGGCTCAGGCTCCAGGCGTCATCACTGCCGCCCCCAGCTCCCTGGAGGTTGTGGGGTATAGGCCTTGTCAACTTTTATCCGGCTGCCAAGAGGTTAAGTTCAGTTCCATGACGTTCGTGGCGGTTTCACAATGCCAGCTCCTTCAGAGCTGCCCCGCGAGGTGCCCGTGCCAAGCGGGCAGTGGCTGCAGGAGAGCAACACCTAGGCCCCGGGGGTGGGGCTCCAAGGTTGCCATTGGAGGGGGCCACGGGCATTCAAGTACAGTTTTCCAGGGCAGACCCAGGGTCATCCACAGACACTCTTCCAACAATTCCCCAAAATACAAGCCTATCTTTCCCAGCCCTACCCTGCCCCCACTCCCAATCTTGCAGCAACCGCCAAGGACATTGGTTAGAGAAGCCCAAGCCACAGCCTTGCCCATCCGGGTTTGTTGGGGGGTGGGGCTCCTGCCTGCCCCCTCCCACCCTTCCCGCTTTCCAATTGCTGCAACCAACCGCCCACTGCCCACTTTCCTATGCCCACCTATGGCCAGGGTAGCAGGCTGCTAGGGGATGCTCACCTGTTCTGGAAGGCGATCAGCAGACGGGGATCCAAGATGTTCTCCTCTGGTTCCCACGTGTTATATCTTGAGAGTGAAGGGGGGGGGGGGCACAGGGTAAAAAAAAAAAAGCCAGGTTGAGGAATGACATAAGGCCCTATGTGGCTTCCTGAACCAAAAGCTGTGGATATGGAGGGCAGACAGTAGGTCTGTGGATATGGGGGGCAGACAGTAGGTCTGTGGATATGGAGGGCAGACAGTAGGTTTCTTAAGGGGTAACGCGGTCCTTGATTACTCCCCAAGTTAAAAAAAACATACAAGGGCAGGAAGAAATGGGGGGTTGAAGAAAATGAAACTAGCAGTTTATTTTGCAGTCGTCAAGAATTTTAAGCATGTTACTGTGACGTGTTCCAAGGCCACTTTCCTCTCCAGGAACCCTTCGTGCAAAGCAGCCCAAAGTCGCAGCCCCTCCTACCCTAGTCTCCAGTAGGATTTCAGCCGGTCTGCATTGGACCCCTAATCGGATACCCACAGCCTAGCGGCCCCCCACAGCCCCTAAGGCCCAGGAGACCGCTGTCACTGGCAAGCAAACCCCAAATACTCAGCAGTACAAAAATATGCCTCTCTCTCTGAGTGTGTGTGTGTGTGCATGTGTGTGTGCGCGTGTGTGTGAGTGTGTGTGTGTCTGCGCCGGTCTCCATCCGGTGCCTTCGCATTTCAAATTAAAGAAAAAATTCCCCACCGAAAGATCTGCAGTGACAGTTTCCAAAATTTTCTGTCTTTTTTCTTCCCTATCCTGCACCACCAGGAGGGAGAACGCACACAATTGCATTTTCGTCGCTTTTTAATTTAATTTTTTTTTGGTTTTGCAATATGGAGCCGTTCGGTGGAGGGAAAGGGGAAAGGAGCCATTTTCTGCTGCACATCAGTCAGTGCCTGCGCCCTCCCTCCCTCCGCCGGCCTCCCGGGCTCGGCCCCGCGTCTCTCCAGCTCCTCCGGCTCCTTTTAGCGCATAAATTAGTGATGGCATTTCCCGGAGAGCGGAGCACAACACAGGGCGCCCGGCTCGGGCTCGGCAGCTCGGCTTCCCAGTGCCTGCCACCGACTTCCCCACCCCCTCCTCCTTCCACCCCACCTCCACCCCGCCTCCCGTCCTCTCCCCCACCACCCCACCAGCTCCAAGGGTCCGCCGGCTAGAGTGCCCGGTGTCCGGGCACCCGGCCCCCACCACCACTTACTTGGGGGACCAGCCTCTCCATTTCACCAGATACTCCACTCTGCCCTGCGTGGGGGAAGAGACAGCACTCCATCAGCTTCCGCGGGATCCCCGGCTCCGGCCCGCAGCTTCCCCACCCCCTCCGCGTCTCTCGTTCGCTGCTCCCGCGCCTCGGCGCCGCCACCCGCGCGCCACCCCTACCTTGCGGATCCGCTTCTTCTCGATGCTCTCCACCGCGAAGACGTGCTCGCCAACAGCTGGCAGCTCCATGGCCAAACCCCAGCGCGCAGAGGCGCGAGCGGCCGGCGCGGCTGCAGACACAGCTGGCTCCTGCCGGCGCCCCGATGCTGTCCTGCGCGGGGACCTCGCCACACGCTCTGCCCCCGCCTACGCCACTCGCCCCTCAACAGCCTAGCCGCCGCCGCCGCTGCCCGCACCCGCCCGCTCTCTGCTCGCGCTCGCTCAGACAACTGAACCCCGGCCGCCGCGGCACCAGAACTCATGCAAATCCCGGACGTCAGCGGGCGGGGCCTCGCAGGGCCCAGCTCGGCGTCAGGGGGCGGGCCGCGACTCGGATTGGCGCAGCCCGGCCTACCGGAGGCCCCCGGCCTGGGCGGCAGGGGAGGAGGAGGGCGCGGGAGGAGGCTGGGGAGGAGGAGGGCGCGGGGAGGTGCAGGGGAGGGATCTGCGAGCTGGGAAAGTGAGCGGGGCTGCGGAATAGAGGTGTGTCTGCCTAGGTGGCCAGGGTGAGCACCTCGACTGGGCCCACTCTGATCCGCAGCCTCTCTGAACACTTGGACCTCTCCCGACTCCACCCTCGGCAGCTGTTTCTCCGTGTGCAGGGCCCAGGGATCCCTGCTGGGGGCCACGGAAAGCGTCCACTGCACTTTACAGTTGTTTCCAACTACATCTGTAGTGCGGGGCTCTGGAGGCACTTGGGAATCTCCGGCAGGGGGCGGAATCGAGGCGGGGGCAGATTACGTCTCCACCCTCGGTGCCCACCGCCCCGCCCCGCCAAGCTCCCGGCATTTAGGAAGCCGAGGTTGGGAAAGAAAGAGCGAGAAGACTGAGGACTTGGACGAGACAAGGAGCACAGAGAGGCGAGGGCAGGGACAAAGGAGCAGCTGGCCCTGGCTCAAGAACCTCAGTAGAAAGGGGCTCCGAATCGGATCCCAACCCAAGATTCTGAACGGCTTCTAATTTACACTTGGCTCACTCATTCAAGGGGAAGAGACAGTTTTCTAGCAAGCCCTCAGAGTGTGAGAGCCTGGGGGAGGAGAGAGAGAGGGATAGGACATGGGGGTGTATAGTCTGCCTGGAGATCCAAGGGGACTTCGTGGGGGGGTTCATGGAAGAGCCTTAAAAGAAGGAATGGGGAACACCAAGTGGTTGAAGTTGAGGGGTAGTGGATGAGTGGGTCCTGAGAAGGGGAGGGGAAATGGAACGGCCAGAGCGCCACATATTCTTCATGAATTCCCGTCCCCTGGTTTCTAACAACCAAGCCCTGCTGACGCAGCCACTGAAGCCCTGGAGTGTGAAGTTTAGCACCTCGGAGCCGGCCAGCCCCGCACCGTAAGGGGATTTCAGCTCCAGCGTCCGGCTGGGGGAGCTGCTGCTCCAGATGTGGCCTTCCGAGGGCGCCACCGGTGGGCCCGCGAGATCCGTGGGGTCGCAGTGGGTAGACCTGACAGGGAGCATGCCATTCTAAGTGGGAGGGGTAAGGGTGCGCCTGACCTACGGTGCATCTGGGCCCTAGCTCAGGGCTCCTGAAGGACATGGAGCAGGAAGCTTGCGCAATCCCTTGGCTGAGCGTCCACAAAGACAGAAAAAGCGCAAAAGAGAAGTGGATCGAGGGTGGGGGAGGGCAAGGAGCCATCCGGGTCTCTGTTGCTGCTTTTATTACGTCCCAGAATGCCTGGTGAACTGACTTGCAGAGGGCCAGGTGCAGAAGCGAACCCCCAAAGCCTGCCAGGGCTTGTGTTCTCCCAGGAATCCAGGAAAAGTCTTCAGATGATTTGATGTTGTACACACGCGTTGACTCCATGCACCTCCACTTCGGCTGTTCCTTAGCGGAAGCTCTCTCAGAGTTTACTCCTTAGAGTATTGAGGTGGAGAGTCATCTTCTGGAGTCTGGAGGAAGGGTTCAGTGTGTAGAGACTGGACTTGGACTAATCTAAGTCCCAAATCTAAGATTCCCGAGAAAGGGAGAGCTGCAAGATGTGATGTGGGTGACCACCTTCGTCCCAACTGGGGGCTATAGGGACACTAGAAAGGGGTCACATCCTACTGTATGTGAATGTTCCCCCCCACCTTTAACGTGCTTAATACGTGCTTAAGTCGAGAAACTGTTGGGGTACAGCTCAGTCAGAAAGAGGGGTCCTCAAGGTCACGGGGGTGAAAATCTGTCACGGGGGTGAAAATCTGTGGTCCAACAGCACCCATTTACCCTAAGATAACCCAGGTCATCGCATCGAGTCATTCAGGAAGACTGGAGCAACTTTGTGTAGGCCAGTCCTCCAGTCTGGAAAACTGAGCTTCCCGACATTGCCGGTCTCTTTACTCAAAAATCCCCAGGAAAATCTGTTTACTTTGGGTGTTTCCTGCATTATCCAGAACCCAGCTAAGGGGAGGGCAGGCAGCCCATGCAGCCTACCCGCCACCAGGGGCGTTGGGCTGTGTTGCAGCCTGATCGGCTTGCTGGGTCCGCGGGCCCTGGGGGGCCCACTGTGGACCTTAGGGGCCACGGAGAGGATCTAGGTGCTCCGACGACGAGTGTGCGCAGGAACCACTCGGCAAGCTGGGAAAGGCAAGCTCCGCACTCTCTGGCACGGAGGATCTTTTCTGGAAATGCATATGGTCTGACTAGAGGAACCTCCCTAACTGCAGATGGGGTCTCCTGGAATCACCTCAAATCCGATGCCACCCGCCACTCCCCAATCCTACATAGGCCTTTCGGTGGACAGTTCTGAAGGTGGCTGAAACACAGAAGTTACCCGCCAAGGCAGCAACTGTCTTCTCTCACACTGTTATTCATCTTCAAGGAGGGTGGGCAGATGAAGGAGGCTGACTCTCCGATCCCTGTGATAAGCTGAAGGCTTGTCCAAGATCACCCCTCATCTGACAGCTGGCATAGGAACAACTCAGATGCACCAGTGCGAATAAGAGGCTGGGAGGAGGTCGGACAGAAGCTGGGGGGTGGCCAATGAGGTCACCTGGTGTGCCCAAACCCTTCTTAGAAAACCACCCCTGGGGCGGCCCCTACCTTCCCAACTCCCTCGTCTTGGCCCCTCCAAGGGAATTACAGAGGAGACTGACTCCAAACCCGGGATTCCCATAGCCTTCTACTGGGGCCCCTGTCCTCAACCGGGGATGCCCGGGGGACCCCCCCGCGGGAACCTTTATAAGACTCCTTAATCCAGTGCATTCGACATAGCCAAAACAGGGTGGGTAGTTGCTTTGGCTCTGCTGAGAAATAGAAATCCTCCAGATGCCACCGCGGGCTTGGGCCCCCAGGGGCCTTCAGGGGCCCTTAGAGAGGAGCGATGTTCCCTCGTCCAGCAGGAGGCTCGGGCTTAGAAGGGTAGGGCAAAGGAACCGACCCCGGAGAGGCCGGGAACTTTTTAATGACCGAAGATTGGAGAATGGTTACTCAGAATTCAGTCCTGGAACAAGCGTGACCCGCGCCGACCGGGGGAAATAAACCTCTTAAAGGAGCCGTCTCGGTGAATGGGTTCTCCGTGCACGAGAGATTGCCATTGCCACCCTCTGACCCCAACTTCTGGGCTCTGTTGGGAAGAGGGGGCCTAAGACTTCCCGGACCAGCTGCCCCGGGTGGATTTCAGACAGCAAGGGGATTTCAGTGGGAATGACTACCAAACTGCACGGGCTCCTTTCTTTGCCACGTCCTTAGTAGGGAAATCGTCTTTCACCTGAGCGCTGACGTTGGTAAAACACTTTTTAAGCCGCGGCTTAGCTTAGGGAGAGCTGACCCGGTGAGACTGCGGGGGTGTGGGGGAGCGTGCAGGAGCCCTGCACTCCTTCCTCTGCACACTCCAGGAAGAACCGCTTTGTTTATCAGGATCTCTTCGACCCGTTCCCCCACCCCCATTTTTGCCTTTTGTCACACCACCCACGAAGGATTTATTTTCATTTGCACCGAGAAGCCCCCGATGTCCTCACATCCCACTCCAAGAATCTCACGGTACTGGATCCGGGGGGTGCAGATACACCAGAGCTGGCAGCGTACACGGGCGGGGCCATGGGCTCAGAGGGCCCTGGCAGCGAGGCAGTGGCCCTTTGGCAGGATCTGGGCGCCCTCGGGGCCACACAGGCCCTGCAGGGCCTTGCCTCTGCATTGCGACGTGACGGGGTCGCGGGCGCCCAAGCGGGAAGCATGGGGGACCGCGATGTCCGCTGGCCTATCCTCTCCCAACGTCAGGAAGCCTCCCCAGTCTGGCCTGAAGGAGTCCACCCGCCCCCTGCCCCGCGCTCAGTCGCGAGGCTCCTTGGGCCTGGAGATCCGCGCCCCCGGGACCATATTTTATATATGATCTTTGAAGCCGACACAACGGCCCGCCGTTGCTGCCAGCACGCGCGCACAACGGCCTCAGCGAACCGTGTGCTTTTTATTTGGGTTCTGTTAGCCCGCGGCCTGGCCGAGGGTCCCTTCTGGCCTGGAGGTGCGCCCCGAAACACCCGCCCCTTGCGTTTTGCTCTCGGGTGCCCCTGTCGCGCACCCAAACCCAGCGGGGCCCACACACAGGCCAGATTTCTTTCTTCTCCTTTTTTTCCCTCCCCAACCAGAGCTAGCTGCTGCGGCCAGCCCCGGAATGAAATGAAAATCGCTCTGGCGGACCCCGAAGTGATCGTCAGCCGAGGAACCATCGCCTCCCCGCCCCCACCCACCTCCCCAGCTCCAGTCTTGCAGCGCGCACAGGGTTAAGCGCGCGCCGGAGGGGGTATTTGGAGCCAGGGTGGGAGAAGAGGGGGTGCCGGGCGCGGCAGCCCGAGTAACTGGGCTGGCTTTCGTCTGGTTCCCCCAAATCCCGGGGCAGAGGGGCGGGGCGGGTCCGATGGGGAAGGCCAGGCGCGTCGCCACCTCCCTGGCTGGCCCAGAGCCCAGTCTGGCCGCGGCCCGGAACCGCGAGGACGCTGTTCGGAGGCCGCGTCCTGTGCAGCCCGAGCGGGGGAGGGGGGCGGAGGCGAAGGCTGGGAGCCGGGGCTGCGCGTCGCCGCCAGCTGATCGATCCCCTGGGGCGGGAGCTCCGCAACTGCGCCGAACACCTTGGGGTTGGGGGTGTTGTCCCTGCAGGACCTAGGGCCGAAAGTAGAAAGTGGTCAAGGGTCTTGTGGGTGTGGATGGCGGCTGGTAGGGCCCAGCCCGCTGCCTGGCCTGCGCGTGACGCCTTGGGCACTCCTTATCCCCAAATTCTACATTGTGTTTGTTGAACTGGGCTTCGGACATTTCTTCAACCTAATCTGACCTCGGTGCAACTTCGTCCTTTCCTGTGGGACGCCCCCAACAGCCCGGATCTAGGCCCCACCCCCACGCGGGATGACGAAGTCAAAGTCGTGGGATGTGGTCACTTGTCCAACCTTCTGGCTCTCCTGAATCCTGAAATGTGTGGGTGTCCCCTTGGTTCTACCTCTAAAAGGATAATCTCGGTCTAGAAGTCCCCTTGCCCAGCTCATTTCGCAAAACGTTTTCCAGGGTGGTCCTGGACAACCTGGGACATCCGCTTGGCCCCTCACCTGCTGGCTCCGCGCTCGGGGCAGGGACGCCGAGAGGCCTGCACTTGCTGAGCCCTCCCCTAGGGGGCGGGCTCCTCTCGGGCTGGCCCGAGGTTCCGAGACTGCCCCGGCAGCCCTTCTGGCTCTTTGCTTTGCGGGTGTGTACGTGGGGGTGTCTCCCTGACGCTGAGGTGGCTGAGAAATCTTCCAGTACTCTGCCTCCTGTGCTCCACCCCACCTTCATACTCCTGAGCCTTTGGATAGAAACAACCATCTTCTGGGAGACTTTGAACCCTAGTAGCCCCTGAACACCGGGACCAAACCTATCTTAGGGGAGGCCATTGTGTCCGCTGAGCACCCACTCCACCCCACCCTCACCCCCGCTCGGTGCCCTTCCTCCCAGTTGAGAGTCTCCTGAGAGGCAAGCATCCATTGTTAAATTGGAAGCTTTTAAAAGAGTCTAAGCCCCCACAGTTCCCTCGTTCTGTTCTCAAAAGAACTAGGAAGAAGTAGAAGGTTCCAGAGGAGAACCTCCAACGTTACAGCTAGCAGTGGGGGTCCTGAGCAAACTAGAAAAGGTCAGATGGTAAATAAATGGCCTTCTAAAAGAAGCCTAGCGGGGTGTGGTGGTGCCCATCTCTAATTTCAGCAGTTGAGAAGTAAGACAGGAAGAGCCAGAAGTTCAAGGTCAAATAAAGTGCCTGTATTTTCCTTACGGAAGGCTGGTTCTTAGTGACTGCTACTGAGACTAGAGACTCAGAGGGTACGCTAAGTAGAGGGGGAGAGTGACCCCAAGACTTATATAAATTGACCTTGAGAAGGATAAGGGATGGGCCAGACTGTGTCTCTCTGGTTTTTATTTATTTGTTTTGAGACAGGGCCTAAAGCTGCAAACACCTAATCCATTTGCCTCTACCTCCTGAGTAGTAGGATTACAGGCCTGGGCCATCATATCAAGCTTCAGACTATGTCTTGAATATTATTTATAAGCGCTGGGTGGCCTTCTAGATAAAGCTCCATGGATCAACCCCTAGTCACTGCTGAAAGAAATACCATGAGCCTGGCTCTTGTTCAACCACCCTGCAATCTTTCTGGACATTTTTCCATTTCCAGTGCAGTATTTTCTATGCTTAAGGATTTCTGGAACTGTTTTCTTTTTCTCAGACATGTTCTCATGTAGCTGGAACTGGCCTTAAATTGTGTAGTTGAGGATGATCTTGAACTCCTGTCCCTCCTGTCCTTGCCTCCTGACTACCAGGATTACAGTTGTGTGCCACCATACTGGATTTTGTGGTGTGTTGGGGATCAAAACCAGGTATTTGTGCATGCTATGAAAGCATTCCACCAACTGAGAGTCTGGTACATTCCAGATGTACCAGACTTTATTTCCTTATTTTCTGTTTGGTTGAGACAAAGTCCCTCTGTGTAACCATGGCTGGCCTGGCACTTACCATGTAGAACCAGGCTGGTCTTGAACTCACAGAGATCTGCCTGTCTCTGCCTCCTGAGTCTTGGCATTAAAAGTGTGTGCCATCGCCAGGTGTGGTGGCGCACACCTTTAATCCCAGAGCTGGGGATGCAGAGGCAGGCGGATCTCTGTGAGTTCAAGGCCAGCCTGGTCTACAAAGTGAGTCCAGGACAGCCAGGGCTACACAGAAAAACCCTGTCTTGAAAAACCAAAAATACAAACAAACAAAAAAAAAAGTGTGTGCCATCGCACTGGATCATAATTTGTAAAAAAAATTTTTTTTTTTTTTTGGTTTTTCGAGACAGGGTTTCTCTGTGTATCCTTGGCTGTCCTGGACTCACTTTGTAGACCAGGCTGGCCTCGAACTCACAAAGATCCGCCTGCCTCTGCCTCCCAAGTGCTGGGATTAAAGGCGTGCGCCACCACCGCCCGGCTAATTTGTAAAAATTTATATATTAAAATGTTGTGGTAATCTCTAGATGGTGGTACATGCCTCAATCCCAGCTACTCAGGAGGCAGAGGCAGGAGAATCTTTCATTCTCTTTTTCTTTTGTGTGTGTGCGTGTGTGCCTAAGTGTATGTATATGTATGTTCAGTGCTCACAGAGGCCAGAGGAGGGTGTTGGGTCCCCTCCTGCTGATGTTACAGGAAGTTGTGAGTCATTTGATTAGGGAAGTTAACTAGGTTAAAGGTGGTCACCTGGGGAAGAGCAGGTGTTCTTAACTGCTAAACTGTCTCTCCTCCAGCCCCTGAGTTGAATGTTAAATTCTTCTTTTTTCTTTTTTCTTTCTTTCTTTCCTTCTTTCTTTCTCTTTTTTTTCTTTTTTGAGACAGGGTTTCCTCTATGTGGCCCTGTCTGTCCTGGAACTCGATCTGTAGATCTGTAGACCAGGCTGGCCTAGAACTCACAGATCATCCTGTCTCTGCCTCCCGAGTGCTGGGATTAAAGTCCTGCACCACCAGTAGGCCTGAAAAAAAATCTTAAATCCAAAGCCAGTTTGCAAAATTAAGCAAAACTTGTTACAAAATTAAGTAAATAGTTCCACATATAGACACATAGAGAAGTAAGCTGAGGATGTAGCCCAGTGGCAGAGCACTTCTAGCAGGCAGGAGGCCCTACATTCCACCCTGGCAATGAGAACATGGGGTAAAATATGTGTAATGCCAAGCTTGCCATCTTCGTGTTTTAGCCCTGGTGAGGCATGTTGGGCTCGTGAACATTGGTAGGCAGCCCTCCTTCCACGCACTTGTGGAATCTTTCTTCCCACACTAAAACCCTGTTAAGTACTCAAGGCTCACTCCTGCCCCCTCTGAACTTGCTCCCCCCCATTCTTCTTCACTCCTTCTGGGAACTTGACCTTTTTTTTTTTTTTTTTTTTTTTGAAAGATTTATTTTAGCCGGGCGGTGGTGGCGCACGCCTTTAATCCCAGCCCTTGGGAGGCAGAGGCAGGCGGATCTTTGCGAGTTTGAGGCCAGCCTGGTCTACAAAGTGAGTCCAGGACAGCCAGAGCTGTTAAACAGAGAAACCCTGTCTCGAAAAACCAAAAAAAAAAGAAAGATTTATTTTATTTTATGTGTGTTTTGCCTGCATGTGGTATGTATCTTGGTATCTTTAGAGGTAGGAAGAAGGAAATGGATCCCCTGGAACTAGAGTTATAAGTGATTGTGAGCTACCGTGTGGGTGCTGGGATCCGAACCAGTATCTTCTGCAAGAGCAACAAATGCTCTTGATCATGGAGCCATCTCTCCAGCCCTGGCCTCCTATAGGTAGAACCGTGTAGCATTGCCTTCCCGTGTCCTGGTCATAGTGCCCTTGGTGTTCTCTGTGTTGTTACAGGTGTCTGAATCCCCTTCCTTGGGAATGCTGAATAATATTCCATCACAGGTAGATATATTTTCTTTTGAAATCAGGAGCCTAAATGAGGTTAAAGGGAAATTTTTTTTTTTTTTTTTTTTTTTTGGTTTTCATTGTAATCTGCTGGTCATTATGCTAACACAGTTGAAAGTTTTATTATTTATTTATTTTTTTTTTTTTAAAGACAGGATTTCACTGTGTCACACTGGCTGGACACAGGAACCCTGTGTAGACCAGGCTGGACAGACCTCTCAGAGATCCGCCTGCCTCTGCCTCCTGAGTTCTGGGATTTAAGGCGTGCGCCACCACACCAGCTTGAAGATGCAATTTTTAATGCTTCTTCATGAGGGCTGTTACACTTGGAACCCATGAAAGTCAGAATGCTGCCCTGGATCTGGCTGAAGGAGAATATCTCTAAGGAGGTGTGGCTAGCCTGGTTGGGACCTGAGCGTCATCTAGCTATTTCCCCTCCCTTCACAACGCTCGCTTGTTTCTGTCTGATGCTGTGGCCACAGGCGGCTGTGGAAGCAGCAGAAAGGGCTAGGGCAGAAGCACCAAGCCTGCTGCTTTTCTGCACAGAAGCAGCTCTGGCTGTACCAGTTTCTGCCGGATGTCTGTCTGGCCTGTGTCAGTGAGCTGACTGCCCTGTGACTTGACAGTAATGGTTGTAATGGGTGAGTCTGTATTCTCTGACTCATTTGAATTGGAAGATTCAGAAATGGGCCTCCCACCCCCAAACTCCCTTGCCTAAAGCTAGGGTTATCTTCTGTTAGAGAGAATGGAAGCGCCTTGCAGAAGGAGTGCCATAGAGAGAAAAGATCCTTCGAATTTTCAACCTGCTGGCGATGACTGGATTTTATTTTTTTTTGCCCTGGGGACCAAGAATTAGTACTATAAAAGCCAAGGAATGCTGTAGGGTGCCACAAAAATCTTCTGTAGGAGCTGATGTGGGAGAACACTCTTTCTTGGAATTCTAAAAGGCAGCCACAGCTGTTAAGTACACAGAGGAGCTGAGGATTCTCCCTCCCACACTCCGCTATAGTGGCTTTTTCATCTTCTTGTTGGTTTCCCACCGAAGGTACATCCCTGTTTATGTCTCCCCTGCCTTCTGCCTTTTTTCCCCAAATAGATCTTGACAGTCAGACACGGATTCTGTGCTGTATGGAATTAAGCCACTGAGCCACAGGTAACTGGGCTCGGATTTTTTCCCACTCTTCAGGCTGATCCAGGGGTCTCAGTCATGCCTGTGTTCTGACTTTCAGGGGTTTGAAGGGTTGATGAGGAAACAGCTGTGTGTGTCCTGTGGCATGCAACCCCTGCTCCAGGCAACTCTGCATCTCAGAAAGAAAAGGCGACATTTGTAGACACAGTCCACATAGCTGTATCTGCATTGATTAGCCACTGCTGTTTTCATTAGAGGCCTGATTAGTTGTGACGAGGTAACATAGTAACGTACAGTGATTTCCCCCTCTTTGGAGCCCCTCTGGCCCTCAGATGCCACCTTTACAGCAGCCTGGCACTGAAGCTGAGCAACTGCATCTGGCAAGCATGGCTGGGGGCTTTATTGTGAGCTTACTGGGTCTGGAGAGGGCAGGGACACAAAAGGGTCTTCTTACCCCAGATCGGAAGTATAGTTATTGGAGGGGCCCCCACATTGTGCTCCTGCTTGTCCCTGCTCCCTGTCCTTCAGTCCTGTGCTGCCTAGTAGACTCTGGAGGGGTGCCTTTAAGGCACAGTATCACCATGAGGTCACAGCGCTCTTGAGGAACTGGGCTTCAGGTTGCCAAGGTGAATTTGTCAATAGAATATCGAACAGGCCTGGACTGAGCCTCCACAATTGTCTGCTTCAAGCAGCCAGCCTGTGGTCCTCCTCACACAGTACATAGGACCGAGGTCCTCGCTGGGCTAAAGCATCAAAGCCAAAACAGAACAAAACACACATGCTCCAGACTCCAGAAGCACACTGGAGACCTCCCTCTTGTAAGCCCTAGCCCCAAACCTTGGAGCTGCCCTCCTCCCCAATTCCCACCCTTGTTGGGACTTGCTGTCACAAAAGGGTCACCACAGCTTCTTGAAACCCACCCAGGTCCCCAGAATCCACCCATCCAACTTATTGGAACCTAGCCACCATCTCTCTCTCTCTCTCTCTCTCTCTCTCTCTCTCTCTCTCTCTCTCTCTCCTTCACCTTTCCTTTTCATTTTAGTACTGGGGACTGCATACTGAAATGAAATGAACCCAGGGCCTCGTGCAAACCAGGAAAACTCTTACTACTGAGTTATGTCCTCCATATCCTTATCCATCCTTTGTCCACACAACACTGCCCACAAGGAACGCACTTGTCACAGACAAGTACAGGGAAGGGCTGTGTATTCATTTTGTAAGGCACAATACAAGTGTGTACTCCCTTGTGTGTCAAACTTTATGAATGACTTTAATATGGCTGTGCGTAAGAGCAGTGTAAGACCACTCTCATGGGTGAGTCTCACACCCATGAAATCATCCTGTCCTTATGCTAGGCGTCAGTGTACTTTTGTCTGATGCCTCTCCCTGTGTGTGACTCTGTCCCTGACTGCTCTCTGCTTCCCTCTGTTCTCCACTCACTACACACACACACACACACACACACACACACACACACACGCGCGCGTGCGTGCGTGCGTGCGCCAGTTCCATCCAGCAGATGCTCAAAGGAAGGAGCTGACCAAAGATTCCTGTCAGCATGGCAGTGGAAACTCTAGTGGTGTTTCTAACCCTGGATGTCCTATCCTGGTCCTGGTACTCATGAAGGTGCCCTGGGAGTTTCCATTTAGAGACATGAAGAGTCCAGGGGCTCTGGCACCTCTCAGGTAGTAGCATAGGAGGAATGGGGACCTGTCGGCCCTGCTGGCAGTCCTGATCATGGAGACAAGAGTGCCAAATGGTTAGAGTCAGGCCAAATGCCCACCCCTGCCATACCCAAATCTGAGCTTTTCATGAAGTGAGGCCTCAGTTTATTCCTTTGAAAAAAAAAAAAAAAAGAGAGATCAGACCTTGGCTTTACACCCTACAGAACTGTATTGAAGCCCTGCAACCAAATGGGGCTAACCACTGAACATCAATGCGCCAGGGCTGCTGTGGCTTCAGTCCACTTCAGGGCCGAGTTCACTTTGGAGCCTCCGCACTAATGGTGGCTGAAGCCTGAAGAGTTCTTCCTCAGATGTCTGCAAGGTTCCTTTCTTTTCACTTAAGTTTTGCTCCATTGTCTTTTTCTTTTCTTTTGCTTTTTTGTTTTTTTGGGGTTTCTTTTTGTTTTGTTTTTGAGAGTCTTGCTGCATAGCCCAGGGTGGCTTGGGATCCTCTTGCTCTCTTTTCAGAGAGCAGACTCAGACTGTGTTATTATCCTTGCTCTGCCCTGCTCCCACTAGTCCTTCCAGAGCCCTGCCCTGTCTCCAAGGTATCCCCAGTGGATGGCAGGGTCATCTGTTTGCTGACGAACTCCCGAACTCCCCGTGACTCTCCTGCTGAGCACTGCACCAGAGGAGCAAGTTCAGTCTCTGGTGTGTCCCCAGACTCTAGCACAGTGGGTGCCTGGCATGCAGTAGATACCAGTGTGCACTGGTCACTGGGTGCTGTATACACAGGGTTTTGTCCAGACTAGGCACATGTGTGGGGTGCTATGCTGGCACTGGCTTGCTGGGCTTCATGGCTATGCAGTCTCAGGATTTTGTGAACTGGTTGTTAAATGCAGCCAATGGTAGAAATTAAAATCTTTGATTTTCATTAAGTAAGTTGTATTAAGAACAAGATGAGGGCTGGAGAGGTGGCTCAGAGGTTAAGAACACTGGCTGTTCTTCCCAAGGTCCTGAGTTCAATTCCCAGCAACCACATGGTGGCTCACAGCCATCTACATTGAGATCTGCCCAGGCATATATGTAGAGCAAATACTGTATACATAATAAATAAACAAAAAAAGTTTAAAAAAAAAGAACAAGATGAACTTGCCAAATACATATGGACTGGGCATTGGGAAAGCATGTTATACCTTATAATTTTTATAATTGTTGCCTAATTGTTCTTATTGTTTTGTATTGTATTTATTGCTTTAAGAAAAAGAGCCTTTTATTGGACTAAAAAGGGGGAGATGTTGGGGGGGAAGATATACCTTAAATAAAAATAAATAGAAAGAAGATAGGAGGGTGGGACCGGGAGGGAAAGAGGGAGGGGTCTATGATTGAGATGCAACTTGAAGAAATAAATACATGTTGAAAAAAAAAGGACAAGGTAAACAATGTTAAAAAAAAAATGAGGCTAGGGAGACAGGAGAATTTCCTGTGTAAACATGAAACCCCAAGTTCAAATGTCTAGGACCCTGTTGTGCAACAAAACTTTCCCTGGGGAGGCGCAACACACATGTATACCTACCTCAGTTAGGGAGCCCACAACAGAACAAAATATGGATCCCACTAGAGTCCAACTTGGTGAACCAATGCGTAAGGGGATTGGGGACCAGGTAAGACCTTCACTGGCGTAACCTTTGTGACCTCCATCCCAACAAGGCCCCATCTTCCACCAAAATTGTGCTACCAGCTGAGAATCAAACATTCAACACAATCCTGTGGAGATGTTTATATTTTAACCATATATATATAGCCCAGGCTGGCCCTGAATTCCCTATGTAGCCCAGCATGGCCCTGTGCTCCTGATCCTCTCCCGTTTTCTTTTTTGAGTGCAGAGTTGAAGGCACACATCGCTGTGCTTGTTTTTTGTGGACTGGGGATTAAAAAAGCTTTCATGCACACCACGGAAACACTTCACCAGTGCATCCCCAGCTCTTGCCTGACTTCCTAAATGCCTTATCAAATTTACTTTAATTAAATTTATCTATCTATCTATCTATCTATCTATTTATTTATTTATGTCTTTTGAAACAGGGTTTCTCTGTGTAGCCCTGGCTGTCCTGTGTAGACCAGGCTGGCCTTGAACTCACAGAGATCTGCCTGCCTCTGCCTCCTGAGTGCTGGGATTAAAGGCGTGCGCCACCACTGCCCGGCTAAAGATTTTATTTTTAATTATGTTTGTAGTATGTGTATGTGAAGAAGAGCCAATATGATTAGTGCTTGCTGAGGGCAGAGAGCAGCCGGCCTACTGCAGTACTCAGTTCCCTGTTCTCTTTCTGTCATCTTTTCTGAAGCCCCATCTCTTCTTCCTGAGAGCAGAGGTCAGAGGGCAGGGGATGGAGCTGAAGTCTAAGCTCTTTGTGCTTCAGTTGCTCCATGTCGATAAAACATCTGATATTCACTGAGCTCACAGGCAGACTGCTTTGGATAGTGCCTGGTCAGAGGGAGCCACCATGCACAGGCTTTTCTTGCGAGCTCTGGTTTGATTTTTTTTTCACCCTCTCTCTGTTTTTTTTTTTTTTTTTTCTTATTAGGACAGGGAAGCAGGACTATTGAGACGGCTCAGTGGTCAAGAGTAAGCACCCCTCTTGCAAAGGACCTGAGCTCTGTTCCCAGCCTCCACACATGACAACTCAAAATCACCTGTAACTTCAGCTCCAGGGGATCCATCACCAGCATCCACATGTGTACACATTCCTCAACCCTGACATGATTTAAAAAAAAAGAAAACTTTTTTTTTTTTTTTTTAAAGACAAGGGTCTGAAGAGATGGCTCAGCAGTTAAGAGAAGTTAAGGGTTCAGTTCCCAGCACCCACATGGAGGCTCACAACCATCTGTAACTCCAGTTCCTGGATATCCAATGCCTTTTTCTGACCTCTTGTGATACGTGATTGTGGTATACTGATATACATGTAAGGAAACCCTTATACACATAAAAAAATAACTAGAATAGATAAAATCTTATAAAACAAGCAAACAAGACAAGGCGGAAACCAGGGCAGCCAGGTGAGGCCAGAGTTCCCAGCCAGGCCATGTATCCCTGATGACCATCAAGGAGGGTGTGCAATTGAGGCCCAAGGCCTCCCTGACCTGTGGGGATAAGTCCTGTCTTGTGACTGGCTGAGCTCCTTCCCTGCTAGCTGAGAGACATGCCTGCCACATCCCTGGGAAATCTGATATGTGTATCCTGGAGAAGACTCAAGGCCAATAGAGCCTCAGCCTGGGACTGGTGGAGACCTTCCAGCAGCACAGGCCTCAGGACTGTCTCAAGAGTGACAGAACCATCGGTGGCTGGCACTGCCAGCCTTGTGGGTGATACCTGGATACAGAGAAGGCTCTTTGTCCACTATTGGAGTGGACGCTGCTGGGTCTGTTTGTTCCCAGGAAGTCACTGGTGCAGGGGAGAAAGCAGTTTGTGGCAGAGGCAGTTCTGGATAAACACTGTGTTACTCTTTTGGAGCATGGGTTCTCCCTGAGAAGCAAAATCTAGATTTGGGACTTTAACTCATAGACAGAGATTTGAGTGTTTAGCGGAGGCAGACCTTATCAGGTATCTTTGGGAGAATTGTGGAAGGACTGTGGAACTTCGGGCTAGAAAGTCATTGAGTGTTGAGAACTCAGTGACTGCTCTTTAGGAACTTGGGGGATGAGGACGTTGAGAGCAGAGCAAACAATGGAGGTCTGGCTTGTGAAGTTTCAGAGGGATACAAAGATTCTACTAGGCATTCTGTGTGAAGAAGCAGTGGTGTCTGGTCACCTGGCTGTGATTAAAAAGAGAAGTCTTGCCAGGTAGTGGTGGTGTACGCTTTAATCCCAGCACTTGGGAGTTTGAGGCTAGACTGGTCTTACAGAATGAGTTCCAGGGCAGCCAAGGCTACACAGAGAAACCCTGTCTTGAAAAAACAAAAAACAAAAACCAAAAAAAAGAGAGAGAGAGAGAGAAAGAGAGAGAGAGAGAGAGAGAGAGAGAGAGAGAGAGAGAGAGACTTCTAGGAAGTGTTTCTTCAGGGTCAGCATGAAGAAGGTGTTCCAGAGGTGGTCAATGTTGATACTCCTGCTGACAGCGGAACTTTTAAGAGCCACTTAGGTGTTGCCGGCTTTGAAGGCTTGCAGGGTTCCTGGAGAGAGCAGCTCAGGCTTGGTGATGTTTGGCCGGGCTGGAGTCCCTGAGCTGATCCCAGAAGAGGCTATTGGTGAAAGTGTAGCCCAGTTGTAGAGGAAGACTCCAGGATTTTGGAGACACCAGTGCCATGGGAGGCCACCAAGAACAGCAGCAGTGGTAGAGTGGAGCCAGCCAGAGCCTAGAAGACAAGCTGTGTGTGCTGCAGAGGTAGGAGCTGGAGAAGTAACCCAATTCCTTGGGAGGGCCCAGAAGACCATGAGTGAATCACAGATAATTGGACATTAAGTGATTTACACAGTTGAAGTTTTTAGTTTTGCTTTTATTTCATTGTGATTGTGACCTGGTTCTTCTCTCTTGAAGTAAGAAAATGTTTATTTTTGATACCATAGGAGCCCACAGTTTGGAGACATTGGATTTTAAAGGACTTTGGATTTTAAAAGAGACTAGATATTTTCAAAAGACTGAATTATTTATATATTTATTAATCTGTTTGTTTATTTTTATGTGCATTGGTGTTCTGCCCACATGTCTGTATGAGAGTGGCAGATCCCCTGGAACAGGAGTTACAGACAGTTTTGAGCTGCCATGTGGTCCTTGTCCTCCAGAAGAGAGCCAGTGCTCTTAACCGCTGAGTCATCTCTCCAACGCCCCAAGACACTGAATTTTTAAGTTTGGATTTTTGAAGACTGTGAGACTTTTAATATTTGGAATGCTTATTATTTAATGTTGATATTGATGTGTTGATCTTGGGATGAACAAGAAAAGAAAGGTTGTGGCTTAATGATGTGTTTGTGTGTCAAGTTGATAAAGAGTCATTTGTGCTGGCTGGCTTTTTTTTTTTTTGCCAACTTGACACAAACTAGAGTCACCTGACAGGAGGGAACCTCAATTAAGAAACTGCCTCAGAGGGATGGAGACATGACTCAGCAGTTGAGAGCACTGACTCCTCTTCCAGAAGACCCAGGTTCAATTCCCAGCATCCACATGGTGGCTCACAACTGTCTGTAACTTCTGTTCCAGGGAACCCGGCATCCTCACAAAGACATACATGCAGGCAAAACACCAATGTACATAAAAATAAAAATAAATAAATTATTTAAAAAAAAAAGAAAAAAGAAAATGCCTCTGTAAGATCAGGCTGTAGGAAAGCCTGTAGGAGATTTTCTTAATTAGTGATTGACGGGGAAAGTCCAGCCCATTGTGGGTGGTGCCATTCCTGTGTTGGTGGTCCTCGGTTCTATGAGAAAGCAGGCTGAGCAAGTCATGGGGAGCAAGCCAGTAAGCAGCCCCCCTCCATGACCTCTATATCAGCTCCTGCCTCCAGGTTCCTGCCCTGACTTCCTTCAATGGTGGAATATGATGTAGACCTATAAGCTGAATAAACCTTTTCCTCCACAAGTTGCTTTGATTATGGTGTTCCATCAGAGCAATAGTGACCCTAAGACGTCATGAAAGCCCTACTATGTGCCAGGCATATAATGTCAGTTTTATCGTGTGCCAGACATACTGTGTGCCTCTGTGCCCTGCTCCCCTAGCTCTCTCTGCCAGCTCTGAAGGTGCTGCTGTGGGGACCTGTTTCTCCTTACCTGCTCTTCTGGAGTGGACGCTTGGGACGGTGGTGGCTGAAACCTCTCGCTTCTGTATGCATTCTTGCCTTATCTCCTCCTCTGTGCTATAAATGCTGGACCGAGGTGAGGGCAGGGGGTGGGGGGCATGACTGTTACCTCAGCCCTGCCTCCTTGGGTCTCAGGCTGTGTTCAGGCACATGTGTGACAATTCTTTTTGTAGGAATACACAAAATGTGCAGCAAACACTGGTGTTGGTGACGGAGCTACATTCCCTTCAGGCCGATGAGCCACACACTAGGCCCTGACGATGCACAATGCTTTACAGAACACTTCATTAATGCTAAGACAGGGGTGTACCTCTCCACACATGAGCCTCAGAGAGGTCACATGACCTGCTATGTCACCCAGCAAGCATGGGGTTTGAGCCCCTCTGATTGTGCAGGACTTCTGCTACTGGATGGATCTTCTGATGTAAATGCCATCCCAGCTCCTGGAGTTAGAGAGAGAGGAGGGTTGCTTCAGCCAAGAAGTTTGAGAACAGCCTCTTGGCCAACATAAACTCCGACTGAGACAGGGAGGGAAGGGAAGGGAGAAAGAAAAGAGAAATAGGGTGTTCTTTTCTATCTGGGAATAGACAGGGGTGACTTAAACCTTCCCACAATGACCTCTGTTTAAACAGACTTTTTTTTTCTTTAGCACTAGGCATTGGGTCCAAAGCCTTGTGTTTCCTAAGCAAACTGTGTTAGTTACTTATTGCAACACTGGGGTTTGAACCTATGGCCTCCCACATGCCAGGAAAATACCTCACGCTGAGCTAAAACCCCATACGAACAGGTTATTACAAAAGAAAATGTTTAAGTCAGGCATGGTGGCATGTACTTGTAATCCCAACACTCAGGAGGCTGAGACAAGAGAATAATTTCAGTTCCAGCTTGAATTTATGTGCTGGGGTCCTGTGTGGTGGAAGTTTTGATTTCCTTATAAACATGATTGTATTGGATGAGTGTGGTTTTTTGTTTTGGTCTCAAGTATGGGATGTGGGGGCACTTTGCCCATCGCTGAAAAACAGACTCGTGAGAGGGGCATGAAAAACAGACTCGTGAGAGGGGCATGAAAAACATCCTGATGGAAGAGCACGTGATGTTTTGCCAGCCAGAAACTGTCATGTGCTGGGAACATGCTTTTTGCTGGAAACCATCCTTTGATGGATGGGCTCCTTGGAGAGCTTGTGATCTTGGTCAACAGGAAAGTACCTCGTGCGGGAGGGTGTGATGTTGAACAACTGGAAACCATCCTTGTGGAGATTTTGGGGTGGTATAAAAAGAAACCCCCGAAAAACAGGAAGGCTTTTGCTTGGCATCATTTATCATCACTTCTTTGCTTTGAAATACTCCAGAGAATGCTTTGCTGAGACTTACTGCTGCCTTCACTGTTGAAGGTCTCAGCCCAGGGTGGGCTTAAGAGATCGAGGCCCCAAATGCAGGTGCCAGATCTGTTGCTTTTTTGGCCATCCCTGCTGGTACTCGTCAAAACTGTTCCCAGCTTCCTGGTTGGCTGTGTTCCCTTTGCTGCTGGTACCTGTTCCAGTGTCTGCTGTATGTCTGGTCTGCTGGAATCCTAAGGAATTGCCCCAAGGACCTACGACTAAAGAGGTCTACATCTTCTGTCTCTATTAATATCCTTTCTCCAGTACCGTGGGTTGGTGGATTGGAAGATGGATAGAGATATTAATATAAAAACAAATATTTTAAAAGTACACCTTTAGTCCTGTCTCAAAATGAATGAATGAATGAGTACTACCTCTGAGAATTATTTTATTTTGGGTCAGGGTCTTGAACTCCTAGGTTCCAGCAGTCTTCTTCCTGACTTTTCCTTCTGAATTCTGGCATCAACATTCCCTGCTCAACCATGTGATTGTTTTTTCTTCTCTATAGTCCAGGGTAATCTGGAACTCACTATACTCTCCTGCCTCAGTCTCCTGAGTAGTAGGATTATAGGTGTGAGCCACCCACCGCACCTGGCTAGGACTCTTAAATTTCTGGTAATCACATTGTTTTTAAAGTAAAAAGAGGGACTAAAGAGATGGCTCTGTGGGCAAGAGCACTTGTGGCTTGTGTAGGGGACCCAGGTTTGATTCCTAGCACCCACATGGTGGCTCACAACCATTTGTAACTCCCTCTTCTAACCCCCATGGGCAATTAGCATGCGTGTGTTGCACATACACAAATAAAATGAACTAAAATTTTTAACATATTTTTGACAAGCAAAAAGTCAGCATAATAAGTGTTAATATTATATTTGTTTACTCTCATGTTCCCACATATTTTTACTTCAACCAATAGAAGCATTAAAGAGACATCCTCCTTATTACCATGACCCTTCTAAATCTTGGCAGTCCCTTATGGACTTTAGCAGACAGCACATTTTTTGTTTTTCATTTGTTTGTTTGTAGAGATGGGGGTTTTTAAAGACATCTCTGTTTAGTCTTGGTTGTCCTGGAACACGATTTGCAGACCAGGCTGGCCTCGAACTCACAGAGATCCATCTGCCTCTGCCTCCCGAGTTCTGAGATATAAAGGTGTGTGCCACCATGCCTAGCTTAATCAGCACCTTTTAATTGCTCAGAAGCCATGCGTGGCTGTGGCCTCCTTCCTGGACATTGTGGGTCTGGTGCTTTAATATTCACAGTCCAGACGATTAGGCTGGAATCTGGCCCATCAGAGCCTTACGTCATCTCCTTGCAGATCATGTGGTCCTACAGCGTGAGGCACAGGTGTGTGTGGGTTGAGTGTCCGAGGTCACTCAATCTCTTGCTCTCTTGCTCTGTAATCAGGCTTGGCATGTGACTTCTGGTCCTTCACAAAAGTGGACAGACTGTGGTGGCTCCAGCTTGTCTCTGCAGGTTGCTACAAAGGCAGACTTAGAGAATGAGGCAGGGTGGGAGGTGACCTTCAAAGGCCTCCTCCCGTGGGCTGTCAGGTTGGATCCCTGGACCTAGAAAGTCACATCAGTAATGTGTCACCTGCTCAGAACAGCTCTAGGCAAAATCTCACCCAGAAAAAAGCAGTTTCCCAGTGGGCTCTGGCACTGCCTGGCAGTCTACAGGCAGCTAGCTCAGGCTTCTTCCAGGGAAGGGCCTCTTCTTCCTGCCATGGCCAGGGCTTCTGTCTCAGGCAGAAGAGCCGCTGATGTCAGCAGGACCGGCCCACCTCTGAGGTGTCTGTGGGCTGCTGCACCTCCCGCCCAGCTTGGCTTATCACTGACGTGGATGCTGTTTGCTGGCAGCCGAGGGTAATTATGGGGCTTGTCCTCGAGGACCAGTCTGCGCATGTGTCTCTCACAGAGCTGGCAGGGCAGCTTGCAGCTGCTTTATTCCAGGAGGGCTGTGGATGCAGGGTAGTCCTGGTGGGGCTGACTTCCTCTGGCTCCATCCACAGACTTCTCCTAGGACGCCCAGCATGACTGTCTCTGCTCCTGCCCTTCCCTGGCATCAGCACCCTCTGCTGCCTTCAGACATTTCTAGGCCGTCCCTGAACATCACATTTGAGATTTCTTATCTCATCTTGTCCCAGTACTGGGTTAAATAGACCCCCTTGTCCCCAAATTCCTGACAGTCTTGGAACCTTGGAGTGTGACCTTGGTAGGAACCAGATCTTTGACCACATAATCAAATTAAGCGGAAGTCCCACTGAGAGTGGGCACTTTGTTCAGCATCTTGGATGTCCTTAGAGGAAGAAAGGATCTGCACACAGATATGGGGCATTCCTACATGTGTTGACGGAGGTAGAGATGACAGCCATGTTGCTGCAAGCTGAGAAGTACCCAGTGCTGCCATTCGTATCACTAGAAAAGGAAGAGCATTCCCCTTCCGTCCAGCAGGGCTCGGCCTCTTTGCTCACATCAGAACTTCAGACTCACACATGGGCTCCAAAGGGCAAGAGACTGGTGTAGCTGTCCGGTACAGCAACTCAAAACAGTCATGCAGCCTCTCCCCTGGACTCTGAAATGTGAGCAAAGACTCCCTCACTGACCCTCCCACACC
>CAJQZJ010004796.1:7891370-7905281 GCA_907164525.1 Lophiomys imhausi
GAAAGAAAGAAAGAAAGAAAGAAAGAAAGAAAGAAAGAAAGAAAGAAAGAAAGAAAGAAAGAAAGAAAAAGAAAGCAAGCAAGCTAGGTTTCGTGGTTACTCTTGTCATCCCAGCACAGGGGGGCTGAGACAGGTGGCCCCTGGGGATCACTGGCCACCCTAGCCTATTTGGTCAACTTGAAACCTTGTCTCAAAAAAAAAAGATGGGGGCTGGAGAGATGTCCCAGTGGTTAAGAGCACTGGCTGCTCTTCTGGAGGACCCTGGTTTAATTCCCAGCATTCACTTGGCGGCTCACAACTGCCTGTAACTCCAGTTCCAGGAGAATTCAACACTGTCTTCTGTCTCTAGAACACCAGGCACACATGTGGTAAATACAGACACACATTCAGGCAAAACACCCACACACATAAAATAAAAGTGGATGTTTCTTGAGGGGCAGTAACTAAGGTTGACTTCTGGCCTCTACACACACACACACACACACACACACACACACACACACACACACACGAACATATACACATATACATATAAACTAACACATGCAGACACACGCAAGCGCACACCCCGAGTTCTGGAGATATTGTGCTTGAGTGGACCTCCCTCAGGTGAGAATTAGAAGGAAGCCTGGCCCGGTATCCATCAGGAAAAGCATGTGAGCCCTGGGCCAGGCAGGCTTTGGGGTACCAGTGCCACCAACCTGGGGTGCCTTCTTTGGTAGCTCTGGGTTTCTGAGATGTCCTGAGGCCTCCAGGGACCCCGGTGTGCACAGCTTTTGGGTAAGAAGCCCCTTTTCCCTCAGGGCTGGGACCTTAGGCCTGCTGGCATCAAGGTCTCCTGAGCCCTGAAAGGATTCTTTAAACGGAGTTCAAGGGCCTGGTCCCTGGGGAGAGGCTAAGTAGCAGGGATGAGGATTAAGGGCTGGCCTGGCCATGGGCGGGGCCTAGGGTAGGCTTTGGAGCCAGCTGCTGTTTCCCAGCTCCCCTGTCTGACAGTCCCTGCTGCTAGCCTCTGGCTGTCCCCTCCAAGGGTGTGAGGTTTGACCATACTTATAGATCCTGGGCACTGAGTGTCTCAGGGAGGCCCAGGGCCTGGTCCTAAGACTCATGTGTAGACCATCCCTGACAAGGGGGTGGAAAGAGAGAAGGAAGTGATCAAGATTCCTTCTTCAGGGACCCCCCCCCCGAAAAAGAAGTCTCAGGGGACCATAGGGGAGTCAAGGCCTGGCAGAGTCTGTGGCCACCACGGCAGAGGCAGGTGGAAGGGTCAGATCTTTCCACCCTTGCTGACCTCAGGCGTGGCCACATCCTCTGGGAGTCTCCATGTAGGGCAGGCAGTGCGGGAAGGTCCCTCAAAGGCCAGCAGCAACGCAGCACAATAGTCAGGCCTCAAAGGAGGCTCGAGGCTAGCTTGCTCACCCCACCCACCCCGTCCCGTCTTCCCGGTCTCCCATAGCAGATGTGTGGGTGCACAGGGGAACCTCAAAGAGGTGCCAGGCTGGGGTTGGGGTTGAGGCACAGAGATAGTGCCTGGGCTGTACAGTTCCATGTCAACTTGACACAGGCTAGAGTCACCAGAGCCCCAATTGAGACAATGCTTCTACAAGGTCCTGCTGTAGGCATTTTCTTAATTAGTGATCAATGTGGAGGGCCCAACCCATTGTGGGTGATGCCATGCTGGGACTGGTGGTCCTGGGTTCTGTAGAAAGCAGGCTGAGCAAGCCATGAGGATTAAGCTGGTAAGAAGTACCCCTCCATGGCCTCTGCATCAGCTCCTGCCTCTGGGTTCTGGCCCTGCTTGAATTCCTGTCCTGACCTCCTCTGATGATGAACAGAGATCTAGAAGGGTAAGCTGAAAGAAGCCCTTTCTCTCACAAGTTGCTCTGGTCATGGTATTTAATCACAGCAATAGAAACGCTAACTAAGACTGCCTCATATGCTCTAAGCTCTGGGTTCTATGAGTGTCCAGTATGAGGAACTGGACAGGGGGTCATACCCAGACCCCATCCAGAGTCACAAGTTATCTTTTTCTTTTTAAGTAAAAAAAAAATTTAAAGCAGAGTCTCATGTAACCAGGCTGTTCACTGTGCAGTTGAGGATGATTCAATTATAGTTGAGTCCTCAGACCAAGGCAACTTATAAAAGGAAGCTTTTAACTGGGGCTTGCTTATAGTTTCAGAGGGTGAGTTCATGACCATGAGAGCATGGCAGCAGGTAGGCAGTCGTGGTGTAGGAGCAGTAGCAGCTACAAAAGTAGGAGGCAGAAAGGGAGGATGGGGCAGGGGGAGTAGCTGGTAATGGTGTGAGCTTTTTAAACCTCAAAGCCTGTCTCCGGGTGACACACCTCCCCCAACAAGGCCACACCTCCCAACCCTTCCCCAACAGTTCCTCCAACTGTGGCATACATATTCAAATGTGCTAGCCTATGGGCCATTCTCATTCAAACCACCCCAATGACTTTGAACTTCTGATCCTCCTTCCTCCATTTCTTGAGTGCTGGGATCATAGGCACCACCACGCCTAGTTTATGCACTGCTGGGGATCAAATCCAGAGTTTAATGCATGCTAGGCAGGCACCCTACCAGCTGGGCTATGTCCCCAGCCTTGTCCTGAGGTTTTAACAAAATCATTCCAAGAGGTAGTCAGGGGCAGATATGATTTAGAGGGACCAAGAAAGACTGCCCTATTCTTCCATAAACAAGGCCCCAGGCAGCTCCCAGGCCAGGTCTCCTCTGCTTCCTAAGTCCAGGGAGCAATACCCACACCAGTATTGCAGAAGTAAAATCACGGAGACTTCTGCTTCCATCAAGTACAGGTAAAGAGGTCTCCACTTCTTTGCCCAAAGGGGAGTCTTTAGACACTGGTAGCTACCCTGCATGAGTTCTGCCTAGCATCCTGAACAGCCTGTTCTCTGTGGTCATGGGGTCTGTACACCAATGTTCCTGTCCTCATTCCACACAGGAAGAGGGGAGTCACTTATGGGCTACAGCCCCCAGGTAGAGCCATGCCACCCACTGGGTCCTACTATCTGATTGAGCTCGCTCATGCTGTAGCCTAAGTATGTCCTTAGGCTCAAGAGCTGCAGTCTTTGGGGGTCACAGAGGACCCTTACACTGCCATCATCTGGGATATATCCAGCTGCCCACTTGGTCCCCTCCTTGCTCCAGGCTCTTGAAGTTCTAAGGTTCTGCCTGCACTGGCCATCAACCAAAGGAATGAACCTTCTGTGTCTCTTAACTTCAGGTGAACTGAGAACTGCAGACAGGGGGGTTTCCAGAGACTTCAGGGTGTCCTCTGCCATTTTCAACAGGCCAAGAGCCCAGGAGCCCAGGCCAGCCTGGAGTGGGTGGTCCTGGGGACAGGGGTCCTATGCCTAAAGTTTGAGTCTACTGGAACCCCACCTGACAACTGCCTGCACCTCAGAGCCAGCCACAGGAAACACATGTTCCAAGGGTGAAGTTGATGGGCTCAGTCAGGGAAGAATACAAGCCTCTCATCGGCATTCAAAGTCTGGCTTCCGTGCTGCCCTCCCAAGGGCATACACCATGCTCACAGGGCTCAGGAAGCCAAGGAGGTAACACCGCAGTCACCTGGGGCAGTGGGAACATACGATGAGAAGATGCCTCCCCCAGATCTGCTGCCACACGTTCCATGAGACCCTGAGGGCTGGGTACCTGTTGCCATAGCGATGGCAGCCCTGTGAGTGAATCATCTCAGCTCCTGCTGTTTCCTTGCTCACCCAGCTCTGGCTCCTGGAGTCTCTTCCAGAGAGACAGTGAAGGGACATCTTCATAGACTTCCTTTGGGGGAGAACCCAGGATAAAGTGTGATTTTGACTTTAGTGACATACTGCAGGCTACATATAGGTACGGAACAATGGAATCAGAAGGGGCCTCTGTCCCTTATGTGGGTGGTGGCAGTTAGGAACGGACAGATAGACAATCTGTCTCAGACTATCAGAGTGAGACAGCTGAAGTAAAGCTTTTTTGTCAGTAAGTTCACATTTCTTTATTATTATTAATTTAAAAAACTTTTATATGAGCATGCGTGTTTTGTCTACATGTATGTCTGTGCACCACGTGTGTGCTTTGGCAGGACGTTGGATCCCCTGAACTGGAGTTACAGATTGTTGTGATTCTCCATGTGGATGCTGTTCTGAAATCAAACCCAGGTCCTCTGGAAGAGTAGCCAGTGCTCTGAACTGCTGAGCTATTAATTTTTTTATTAAAAATTCTTATTTTTTATTAAAAGAAAAAGAAACATGCCCATTTCCCACAATTCAAGAGGCAGAAACATGAAGATAACCTCAGATATGAGGCCAGCCTGGTCTACATGTCATATTCCAGGCCAGCCAGGACTACGTAGTGACACCCACACTCAAAAATCAGCCAAAACAAACAAAGCCAGGTGTGCTGGCTCACACCTGGATGGAGATTGAGTCAGGAGGGTACCGAGCTCAAAGTCATCCTTAGCTACATATTGTGTTCAAAGCCAGTCTGGGCTTCATGAGATCCTGTCTCCAAAAACGTTTAGTGTTGGGCTGGCACTTGCCTCCAAGCTCGACAACCTGAATTTAGTCTCTGGGAGCCAGACTGTGAAGACAGAATCCAACTCCTGAAAGTTGTTTTCTGACTTCCACACACACATGCCCACACACAAATACGCGTAATTTTAAATTTTAGTCTTTTTGTTTAATACTTGCACATTCACTTGCTGTAGTAAGGCATAGCACAGAGGGCTGGAGAGATGCTGATTGGCTAAAAGCACTGACTGCTCCTCTAGAGGACCTGAGCTTAGCTCCCAGCGCCGGCTCTGTGTGGCTCACATCCACCTGTAACTCCAACTCCAAGGGAGCCAACACTCTCTTCTGGCATCTTTTGTCACTGCTCATATGTGATATACACACATAGGCATACATACATGTGAATAAAAAGTAATAAGAAATCTTTAAAATATAATTTATTTTTTAAAAAGGGATTTTGAATCTACTTTAAAAATACATATATAATCTCAGGCTGCAGAAATGGCTCAGTGGTTAAGAGCATTGACTGCCCTTCCAGAGGACCTGGGTTCAATTCCCAGCACCCACATGGCAATTAACAGATGTCTGTAACTCCAAAATCTGACATCCTCACACAGACATTCATGCTGGCAAAACACCAATGCACATAAAATAAAATAAAAAAAATATAATCTCATGCACCTGCTACACAGCACCCACCAGAGGTGGCTTTCTCTCTTCGTTCTTTCTCTTTCTTCCTTTCCTTCTGTGTCTTCATCTGTCCATCTGTGGTTTGTATCTGTCCCAGATTTTTTCCCCTATACTGGGCAAGCTCACTATCATTGAGCTAAAATGCCCACTCCTGGGTATTACAAAAACATTGGCAACTGACTTGTTTTTTCTTTTTTTGAGACAGGGTTTCTCTGTATATCCCTGGCTGTCCTGGACTCCCACTGTAGACCAGACTAGCCTTGAACTCACAGAGATCCACCTGCCTCTGCCTCCCTAGTGCTGGGATTAAAGGCATGAGCCACCACACCCAGCGGCAACTGACTGATCTGTGGATCTTTAACATTTGCCTGTGCGTGCGTGCATGTGTGTGTTTGTGTGTGTGTGGGGGGGTGGTCAGAAGACAACTTTTGGGAGTCAATCTCTCCTACCTTTGTGTCAGTTCCTGGGATTGAACTCAGGTCATCAGGCTTGGCAGCAAGTCCCCTTTACCCACAGAGCCACTTTGCTGTCCCCTCTAGCATTCTTTCAACCTTGCTCTTCTCTCCTTTCAGAACTTTGAGCATGCATATGTGTTCCTACTGGTTTCCATGGCTCTGCCTAGACTGGACCTGTCCCCTCTGATCTCAGGGTCACTGGTTCTGGACCTGTCCCCTCTGATCTCAGGGTCACTGGTTCTGTCTCCTGCCACTTCTGCTCCACCACAATGAGACAGACCAGTGTCATCAGTTCTATCATTTTCATTTGGTTCTTTTTGTAATTCTCTGCTGAGATTTTCCGTTTTCATTCACTTCAGGAGGGCTTGTGGTTGCTTGCTGAAGCACGCTTGTAGGGCTTTGATTCCCTGCGTGCTCAATCCTGCGTGTGACTGCAGACCTCAGCAGCACCAGGTTCCTTCTAACTCATATGGAAACACTCTCCCTTCTAAGTATGACAGGTGTATTTTTTTTTTATCACACTTGGGTCCTTTAGTCAGTTCTATTAGGAGACTCTGGTCCTCTTTGAACTGTCCCTCTCAGCAGCAGGGACTTCAGGCTCAACATATAGGCCCTGGTTATATGGGCTGCAGTTCACAGTACAATCTTTGCAAAGCTGTCTGGGTGTCAATCAAGAGGGGTTTATCTGAGCCCATGAGGACTTCTGTGGATCCTTGCTCCAGAAGGCGTAGGAGTGTCCCCGAACCAGGACGAATGATCAGATGATGTATCAGGTAGGTGAAGGGGTCTGGGGTCTCTGGCCTACAGAGTCAAAAGACAGAAGAAACCTTGACTGATGCCTGGCAGCTCTTGGTCAGGGAAGGGAGTCTCAAGGTGGAGTTCTGAGAGGTTTTCCCCATTTACTGTGAGTGTCAGTGGGGCCACAGCTGGATCCCCGCTGCAATGCCCATTTGTCAGGTACGAACATGCCTCCAGTTTACTCTGAGGAGGGACAGAGCTCTCTGGCTGCAGTAGCCATCAGGAGCCTGGGCCTGAGTCCTCCTCTTCTGGAATGAAGCCCATGAGACTCTGTAGCACTGTTGTGGCTCCAGGCCTGAGGCTCTGGCCCCCACTTCCTGTACTCTCAAAGCTCTCCTATGGCACTGCTTCCAGGGTCCAGAGTTGGAGCTTAGAGGCAAGGCAAGGTAGGAGCCCTGGGGGAGCAAGTTTTGAAGCCAGTGGAAAGGTCTTGGTGAAGGGTAAGGTCTTGGTGAAGGTATCTTTCCATGCCTACACCCTCACCCTTGGCATGTGAAGGACAGCTATGTGGTCTCTGGTTGCCCATCACCAGTGCCCACGATGCCCAGTACAGGAGAGACCTAGGGACAACATTGCAGAAACAAACCTGGCACCAGCTCTAAGGAGGACTCCTCCTTCAAGGTAGGTGGGAGGTGTTCTTGACAGTGACAGAGTAGCGGATGAGAAAGGCCCTTAGCCAGCATTGTGTGACACTGCAGAGTTTGAGGTCTGGGGGCAGGGAGTGCTGAGAACACAGAGGAGTTCAATGACAGGGCTGACCTGGCTAGCGATGTCACACCCCCACCCCATCATATTCTCTTGCACATTCCTCTCACTGCCTCAGCCCTGCCAGACTCCGAGAGTTGACATTACTCACACCTGCACACTCTCCAACCCCAGAGCCTTCTGCAATTAAAGTCTTAAGAGCGAGTCTCAGAAGCAGGAGGGGAAAAGCAATTTCCCGCTCAACATGTCAAAAGCTGCTCATCCTCAGCGCCCCAAGGAGATACCAGGCAGGAAGAGAACTGTGCAGGACTCCCAAGGCATGCTCGCAGGGCAGCAGGGCCGCTCCTACTCCCCTGCGTTATGGGACAGCCCCTCTGTGCAGAGGTCAGGGAAAGGAGGTGTGGCGGGCAAAGGTGCAGGTGCCATAGAGTCCCACAAGATAGGTGTCAAGAGGAGAGAACACACCATAGCAGGTGCCCCCAACCCTTCCCAAGGTCCATGTGGGCCTGCTGTCATCACTGGCCATCTGCCTGTTCTCTCCTCCCAAGTCTTCTGCTGGAATGTGCCCTGAACACATCTGTCTGTGTATGATGCATGCACGGGTGTATAGATACGACACACGACACAGCATCTGTGCATGTGTGTGAGTGCATGATATATGTGTTTACACATCATCCGTGTGTAAGCAGCTGTGATGGAAATTTAGGTGTGTAGATGCGGATGCATGTAAATAGGTTACGCAGGTGTGTGATGCATGTATGGTGTGTATGTTATGTTTAATTTCCTCAGTGTTTGCAAATTTTCATACATGCTGGTGCTGAAACCCAGTGCAGAGCCTGTAGAATGTATGAGCCCTTGGGTTCCATCTCTAGGCCACAACAGAAGAATAAAGGGGCCAGTGGGATGGCCCAGCAGGCAATAGTGCTCGCTGTGCAAGCCTGATGACTTAAATTCCATTCCTGGGTCCAGTGGTTGAAGGAGAGAACCGACTTCCAAAAGATGTCCTCTAACACTGATGAGAGTAATGATAACAATAACAGCAGCATCTCCTTTTATGATATGAAAGAGAAAAGGGACCGGGGAGATGGCTCAGAAGGTAAAGTGCTTGACACACGAACAAGTCAATCTGAGTTTGGCCCCTCAACAGCCATGTAAAAAGCCAGGTGTGGTGGCGCACGCCATTAATTCCACCACTGCGGAAACGGGTAGGTGGATCTCTGTGAGTTTAAGGTCAGCCTTGTCTACACTATGCTGAGGGTGGGAGGGTTAGAGAAGTTCCCCAAAGCTTGGCTGGCCAGTCTAACCAATCAGCAAGCTCCATGCTCAGTGACAACATTAACAGGAAAAAAAGTAAAAGGCAACTGAGGGGTTTTGATGCTTGCCTCCAATCTCTGACCTCACATTCATACACATCCACCTGCCCATGTGCGTAGGTACACGCGTGCGTGCACACACACACATTTGTGAGCTACACACACGTAAGCCTAACACATTTTTACAAGTAGACAGTGCAACATAAAAACAGTCACAGAATATAAAGAAGCTATTCTGGGAGCAGAGGGGATTCAGATAAAGCCCATGCAAACATCCACAAAACATTATTCAGACACAGCTGCAGTGGCCACCTGAGTTGGACGAGGGTCTCAGAGAGATGGACTCACATCCAGGCCACGCCCGGGTGCCTGGCAGCTCTGTTCACAACAGGGCACACCTGTGTGGGGCCAGAGGACATCTTTGACTGTTGCTCTTCACGGGCCAGCCACTTTGTCTCTCACTGGCATGGTGCTCACCCCAGGAACTGCAGGGACCTGCCTGCCTCTTCTTCCCTAAGACAGATTTTGAGTGTGTTCCACTAAACCTGGGGTTTTTCATGTGAGCTCGCTCAGGTTCTTGCAAGACAAACACGTTAGCAGCTGAAACATGCTCCAGCCCACCAAGCGCTTACTCCTTGCACATCTTCTTGTTTGTGTGAGACAGGTCCCACACAGCCCAGACTGGTCTTGAACTTGCTATGTAGACAAGGCTAGCCTTCAATTACTCATCCTTCTGCCTCTGCCTCCCAAGTGCTGGTATTCAGATGTACACCAACATTCCCAGCTCTGTTCTGTCAGCTTTTAAATTTCCCTCCACCCCGTGTGTGTGTGTGTGTACATGAGTACATGCTGAAACTGGAGATTAAGGTCAGGTACCTTCCTCTTATTTATTTATTTATTTTGGCACAAGGGTCTTTCACTGAATCTACAGCTCGCTATCTCAGCTAGACTGTCTGGACAGTAAGCTCCAAGGACCCAGCTTTTTCCATTCTCCCACAGGTGGGGTGACAGGTGTTCACCGCTGTGCAGCTGTGCACGACCTTTTCTATGTGAGGGCTGGGGTTTAAATTCAGTTCCCCAGGCTGCCATTGCAAGCACTTTGCTGACTGAACTGTCACCTCAGCCCCATACCCGTGATCTTTGTGTCAGAAAAGAAGTTTAAGGGGCGATGGTGGCGCATGCCTTTAAACCCAGCACTCGGGAGGCAGAGGCAGGAGGATCTCTGTGAGTTCGAGGCCAGCCTGGTCTACAGAGTGAGTCCGGGACAGGCAGGGCTGTTACACAGAGAAACCCTGTCTTGAAAAAACAAAAGAAGAAGAGGAGAAGGAGAAGGAGGAGGAAGGAAGAGAAGTTGTGTTGTCAACACACCATCTAGGATTTCTTTGCTGTTCCTTCTCAACTGACCTTTCCCATGGTGTTGGGCCTTTGGAAATGCTGTCTTAGAAGCTGCCTTTTCCAACACTACCCCAAGCCAAGGCTCAGGAGGTTTCCCATGTGGTTGGTACAAGAATCTCAGGGCAATGGCTCCTTGTCTCAGGTATATAGAAGTGTCTCTAGACTGGTCTCCAAATCTAGGTGACCCAACAGAAAGACAATCTGTACTATCGAAAAGGGAGTAAGTCTTTCTCAAGAACGGCCCCTCTGATGAGTCAGCTGTCTGCCGCATTTGTAGGATCTGCTCCCTCTGTTCACCTTGATTGATCTTCACCTGATAAACCCATGGGTACTCAGGCTAAGGGGATGCCTAGGTGCGTGGCAGGCCTTCTGCAGCTCCAGCCCCCCTCCTCGCCTTCCTCCAGCAAAGCTTTGATGCTAGCTTCAAGGTGCATGTTCTAAAACACCAATCCATCTTCCCGCTCTCCCCTGGACTCCTTAACACCTTCACATGAAGTCTGCCCCACAGCTGGGCATATGATTCCCTCTCCCTCTGCCAGATATCACCCCTAACGCCCCTGGTGAGCTGAGGACGGCACCACACCAAGCAGCCCTTCTGAGGAAGGTGGCCAGCAGGTTCAAAGGACTGTCTGCGTCACCAGCCTCTTCATGGCGGAAACTCTCCTGTTGTAACTGCCATAGCCAAGGAAGCTAAAACCACAGACAAGCCATCTCCTGGCTGTATATTCCAGAGCATGAAGATGAAGGTGTCTGTAGGTCCCACTCCTTCCCAGGGGGACTCACAGGGCTAGTCCACCTGCCTCCTGGAACCCCTTGTCCCAGCTCCTGACACTTTCCTGCTTCCTCTGAGGTTGAAATCCTTTGTTATTGGTCTTCACTGCATCCCTGTGTGGCCAGGTGGTTGCCTGGCTCTCAAGCCCCCCATCCCACCCCAACTACCAGGTTCTTCCTTTTCCAGCCCCACTCCTACTAGCTCAAGAGAGGCAGCATCCTGGTGTTCTTTGGCTTTTGACCACTCTAGTCTCTGCCTTGTCTGCAAATGTCACTCTTCCTGCTGGGTCTGTGTACTATTCTATTCACAAGGACACTGGTCATTACAGTTAGTCCTCATCCTAAATCCTAGATGGGCTCACAGCGGCTCCATAGCTCAACATGCCCAAGAAGATCTGCCTCCTCCTTCCTGAGGTTCTGAGCACACATTAGGCGCTAGATAAACACTATTCAACCCACCACAGAATCCTGGAGGCTAATTGTGGTGTTGAGGTAGGTGCCTGCACCATTTCTCAGGGCTGAATTGAGCTAGAACAATGCTGTGTATCCTAGTATCTTGCAAGGGAGAGGTCTCCTTGCTGGCATCTACCAAAGACCCACAGGTGAGCCTTCCTGTAGGTGGGCCTTTCCAAGGGACCTCAGCTTGGTCTGGCTGCTCGACCACTCTATGCTCACCTCACTGCTCTTCCCGGCCATGCCTGCCTCACTCAGGCCAAACCCTTGATGCAAGGCTACTCCAACTCAAGTAACAGACGTGCTTATCCCACGCATAACCATACCACCCTATCTACAGCCTTGCCCTTATCCACAGCCACGCCCACCCACACATAGCCCTGCCCTTCTGTGTCTAGATACACCCACCCTTTTCAGGGCACAACTACCCAGTCTATGACCATGAACACCCTCACAGGTCGTTTGTACCTCCTCAGCTTGTTGCCACACCCATGCTGCCTGGAAGACCCTGGACACCAAGCCTAGCTCTCAGTGAACTCCCCTCCCCCGCCCATTGTAAGGTCTGTGGCTAGCAGAGACACCTTCAGCTCCTTTGAGCTTCTTGCCTGATGTCCACTAGCAACCTGCATGTTTCTGTCACGGACACTGGGGGAATGGGTGGGATATTCTGGCATCTGGTTCCTTGTGGGGTTGGCAGCAAAGGTGGTTCTGTGTACTGGTTGTGTTGGAAGAGGCTCCTCCTTCAGAGTTCCAAGCTTCCAGTCCCAGGGTGCGAGGCAGCATCTCTTGACCTTCCTGAGAGGAGCCCAAGGCTTCCAGGTCAGGCTCCTCACAGCATGCCTCCGCCTGATAGCCAGTTCTTTCCAGAGACTGGATCCAGCCTGGATCTGTAGGGCCCGTCCATCATGCTAACCTCGTTGTAGTCCATGCCTCAGGTTCTGTGCCAAAGGCCTTTGAGAGGCTCCGTTTCCTTGGCCTCCCCACAGCCAGTCATTTTGCATTTTATTCATGTGTTTATGTATGTGAAGCAGACAGAATCTTGTTATGCTGCCCAAACTTGCTTCAAGTTTGGCCTCAAAGGTTTTTTGTTTTTTGTTTTTTTCCTCGCCTCAGCCTCCCGAGGAGCTGGGTCTGAGGTTATGGGCTACCAAGCCCAGCCAGGCCATCCGTTTCGGGGGAAGCAGAAAACTACAGAAGTGGAGCGGCTGCGTGCTCCCCTGAGTGACCCATCACGCTTCTGATGCTACAAGCAAAGGCTCTGGGCCTGAGGGAAGCAGCTTGAGGTCCACCCGAGGTCTGAGGCTTTGAACATCTCCCAAAGACCTGGCTGATTCTCTGGGGATCACAGCAGGCCATCCCTGCCCTTTAGGAAGGAGGTAAAAATAGGACTTCACAAAGCCTATCTGGTTGTCTGCCCACCAGTCCTTCCTGCTGGCCAGGCAGAAAGTAAGAAGCCCAAGGACAAAGCTGGCATGCCAGCCCTGTTCTAGCCTCTGGGACCAGGGAAAATACCAGCTTGTCACAATACAGGCAAGGGCCATTCTGCGGCTAAAAGAACTTAGGGAACACAGCAAGCAGCTTAATGTAAAGAGGAAGCTACTGGGTATTGAGGACAGACTATGACGTTAACAAAAGCCTGGGGCAGAACCTTCCAGACGGACAAGAAGTTACAACTTATCCAAAGGGACCAAGGCTAAGGGTGCAGACTGGAGGAGACTCAGCCCTGAGGGTGGATCCTGGGGACAGAGGATTGGTCAGTGACACCCATGACTTCATTAACCACCTTGAAGGATGACAGCTGGTGTGTGAGGGGCAGGCTGCCTCTTATGTCTGTCCTTCACTGTCTGTCCACTCACCTTGTAAAGTCCTGAGCAGCCCTGAGATGTCAATGTTTTTACCCCCATCTTACAGGATCAGAGATGGGAAGTAACTTTCCTGAGCCACACAGCTACAGAGAAACAGAGATGGATTTAAATACTGGTTTCCAGGGTCTGTCACCATCTCTAGTTACACCTTGGGACTGAAGTGAGCCTGTGACTCTCCTACTCTCTGAACTTTTTCCAGCTGGCCTCTCCCAGGCCACTGGCCTCTCCCAGGCCACTGGCCTCTGGCTGTGATCTGCTGGCCTCCCTTGGGTTATGGAGACAGCAGGGCTGCTCTTCCTCCCTGCTGGCTGGGATGCTGCTGGTAGTGCAGCATCAGACTAATTGCTGGCTCTTATTCACGGTCACATCTTGCTGCCTGTACACCAGGAGACCAAGGAGGGGTTCACTGATGTCTGTGTGGCTTCAGGCACTGGGTGTCTCTTTATCTCTGTCCATAGTTGCCCCAGATTTGGAGACTGACCATGTGATACAGAGGCCCTGAGGCCTCAGGTCAGCCTGAGCCTCCTGGCCCCAAGCACCGTGTCCAGGGATCTATCCACTGACTCCAGGGCTAGCCCACTTGCCTTCTGGAACCCCTGACCCAGCCCCTGACATCTTCCTGCTCCCTGCAGGGCTGAAGTAGTCCCTTGCTATTGATCCTCACCACCCTCAACCCCAGGCTCTCTGCCTCCCACTCCCAGCTCTGCTCCAGCCTCAGATGGCTCCCATGGTCAGGAATAACCAAGTGACTTGGGCAGTCTGGTGGTGACGATCCGGCCCTCTGTACTTCCCTTACAAGGCCATGAGTGTCTCTTGCCAGTGGAGGAGGTGACCTGTAGGACTCCACCTCACATCCTACACCCAGCCATCCATTTGTCTACTGTGTATCTCTAAAGCGTGTGTGTGTGTGTGTGTGTGTGTGTGTGTGTGTGTGTGTGTGTGTG
>CAJQZJ010004796.1:7905291-7983072 GCA_907164525.1 Lophiomys imhausi
TGTGTGTGTGTGTGTGTGTGTGTGTGTGTGTGTGTGTGTGTGTGTGTTTAGGTGGCTGGTCAGGGAGGCTACAGTGAAAAATGGTAGATGCTGAGTAGGTTAAGGGCCAGGTCAAAGGCTAGTGTGAAGGCAGAAGAAAGAGGCCGGCGGGGAGGGGGCAGGGAGCAGAAGAAAGGGCCTGCTGCCCCTTGGAGGGCTCTGGGACGTCCTCTGGGTACAGCTGAAGCTAGAGGGAACAGGTCAGGATGGATAGAAGCTAGGGGCAGAGGTTGAGGGACCCAGAGCAGGAGTTGGGCTAGGTCCGCCCGCAAGCCAGTCACATGCAACCCTACTGAGTCTGTTGCTGGCCGATCTACCAGGTCAGGTCACCTCCCTTCCCGGGAATGAAGGAGAGTGCCAAGCTCCACCCAGGTGGGTAATGACTGCTGCTCTCCTGCCCACCTGTCTTGAGGTAGCTGGCTAGAGTGGAGCCCACGGGCAGCCTGCCCACCACACCTACGTTGCCTGCTGCACTGCCTGCCCTGCCAGCCCTGCAGCATTCCCTCCTCAGGGAGGAGCTGACCTCTGGCCCCCTGGTGTGAGTCACAGGGCTGGCCTCGAGCAGAGAGGGGCTGGTCCAGGGGCTTGGCCTTGGACGTCATCATAACCAGTGGACTTCGGGTGGATCCTGCCCCCTGGCTGTTTGCACATAAAATGTTCTATGATTCTTTTACCCACACAAAGATGGTACTAGTGTCCAGTATATTTCCTGCTGGTCTTTTTACGATGCACATCTGTGCACATTTTTAATGAGGTTGAAATGTAAATGCACCCAGTGATGATAGCCTTAGTAACATTTCCCCAGAACACTTAAACATGCTTTATTGAGATATAATAGCAGACCGTGAATTCTTCTCTAGGAAGAAAAAAAGTCAACTATTTTCAGTTGCACACCAAAACTGTAACCTAATTTCAGAACATCCTAAGAGCTCCTCCAAAGCAACCCTGTGCCTGTGAGCAGTCATTCCCTGTTCCTCTGTTTTTTTTTCCCAGGCCCCCAGGACAAATGCCATGTACTTTCTGTCTCTGTGGATCAGCCTTGCTGGGTGTTCACTGTCACACTGGGTGTTTGAGACTGCATATATTTTGTGACATAACCTTATGTTAACTGGTAATGGCGATGAGTGGCTGAGAGGTACATTGCGGCCGTTTGGAGCTTCGATTGGCTGTGTGCTCTAATGAGAGAGGGAATGTACGTACAGGTGAGGCAAGCAGCCACCTGGCCTTATGACACAAAGTGCTTCACCCCAGGAAGAGAGCATGGTCACTTCTTCTTGTAGGACAGCAGGACCCTTTCTTCTCTGCTTTGCTTGCAGGGACTCCCCAGTGCAGGCAGCAGGCACTCAAGGAACACTGGGTGGCAACATATAGGTCTGGGCTGCCTCCACAACTGGCAGGTTCAGCTCAGCTGGTGGCAAGTCCAGAATACCTCTTCCATGACTCAGCAAATAAACACTGCCAGGACATCCTTCTTTCCTGTCAGTCTGAGACTGTCATTCTGACCCTGGAGTTGACTTGGGTGTGGCCCTGTGGATGATCACTTGCCTAGCGTGCAGGATGCCCTGGGTTCTCGGTTCTCTGAAAGAATAGATAGTCCTGAGGAGACAAAGCTGACAGAACCCATAGGGTCCCCACTGCCCTCTGAGAGCAACTCTACAGAGTCTGTTTTCCAAGCCTGTCAGGTGGGGATTTGCATTTTATCGAAGTGGCAATCGGGCGCCTGGAATCTCCTGTGTTGCCTCTGCCCAGCATTTGAGAGCCCAGGACTCCTGGCATCCAGAAAATCCATGCCAGGAACTTGCTGTGATTTCTTGGTAGAAGCCACAGGCTGGAGCTACCTGTCAGGACAAGGAGAAACCCTAGTGGCCTCTGCCAGGCCTCAGACCAGCTCAGTAGAGAAGTGGGTGACTATCCACACTCAGCTCAAACAGTGCATAGTTCTTCTGCCCTGGTCACCCCTGGCCCAGCACCCTCAGCCCAACCTGACCCATCCCCGCCAGCCCTGCCCACAGTGGTCTGTTAGGGGATTGAGAGTGAAACTGCTAAGACCCAAGCAGAACAGGTCCAGCTGCACCTAGCAGCCAGTCCCAACATCACTGCCCACAGTGCCCCCTGACCCAACGCACTGACCTCTATGCACTCTCCAGGGCACCATGCCAGGGCTTACTCACACACTGCTAGTGTCAAGACCTCTCTGGGGAGGCAGGCGAGCCTGTGGCTTCTAGGCGCTGTGCCCAGGGCAGGTCCTGCTCTCTGTTCCTCAGCTTCCTCTTTACAGCTGCCCAGAGAAGACCCTTTTGGTCACCAAGGGGCTGAGTTACCAAGAAGAGGAGCAACAGAGACAGAGGCTTAGTGGCCTGGGTTCCATCCCAAGTTTGCAGGTTCCTACCTGCATGTAAAACCCATGTAAGCAGCGGAATCACCCTGCCTCTGTGTCCCTGAAGCATCTGCCTCCCTGTGAGGATGCTTCTCCCCATCTTCCTCGGATTTCTGCACGCAAGGGCCTAGGTGGCTCAGGTTGAGTGGGAATGTACAGGTGCCCACATTTGCTTTCTCTCCTGAGCAGACCTGTATTCACCTGACGAGGCCTGGAAGAGCAGATGGACTTCCGGTCCTTTTTCCAATCCCAACAGAGAGGCCTCCAAGCAGAGGGACTCGGGAGTAGAGGTGGGGGGCTTTATTACCTGACCAGGGCCCCCTCCTCACTGCTTGTCCTCATACAGTATGGGGGGGTCTTAGCTCCCCAGGGGGGGCTTGGGCTCTGATGTCTCCTTGGCAACAACAGTGTCTCCCAGCAACCTGTTACCCCCAGAGCCTGTATTACCCCTAGGAGAGAGAGGTCCCCCAGGAGCCCAAGTGTGTCTGTGGGTTTCAGACACTCTTACGTCTGGCAATGGCACAGGGGTGATGGCAACGCACAGCTGGCAAAGAGAAAACCCAGGGCTAGCCCCAGAGCTATCCAGGAGGGCCCTTACTGGAGCTGCTGGGGGAACCCCTGGGTGGCCACCAGGCCAGCAGCCTCAGGGAGATAGATAACTTAAGCTTGGTGGGGCCTGTTCTCCCAGACCCTGGGGCCATCACCCATGGAGTCCAAGGCTATTGGGGTCACTCGTTTTGTTTGGGTCTCCCTTTCCCATGGGAGCCTGCATTTTAGCAGGACATAAACCAACTGAGACACAGACCTATTTAGTATTTGTTCAAACCTGCAAAAGCTACAGGATCGGCACTTTGAAACCTGGAGCACCAAGTCCGGGTGTGTGTCCTATGGACTTGGAGAACCATCCTCATTTGAGTTGTGGAAGCAGGATTTGGGCAGCCTCAGGACTGAGGCACGACTTTCCTCTGCCTCTGCTGGTCCCGTGCTGGCTTACAACCCAGCAGCATGCCTTAGCATGGTGTATGGTCTCAGCTCATGTGGCAGCAGCTGTGGGCCTTTCCCAAGGTCCCTGTGTAAGGACAGGGACAGAGCTTCAGGGAGGGGCATGAATAAGCTCAGACTGGTAGGATGGCGGCCCGTCACCGGCACTCTGCCTCTGGTCCCCTGGCCACAGCGCCAACCTGCACCTGCTTCCCCATAAACTGAAGAACAACCCACACCCACTACTGTAGCTCCCAAGGCCATTAGTGGCCTGGAGAAGGCTCCCTCCTGAAGCCCCAGCCTGGCTTCAGTGAGGATCCTTGTGGCCTCAAGTGGCTCTTCAACCTCCCAGAGCTCATTCATTTCCTTGCTCTGTGAAATGGGGCAATATAAGGCTTCCTAGGTACTGCACAGGATAAGTGGCCTGGTGTTTTCTTACTCACCCCCCCCCCATCCTGCTATTCACTGCTGGGTCTCTGTGGCCTCTCCCAACTCCTCTGGCTTCCTCCCTTGGCCCAGCCTCTTCTCTTTTCAGCTCTTTCCTGTTTCTCTACACCACTTTCATTTCTCACCCCCTCCCCTGCTCTCTTTGCACTCTGTTTCTTTTCTCCAAACAATCAAACACTGCAGAGGGCCTGACATGCCAGCATTCCCTCTGGTGCCCACTGCCCCTTCCCCAGGGTCGCCCTCCTGTGATCTCAGACTGGGGGTGGCTGTGCTGACATCACAGGCGGGCGTTTATCTACTGTTCCTCACCTAACGCAAATTTCATCCGCGTCCTCTCTGAATCAATTTACTTTTATTGCCTCAGCTGCTCAAAAGCAATTTTTCAAGAGCAAAAAGGTCAGCACGTCCAACACTAATCAATTCTCGGAGAGCTCCTGCAGCCGCCAGGGGAGCCAGGGGAGCCAGGACTGGGATGACGGTCCTAGCCCTTCCTGCCAGCGCCCCCCCCCCCCCCACCGCCCGTCAGCCTCATGACTTTTATTGCTTCATGATGCCTGTCATTAGCGGTGTGTTTGAGATGCTCCACAGTGTTCTTACAACATAAAACCTGGGTGACTTGTGGAGGGGGGGGGCTCAAAGCGTTTATAGCCACTAGCTGACTCTGGACAGTAATAGCTGAGCTGATGGATCGCTGGGAAGGGGAGGCAGGACAGGAGACATCCAGCCACTTGTTTAAAGCTAGCAGACAGTCGAAGGACACATTGGAGGATCCAGGTCCTGCCTGCCTCATCAGGCACAACTGTTCCTTTCACACCCTACTACCCTAAACTGGAGCATTTGTCAGCTACTCCACCTGGTCCCCTGGAGCATCTGTCAGCTACCCTACCTGGTCCCCACTGCTGCAGGACAGAAAACATCTTCCTTTCTAAGCACCTCTATCCCTGCTGCTAACCATGCTGCCAAGCTGTAGGCTTTCCATGGATGAGGAAACTGAGGCCCAATGTCTTGAAGTCTAGAAGGGGCAGATGCAGCCTCAGAACCGATGTGTGGTTTGCTCTTGTACACTGTGCCCAGTACAGAATCAGGTAGATGTTCCTTGTCCCACATCACATCAGCCTGACCCTTGAGCCTGGAATACTAGAAACTAACATGTTCTGGAACTCCCAGTGACAGATGCTATACTCAGTACTCCTCAGAGGTGACCCTCTTGTAGGCATGCTTAGGTCAATTGTACAGTTGAGGAAACTGAGGCAGGAAGTACAGTTTTATGCCTTTACATGCACAGCTGGAAACACACAGTTCAAACAGAGCCCAAGCTCCTCCTCTTGGCTTTCTTCATGTCTTTAAAAACACCCACAGGAGGGGCCGTGGCTCTGTGGTGGAGCACTTGTCTAGTTATTACAAGACCCATTCTATCCCCAGAGCCACAAAATAAGAACAAGAGCAACAAGTGTGGAGAGATGGTCCAGTGTTTAGGAACATTAGCTGCTCTTGCAGAGGATCCAGGTTTGATATCCAACACTCCTGTGGTGACTCACAATCATCTGTAATGCTAGTTCCAGGGGATGCAAAACCCTCTTCTGGCTTCTTTGCTTACCAGGCAGGCATGTGGTCCATAGACATACATTTAGGTAAAACATCTTTAGACACTAACAAGTCACAGAGGACCTGGGTCAGTCACATGCTTGCCATTCAAGCATGTGAACCTGAGTTTGGATTTCCAGACCTATATAAAAGCTAGGTATGGGGTATGTATCTGTAGTCCTAGTGCTGAGGAGGCAGACAGGAGGACCAGCTACCCTTGGTCAGTTTGTGAACTCTGGTCTCAGAACATAAGGTGGAGAACAGCAACGGAAGACTCCTGGCATTGACCTTTGGCCTCCACACACTGTGTACAAACACACAAACTTGTGTTCACGAACACATCACACCCACTTCTAAAATAACCAAGACAAACACACAAGGTGTGAATTGTCTTGAAGAGGTAAAAGGCTTCTTTTCAGAATATGATTGGCAGGCACTGCAGATTGACAGGTACCTCAATGTGGTGGGAATGAGGCAGACCGCCCCATGGCAGCGGCTTTCCTTCTGGGTGACGGGAATGCTCTGGGTATACACCAGTGATGGGCACGCAGCCCAGATATGCATAAATCGCTTGCAATCATGCACTTGAAAATGGTGAGTGTGTTGTTCAGAAGTGAACTCTCCAGGGGCTGGAGAGATAGCTAAGGAGTTAAGAGCACTTTTTGCTCTTACAGAAGACTTGGGGTCCATCCCAGCACCAACATCGTGGCTCACAAACATCTGTAACTCCAGACCCAGGGGATATGCCCATTTTTGGCCTCCACAGGCAACCAGGTGCACAATACTACACATACATATAGGTAATACTCATATACATTAAATCAATCTTTAAACAGAAAGAAAATAATTAAACTGGTTAGGTATTTCTGCCATGCATTTGGCAAGGGGCCAGGTGACCCACCAGCTCCTGTCTCGGCAGAGGTGGTCTCTGGCCACACTCCTAAAAAACACAACTGCAAAGAAATGCTGAGATACCCTTCCACCAGCAAGAGGGTCACCTTTCTCAGGAAGCCTTCCAGCAGATGTCACCCGCCCTGGCAGTCCCCTGAACACCACTGTCTGCACTTGACCATGAGCTATAGAAAGAGGTCCTTGGCTATTTATTCTGCAAAGTCTCCACTTGGGCCAGACCCCTGCCTTATCACGCTTGGCTCCATCCAGCAGCTCCTGAGCGCTGTCGATGAACTCTGCCAGGCATGATACAAACTGGTTATCCAGGCTCTCCTGGATCCCTCAAACTCTAGGTCCCTTTTGACAGCAGTTCCCTCAGGTCTAAGCTGAGCTCTCTTCGGGCTTTCAAATCTTCCAATGTCACCTGCAAGACCCTGGGCCTGCTGGGTCTCCTCTAGGTTTCCTGTTCTGCTAGGGAGAGGCGCTCGCTGACTCTCAGGTCCTTTCTTTGACTGATTTCAGGGACCCTCCATCAATTTCCAGAGTATACATTGTCTATAGAAGTTTGAGCCTGTCCCTGTACCCAGGACAGACAGGCACCCAGGTAAAGGCTGTTCCCAGCCTACCCTATGGTGTCTGATACAAGTCCCCTCCTCAAAGCATGTTTAGCAGGAGCCCAAAACCTCTGCCTCTCCCCCTGGAGGGTGCTCTGTTCTATTGGTCTCAGTATCTTCTTTGGGTGTGAAGGCTTAGGGGCTAGGGCTTTGGGGAAGCCTCCTTAGTTCATGCCGTGATGGGTGGGGAATTGATTGGGGGTTAGTGGTAGCAAATCCCTTTTCTTCTCTAGTGTAACCACACCAGGGAGACCCAGTGAGCCCAGCAGGCAAACAAGCAGGAGCTTGTCAACACTAAGTCCTCGAAGATGATGGTTTCTTTTGCCATCTCTGTCTCAGGCATGATGTAAAAGTCTTCTGAACAGGTTTCTGGTTAGCCGGGATTGGCCAGTGCCAAAGGCTCCTGAGTAGATAGATAGGAACCAAGGAGCAGGGAGGCAGGAGCTGGTGACAACTTCTGTCCCCTGCACCAGGCACTGGAACCTGGATGGCTTCCCTGTTCTGGCCAGGCCACCGGGGCCCCTGCCAAGTCCTCTGGGGCCAGTGCCAAGTCCCTCTAGCAGCAACAACTGCAGAACATTCTGAGAAATCCCTTGTGGGGTTTTCTCTAGAAGCCTTGTGAAGCAGGAAGTGCTCTGGGTCTGGGCTGAAGTGGCAGGTGGCACCTAAAACACTGGGGCAGAAGAACTCTCTCCAGGGGCTGGACTGGTGACTGGAGGTAGCTTGAGAGGCCCAGCCAGGGCTTCTGCCTGTGGATGCACTTCCCTGGCTGGCTGGATGCCACATGACCTATTTACAGAGCTGGCATCCTCAGAATGAGGCACCCAGGTCCAGAGGGGCTGGAGCAGAACTAGTTCAGGTCACTGACTTCAGGACGTGGATACTGGCTCCCCTGGGTAGCAAGTGACTCCCCAAGAGTGCCGTCTGAATACCTTTGCCACTTCCCACCCAGAAGAACCTACCCGATTCTGTCACTCTGAAGTTGTTCGGGCCCAGCCATGATAGGAATGAAAGTTACCAACTCATTCTATTTCATCAAAACTGAATTTAAAAAAGAATATTTTTGTTTAACAGGAAACTGAATATTTTAAACACGGCCAGCCAGCAAGATGTCTTCAGAAGACACAAGAAGTCACACTCTGAGACTTCCTTCTCTCACCTCCATGGTTACTTTCAGGGTGGGGTGAGGGCTACTCTGTCACTTTCCCCTCAGCCCCCACTGCCCTTCAACTCAAGGGCCACACCACCACCTGAACAAATGAATCACAATGGGATCCATTATAGTTCCAAAGCCATCAAAGAAAGAGAGAGGGCTGGGGGGTGCCCAGCAGTTCTGCCGCACCCGGGAGGAGCACAATCAGCCATTGTAGTAGTGTTGGAAGTCCCAGTGATAAGAAGGGAGGCTGGAAAGGCAGCCAGGCCTCCTGAACCAATTGCAAAACAGAATGGAAGGTTCAAGGACCCAAGATAGTAGAGACCACGCTAGGGACGGCCCCCTCCACCCTCCACAGCAGCTCTGTGGATTCTTGTGTCTGTCTTTCCTCACATCCCGTGCCTCATGGGGGTCAGGACACTGAATTGGCACCAGTCCAGAGTCTGTCTCCAACTATAAGCTGGCAGCCACACACTGACTACCCTGTATCCCATTTGTGTACGGTATAGACAGGAAACTGAGGCATAGGGAAGGCTGACATTTGTAGGCCTGGAACCATGACTCAGGGTTCCCACCCGACTGCACTATTCTGGTCTCTGAAGTTGTCCCTTGGGCTGACTGATATGTAGGGATAGCAACACAGGCCTCCACCTTCTCCATGTCCATCTGGACATTTCTCTCTGTTGGTACCCTGAGAACCCAGGCAAAAGTTCAATGCGGATGACCCCATTTCTTCTCAGTGAACTCCTGGAAGCTTCCTTCCCTTTGGGTCTGCGTCCCAGGTTTGGTCGGTTTTCCTGGGACACCTGTTCTTGACCTAAAAACCTGCCCCAATTTTACTCCAGCTAGTCAAGAACAGCTGTGTGACCACAAGCAAATCACTAAGTCTGTCTGTACCTCAGTTTCCCAATTTAGGAAACAGGGATGAGAACAGCTCTTCCTCTCATGGCCATGATGAAGAGAGACTGAGAATTCTTGGCTAAGTTCTAGACTGTACTAGGTATGTCCTCAGCCCGTCTTTTGTAGACTAATGGCACCTCAGGGATCCTGTCCCTGTGTTTGCTGGTGCTGGCTGTCATCGAGTCCTTGTTTTGGGTCTCTGGCTCTCACTGAGAGCAGTGGCAGATGCCACACCCTTCACTCCCTGTGAGTCTCAGAAGTGGGGGTAGGGGCCACTGACTGACAGCCGGTGAGCTCCGCCAACTAAGAACCTGAAGCATTCCAGTCTTCTGGCTTGGGGCTCCAACCTGTTCCTTCCCCAATATGGGGTCACTAGTCATCAGCCTCCAATCTGGACATGGGCTCCCCCTCCTCCTAAGAGCCTTTCAGTTCTCCACAAGGCTTTCGGGAAGCCATTCCCTGTGGCCATTCCCCAGTCCATCCCTGATGCCCCTACCCCTTGGCTGAGAATTAAATCAGTTTAGGGGAGACGTGAGATACCCTACCTCTGTTGGAACCAGGGTCATTTAGCAGAGGGACCAGTCTGTATCCAGGGGCTTCTTGCTTCCATGACCCCCTAGCCAAAGCAGGGGCTATGGGCACAGGATCATGCCACTGGAGACCTGGATGTTCCAGAGCCATAGAGGGTGGCAGATTATGATGTGCAGTGTCCCTGGGCTAAGCCAGGCCCTGGTGGCCTTCTAGGTCTTGGATATCTTCTGTTCTTCATGCAGGACCCTTGTCCCTGCTATGGTTTGATTATGAACTATAGCTGAGTGGCCACACCATGCCCCATTCTGCCTCCTTTGCTCATGGCAGAAGACTGTCTGAGAAGGACAAACAGTGCACACAAACTTCCGGACCCCTGCACTTGGCTGCACCCCTTTTCACAGCTGTGGTCAGGTTGCCTCAGCCTGTGGTGATGGAGCTGTCTGTGTGTGCTGGGGCTTGTACCTCCTTGTGTACAACTGTTCTTTGAGCCAAATGACAGCCTGTGGTGATGGAGCTGTCTGTGTGTGCTGGGGCTTGTACCTCCATGTGTACAACTGTTCTTTGAGCCAAATGACAGCCATGTTGGGGAGTTTGGTTATGCTCTCTTACAAAGATCATCCCAACTGGGATTGTTGGCTGTTTATGACCCTTCACCCTGAGGGCTGGGTAGGGGGTCACCTGAGTATTCAGTCACTCCCTACCACTGTTTCTTGCAACATCCTAACTATACATGGGAAGGGACAGGGTTCATAGGCCAGGGGACTAAGGCAGGAGGGCACCATCTACATGGCTATGGGAAAGCCACTGGCCCTGCTGAGTAAAGACTTTCTGCCTCTGGCTTTTGGGGGAGGAGCACCCACCCCCTGTTGGTAACCCTTTACCTGTGCTCTCTAAGGAAACCCAGTAAACTCATTCATTCCCAGAGTGAGCTTTGCTGGGATCCTGCCTGCATTTGTCCTTGGGACCTCAGGAGGAGGGGTAGACATTGCTATGCCCCCCATCCCCCAGGAAAGAATTTTAGCGGCAGATGGGGACATTTAGGGAGAACTTCATCCATACTCTATCTATGTAGGACACTTTTCGAGGAACAGGACTCTAGTCCCCTGGCTGCCACAAGATTGCTCTGAGTGTACAAGCTACGGGTTAGTACTTCTCTGGGTTCTGGAGGCGAGGTGGAGAGTCAGGTGCAATCACTGTCCGTATGCAGGCAAACTACATGAGGCTCAGACAACCGAAGAGACTTGACTGAGATGGCACAACAGAAGAGATGCCTGGACTCGGCCACAAGGACTCAGAGTGGCTAGGCAATTGCCAGGCCTGCTGTGTGTAGAAGGCACCTCCCAGCTCCCTTCATTGCCCCTTGACAGTCTGCAAATGGACTCTGCTGGGGGGGTTCATAATAATTTTTTTTCTTTCTCCCCCCCCTTTTTTTTGAAACAGGGTCTTATATAGACTAGGGTGGTCTCAAATTCAATATGAAGCTGAGGGTGACCTTGAATTTCTGATCCTCTTCCCTGTACCTCTCAGTTGCTGGAATTACAGGTATCCACCTCCCCAGTTTATGTACACTGGGTACCAACCCCAGGGCTTTGGGAATGCTAGGCAAGCTCTCTGCTATCTGAGCTGCACCCCAGCCCCAGGGTCTTTCTGCAGATTCTATACATGAGGGCCAATCTTATCAACACATCTCTGTCTCTTTTATGATCTGTGTACCCTGCCATGTGTCTATACTGGTGGTGACATTCCTCCAATCAGACAATATTTGCCGACCCCCACCCCCACCCTGGAGGACCCTGGTTTATTAATTTATTATCCTTCAAACACCCAAGAGGCTGCTGCAGGTACAAATCTGTGCCTTACACAAAGGTGGCATCTGAGGCCCTGAGAGGGCAGGTGTGGCCCCCAAGGCCATCCTGTGAGCTCGGTGTGCTCCCTGCTCCTCACTCCTGAGCCACACAGTCAAGGGCAGTTAGACCTCCTGCTTCCTTGAAGCATTTGATTTTTCCAAGGCTCTTCAATGAGTACTAGTGGTAAGCTGTCCTCTGCCCATTATCCTGCAGGGCACTTGGTGTGAGGAGAGGTAGGTGGGCATCTGCAGGGAGCTACTGGTCTACCTCCAAGAAGGAGGTGCCCACCCCACCATGGCACTCTTTAGGCTCAGAAGCCCAATATTCCCTGTCCAGGCTCCATTCACTAAAGGCCCAGGCGAAGGCTGAGATGAAGCCAGCCTAGGCTATGCATCGTCTGACCAGGGAGGGTCTGCAATTGGCTTGCTTTGCCAAGGCGTCTATCCCCATCTTATCCTGCTGTCTTGGCCAAAGAATATCACTGCCTCTCAAGAGTGGCCATCATTCCAATTTTAAGGAGAAGAGACCCTGCGTGCTGACAACTGTCTGGGCCATGGGATCAGGTGCAGGCCCAATTCTAGGGTCCATGAGAACTATGCTGAAGCTGCCTGCAGCCCACAGCGCATGTGTTGACTCACTGCAGGGTCAGGGAAAGGGTGGGTTTGGTACTGCCATGTGCATGTCCAGCTCCATAAGGACAGACAGAGAAGGCTCACTGAGGGCAAGGTGTCCCGTCTGCAGCTAGTTCTTGGGCTGGTGCTTAGGAGTGGGGTGGAAGGGGACTAGGCAGATTTGGAGGGGCCGGATTTAGAGGCCTGGCTTCCTCCTGCAGGGGGAGGTCTATGAATGCCTTGGGCTTCCAGGGCAGTGTTGTTTCCCTAGCAGTGCTACAGGCTTTCACGGCATCCTTGTAATTAGATTCTCCCCAATTCCTTGCATCACGAGTTATTAATACTTAGCTGGAGTGCACCAGTTAAGATTAGAATGGTGGTCCTCCTCCTCCCCCCTCCTCCTGTGCTCCCTCAGCTGAGTCCCCTACCCAAGCTTCCAACTCAGGAAACCCTGAGTCTCTCTCCTGCCCTCATGCTCCCTCTCTCGGGACTCTTGCTCCTTGCTTTGTAGGCACCCTGCATTCAGTGGCTCTGTGGTGGGGTGTGCAGTGTACAGAACAGGATGAATGCACTGGGCATGAAGTCAGAAGCCGCCACAAGGGTCTCTGCAGAGCAAAGCACAGGATGCTGGGAGCAGGCAGTCTCTTCGGTGAAAGCCTGAATAAGCCCTAAGGATTCCTCAGGAAGATGCTGTGTCCCGCTGTGCACAAGAACTGTCCTCTACCCTTGGCTCAGCTACTGAGAAGCCCAGGCCTTGCAGATTTGAACTGCTGTTGAGTCCCACTATTCTCTGTGTCTTGTGCAGAAATGTGGCTGGCATCCATCAAGTGAAGAGGAGCTGAGAGGGGGCAGGGAGGCTGGTGCAGCCCCTCTAGAGACTGGAGGCACAATTAGGTCCTCTGCCTGGCAAAGTCCCTCCCCCCGCCTAACTCCTGCATGGAGTAAACCCTATGGAACCCTGGGACTATGGGGCTTGGGGGGATTCACTGCTTCTTGTGCAGCTCCACAAACACTTATCTCTCTCCAGATGGAGGTTCTGAGCAGAGATTATGGAGCCAGGCTGGTTTGGTGAGCAATAGTTGAATGGCAGTCCTCTTTAGAGGTACCCCAGAAACTGTGCTCTACCTGAGGCTTGAGGGGAGGGCTATGGTCATTTTGCTCAGCCTGAAAATCTGCAGCATCCTGGGAGGTGCAGCATGAGCACTTTCAAGGAGGGGAGGGGGAATCCCAGGCAGGAAGCAGGATCTTCATTTCCAGCCTTCTTATGGGCACCTGAAGACACATTTGTCCCAGTTGTCTACCTGGACCCTGTCCCTGGTGGAACTGGCAAAGCTCATCTGTAAGCATATAGGCCTCCTGGATACTTGTGCCAGTAGCTCCCCCATTTCAGGGACACCAATCACCCCCTGAGACTTCATTTATGTTTGTCTGCCTAAGACAGGCAGTCCTGTAGCCAGTCAAACAGAAAGACCCAAGAATGGGGGAGCTCTCTGTCTAAATGAATCATTTGGCATAAGTGGACACTTCTCAGGAACCCACAAGGGTGTGTGGGCTTTGGGGAATTGAGAGCCCAAGCTTCTGGTGGAAGAAACTTGAGTCTGCTTTTGAGGGACACCCAGGTGGTCTGTGGACTTGGTGCCTTGTTGCTACAGCCTGCAATGGTGGCAGTAGGTGGGCAGAAGAGAGGGATTCAGCCTGGGGTTGTCATTCAGACTGCTCCTTCCTTTCATGACCTCCTTGAGACACACTACTGGTGGACTTTCGGCAGGGTTCACTGTCTTTCAAATAGACTTGGATTCTCTCTCCTGGAGGGAAACATGGCCGCCACGGGGCAGCAGACTTCCCTTTGAGTTTAGTAGTCAGAATGCCCTCATATGGCATCCTACACATGGGTGTAGGGCTAGTGGGTGGAGCCACCACTGGCAGCAACCTGTCCTGGGCCTGGCTGAGCCACACCCAGAGTTTGCACTTAGAGCCCCTGGGTTCTGGACAGGATTTCTCTAGGACAGGACAACCGGCAGGCTCCCTTGGCTCCCTCGGCAGTGCCTCCTGCAGCCGCTGGTCTCTTTGTCCAGGACTCTCCAAAAGAAAAGCAGTGTTGAGAGCCCAGTACTGCAGCTCCCTCTTCAGCGAACACTCAGCAGCATTGATTCCTGCACGGCCTTCCTTTTAAACAGTCCTGCCCTTTGGCTTCCCAGTACTGCAGCTCCCTCTTCAGCGAACACTCAGCAGCATTGACTCCTGCACGGCCTTCCTTCCTTTTAAACAGTCCTGCCCTTTGGCTTCTGCTTCTTCCTCTTTTAACTCTGTGTTGTTCTCATCTGCTTGTCTCCTGCAGCTGGTGTTTGCATGCTGGCCACAGATCTTAATTGAACCATCCAAAGCCCTGGCCTCTCACCCTACCCCACCCTGGCCCTTTGCCACGCCCACTGCTGTGCGTCCTGTTCATTTCCCCCGTTGCCTTGAAGCCAAAAGACCCCTGGCCTTGGCGTCTTTTTCAATTGCATCTCTACATGGCTGCTTATGGCCAGAGATACGCGAATTTTACCCCAAATGTGTCTCAGTTCAGTGGGTACTCCTACTTTGTGGTAGAGGGTGGCTAGAGCCAGGCGCTGTACCCAACTGGGGACCCTGATTTCTTTTTTTTTTTTAATATTTTTTTATTTATTTATTATGTATACAGTATTTGCTCTACATATATGCCCGGGCAGATCTCAATGTAGATGGCTGTGAGCCACCATGTGGTTGCTGGGAATTGAACTCAGGACCTTGGGAAGAACAGCCTGTGCTCTTAACCTCTGAGCCACCTCTCCAGCCCGACCCTGATTTCTTACTGCATCCTCCTCTCAGCATTATGAATGTCATCCTTGATAAGGTGACGTGTCCCCCTCTTCCTGGGGTCAAAGGACCAGTAGAATCTGGCCCGAGACCAATTCTCTTATTTGAAGATGAAGCAGCTTTTACACACTATTTAAATCATCCCTACCCAACCTGCCAACACACACAGGAGCCAGAGAGCTGTAATTCTCTTGAGATGTAGAGAGGAGGGCACAGGTCTAGAGAAGTGGGGAGGCAGCTATCGCCTCCCACCCTTTATTTGGTTTTTCGAGATAAGGTTTCTCTGTGTAACCATTGCTGTCCTGGACTTGCTCTGTAGATGAGGCTAGCCTCAAACTCAGAGATCTGCCTGCCTCTGCCTCCCAAGTGCTGGAATTAAAGGCTTGCATGTCACTACACCCAGAGTTAAGCTATCCCCTTTGAAATGTAGGAATGCTAAAATCTGATGTCACCTACCAGGTCAGTGTCAGTATGCTCTGGTCCTCAGAGGGTGTGAGTGGCTTCAGTTCCGGGCCTTTGGGAGGGTAGAGCAGAAGGTAGCTGCATGGTAACTGAGCTGGCCCAGGGGTCTCCTCATTATGAGGCTCTGCTTAGATGATCTTTCCCTGACAGGGTGGGACACGAGTGTGGTAGAGAGCCCAGATAAAGCATGAACAGAGCTTAGGCTTGAAAAAACGGTGACTCAGTGACAAGGAGGGGGTCAGTGTGGAGCCCAGGGTATGCTATGCGAATGAGTGATCCACCTTCTCTGGACCCTCGACTTGTCAGGCTGTGGAGGAAGGCCCTTATAGCCAGGACACTCTTGAGTTAATGACACAGAGACAGGATTTATCTGGGTTGAGGGGAGGTAGGTAATGAACATCCCTGCTCAAGGCTGTAGGGGGGGTGCCAAGGTGCTGTAGAAATGGGGAGCTCAATGTTTGTCTAGCTGAGGGCATAGAGGAGTGGGTGGCCTTGTCCATTTGAGAGTCTTGGCATGTAGGACATGTGCCCCAGGCCCTAAGGCACTCCACATAAGTCCACCCTACTTCAGTGGGCTGTGACTATCCAATCTGCAGCTCAGGTTAGGGATCATTAAAGGCCCCCGCACCTGTGGTGACTGGCCTATGAATGTGGACTGTCCTGCCCTGAGGACATGTCCCTTGGCCTCATGCCACCCTCTGCAGTGTCACAGGCCTCAGAGGTGCTGAGGCTATGAGCCCCTGCCTGGCCACTCCTGTCCCTTTGGCCACTGGTCATCACCAGTATCTTGGACTCCACTGACAATTGGAGCTGAGCTTCCAGGCAGGTGGATGGAACTTTCTCTATAGGGAACTAACCTCCTCTGGCACCTTCGTGAGCTAACCCTTTGGACTTGGCTGGCACCTTCCAGTCCTCACCAGGGCACACTGGAGAGGAATATGTCCAACAGAAGACAGATAGGTAGAAGGCGTACAGACCTTTGGCATGGGAAACCACAGAAGAACTCATGTCAGTCTGTCCACCCCTGGCCCCTCCAACCCCTGCAGGACACACCAGTATATACACAAGTCATGTGGAAGCAGCTCAAAGTTCCAGAGGCTTTTGCAGAGCCCAGACCCTTCTGTACCTTCTCATCACCTCCAGGCTGCACATCCCTGACTGGCTCCAGAGCTAGGAAAACAGCAAGACTTGGTGATGATGCCTGAAATTCCCCTTTAATACCTAGCCCATACCTACCAACTGTCAATACACTGTCTCAGAAAGGAAGTTCACACAGACTACCTTGGGCTTTTCCTGAAATCAGAGCAGGGAGCTAAGGCTCTGTCAGGCGCTGTTAAAATTTCTAGGCGTTGGGTAGACTGGGCTCCATCTGCTCCAAGCTGATGGTCTTGAGGCCCATAAAGCACTCCTGACCTCTCTTCACTGCCAGACCCAACGTGACCTTCCAGCCATGTTCCTGGCCTTCCCAGAGCAGGACCTGCTGACCACACCTTCTGGTTCTGCACCTCAGGCCTCGCCAGCTCCCATCCCCAGTACTCTCAGAGCAGTCAAGGAGCTGGGCAGGCTGGTTGTGTCTAAGGTTCTCATAGCTCTTCCACAGGGCCTCTCTACCCAACCCCGGAGCGTCTGACCCGGCCACTATCACTAGGTTTTCTCTTGAGGCGTGGGACCATGTGTGTGGCAATACTATTTTATTTGTTTTGTGTGGGATCCATCAGAGTCATGATTAACAGGAATCATGGTGATCAGTCCTGACCTTGACCAGAAGGGGACTGCTTAAAAAGACAAAATGCAACAGAGAAATGAATCACATGCTGTAGACATCAGCAGTGGGGATATTTCATTATTTTAAAAACAAAACAGATTAAAAACACACACACACACACACACACACACACACACACACACACACACACAGCTGTCCCCTTTCTCAAAGTGTGGAAGAAAGACATCATGTGACTTGACTTCCGTGAACCTGAAGCACTATCTTCCCACCTGGAACTGAACACAATGTCCTTAGAGGTCTGGTGGCACCTGCAGGAATCTGCATGCAGCCACAGCACAGGAAGCGCAGAGTCCTCGTGAGAGGGTCATCCCGCTGAGGGGTGAGGCTGTCCAGGGAAGAGCTTTGCACATGCACTGTGCACCCCCAGGCACAGGCCAAGACTGCTGAGGTGGCTTTGTGGCTCATTTTTCTTCAGGGTAGGTGTGGGTGGCAGAGTGAACGTTGCAGAGGAAGTAGGGAGCGATCTGCCCTCTGCGGAGGGCACACACCAAGGTGGTTGTGCAGAGAGGTTTGCTTGCTGACTCCAACCCAGGGAGGGCACTCTGCGGGTAGAGAGCCCCTCATGGTCACTGCTGTGGAAGGCTAAGGCCAGTGGACTCTTCCCTGAGAGGCAGGTGAGGTCCCTGGGCCAGAGTTAGCTACCCTCATGGCACCCTTTCAATTGAAGTCCACAGAGCAGTCTTTTGAAGGAGCCTGTTGGAGGGCCTTGTATCCTTTTATTAGTGAGGAGATGCGCTGGAAACCCCTCATTCACTGCCGGGAGAAACTGGCTTCCTAGATTTGGGGTGGTTCCCTCTAGACCAGGTTAACCCAGGACAAAATGCATCACAACCTCCATAGAAACAGAAGACTAATGTCCAGAGGCTGCTTGGCTCTTCAAGGACTCCAGAGATCTGGCAGGACCAGCCTCAGGCTAGCCAGCTTCACATGCCCTCCCTGGCGGCAGGCTGGGTGGCAGTACTGGCCCACCTCTAACCCAGGGCAGACCCCTGCATAAGTTTTCTAGGGGATTTGTCATCCATCTCCCTTCTAGGCAGCATCGCCTCCAGGGACCTCTGCCAGGCTCCTCCTTCTCTCTGGTCAGCCCAGGGTGTCCCTGATACCTGCAGCCTGACTACAGTGGAAGGGAGCCGTCATAGGGGAGGCCACAGGTGGATTTCTGGCACTGTGGGGGTTGATCTCCATCTAAATTAATGCCGTCAAACGTGGGTGTGTCACTTAGTGGAGCAGCACTCGCCTAGCATGAATGTGGCCCCAAGTTCCACATGGCGCCCTCTTGACACAGCAAAGCAAAGACACAAATGCAGGCAAGAGAGCAGGGAACCTTTTAGGAGTGACCCCTGACCCAGCCTACTGTCCTCTCCTCGCTTCCTTATTGACACCGCCCTCTGTGCCCAGGGCCACCAAAGGCACCACCACCAGGACACTCTCCTTTGGGCTGGCGTCCTCCTGCCCATCAAGGTCTTCACACCAGTTTTATTAAAAACTCAGAAGTTAAGGCCAAATTCGTCCCTTCTTGAATTTAACATGTTCTCCTCCCTGACCCAGGTTGGTTTGCTCAGGAACCACACAGCTCCATCTGCTGAATGCCGGGCCCAAGGCTACTAACAGGGCCTCTCTGGGACTTGGACCCTCCTCCTGTGAAGAGGTGGGCTAGGCCTCCTGGCTAGCACTTGAGGTGGCACTTTCTGGGGAAGAAGCGTCTTTTCTGTACCCAGTGAAGACAGTCTCTAGCCCAGACGGGGGAAGGGGAGCACACATCCTACTCCACCAGTGCCCTCTCCCCTTGCTGCTGCCCCCTCTCCCTTCCACTTGGAGAGTGAGTCAGAAATGAGCGGCCCTGTCCAAGGTAGGCATCATGCCTCACCACTGCCAGCATACACACACACACACACACACACACACACACATCAAAGGCGTCCGTCTTTCCCAGAGCCCTAGATGACAGAGCCTTGATGATATTAGGCAAGCCCAGACATTAGCTGTGGAGCATGCGCACACAGGCATGCTGGCCAATAACATTAAGCGTCATTTTAAAAAATGCGTTAAATAAGCCTGGTGGCCAAGGGACGGTGTGCGGGCTGATTACCCGTGATTTGTACGTCTTGGCGGTGGGAAGGCTAGAAGTCTAATGACTGAATTATCACCCTAATGCCTTTTGCTGGCTGGGAATAATCCTGGGGTAACAGCTGCCACAGGGCGTTTGGCTGGTTTCCTCTAATTGCATCCAGATTAAGGTTGCTGTTCTGTGCGGGGCCTCTCTACTCCTCAGAGCAGAGCAGGGCTCTGAGAGCCCACACACCATGTCTGGCTGCAGAGGCCCCAGCTGGCCTGATGCTGCAGGTAATGCCAGGGTCAAGCACTCCAGGGGACCAGGGGGGATACCTGGTACAAGGTTGCCACTGAACGGTCTAGGCCAGGTCTCTGGGAACAGTGGTTGGGGGGACTGTGGGAGCTGGGGACTCAGAATGAGCACTCTCTAGTTGAGACTCTCCAGGCCTAGTGGATCCCCGGAACGCTCCTGCTGTCCCACCTGACACAGAAGAGTGAATGTGCAGGACTGTACCCAGGGAGGGGTAGGGCAGGAGCTGGCTCCTCCTTCCTGAGAAAGGAGTGATCTGTATCTAGACTTCCTGCGGAGGACAGATGGGACCCCTCCCAGTTACCAGGCTTGTTACACGACTACTGGGAGAAGATCTAGAAAGGAGGGTTTGCTTTCCCAATGCTGGATGCTGGGTTCAGCTAACTCAACTTGCTTTGCCCCTTCGGGTGGCTAGCGAATGCAGTATCCACCGACACTTAGAAAAACACTGCTCATTTCTGCCTCTGCCATCAGGGGTGACCTAAGACCCAGAGGCCAGTGTTGCTTCACACCCATACAACTTACATACCCACTGGGATTTCATATGGCGACCACAGAAGCAAATGAGAAAAACTACCCAAGACCAGAGCCCTGGACTGCTGAGCCAGTGTGTGTGCCAGCCAGGCACACACAGTTCTAGGCCACTGAGGCTGTTTGTGCCTTGCATTCTCTTACTGTGGGGATAGACAGTGAATATGCCCATTTGTGGCACTAGCTTCCAGAAAGGGTCAGAAGCCAGTATAGAGAAAACAAGTGGGATGAAAAGGCCACTCCTAGGACTACATGGTTGCCCGTAAAGGACAGTCCACCAAGATCAAGACACCGTCTCCCAAAGGCTCTTCCTGGAACTACCCATATCCTCAGAAGTGCTGCAGAGAGGGGACGGGCACAGAGGAAACGGAGAAACAAATGGGGAGCTGAGAAGGAAGGCCTGTAAGAGACCCCGCCCCCTCTTTCATTCTGATGAGCACCTTTTAAATGTGGCACTGTCCTGCAGCACCACTCTCAGTGAGAGAAGCCAATAGCAGGGCACTCTCCACCCACCCTGCTGACTGCATTCCACATGAGGATTCAGCCCTTGATGGAGGAATCCTTGCTTGCACCAGCTTTTGGTACACTGGCTAGGAATGCTCTGGGGCACACCTTTATCCAACCACAATCCTCAGCTTTGGAGGGTGGAGTGCGGGGGTGACCTTTTCCTTCTTAAGAGACAGAGCATCCCAGTGTTGCTCAACTGGTAGAGATGCCAAGGGAGACCCCCTAGGTCCTGCATGGAGGCGGAGGCGCCTGTCCAATCAATCATTTCCGATGCCTTTGTCTTGGCTAGGGAGTTGTTATACACCCCAGCCCCTGCTTCTCCAGGACCAAGCATGTTCTCTCCAGAGGACCTTGTGGTTGCACACACCATCAGCCCCAGTGGGTTACTGTTTCTGGTAGAGAGGAGAACCTCAGATCCTCAGGGGAGGACCCCAGTGGCGGGTGCATCTCACACTTGTTCACCAGCCTGAGCCTCTGACTCAGGGTAGGCATGTCCTTCCCACAGCAGGGCACAGGACACTCACGGGGACACCGTAGGAAACCCAGGTCTGAACACCTGCTCTCAAGTTTTTCTTTCTTTGTTCTCTGTCTCTCTCTCTCTTCCTTTTTTTGAACAGGTGCCTTCAGACCAGTCTCACAGCTGTGACTAAGAAGTATGCTTCAGTCACTAAGACGACTGTCCTGCTCCTCTGTGTCCTTTGGTGCTGGGGTGAGGTCGAAGCCTTTTCTAGACCCTGCTTTGCCCACAGCTCACTGAGAGACTCTTGGCCTCTACTGGAATTCCCCAGCCAGCCAGCAGCCTGCATTCCAGTGGCGTAGCCAGATATCCGGGGCCAGCCTTACAGGAGCTGAATTCTCAGGATAGCTGATACCTGTTGTCACTTCTAGAGTCTGATTTTATCATCATGACAAGGTTCTCTTCACATTGGCCAGAGGCATTTCCTTGTGTTCCCTCCATATCCACCCCCCCCCCCTCCCCCCTGCCCAGGATCTCATGGAGGTCTCCTCTCCCCTTGTCATGGGCCGAGGCTTCCTATCTGCGGAAACCAAAGGCTTCCCGAGGTGCCTTTGGGCCTTTCTTGCCTTCTCTTGGGGGCTTGGGTGACGGCACCTCCATTGTGCCCCCATAGGGACAGCTCTCTGAGCCCTGATGGTGGCCGGCACACTCCACAGCTGGCATGTATCCACTGTCCCACATGCCTGTCCCACACAGCTTACACAGGTCATGGAGGCTGCAGGGGATCCGTGGCAGAAGGCGGAACTGGTACAGGAGACTTCTGGCCTGCAGAGAGAGGACAGGCTAAGGGGATAGCAGGGCTGTCTGGACACAAGAGAACAGTGGAAGCATATGGAAGCAAGGGCCACACCCATGGGCTTACTGTGGGGGGACAGCACAGTGGCTTGGGTCTCCATTGGCTGCCAAAAGGGACCCATGAGATACCTGGGTAGTTTAAGTCATAAAATTCTCAAATGGCATCAAGGAAGGTGATGGGCGTCAGATGAGAGCCCAGCCTGTGCCTTTGCAGGGCCCCTCTAACCCACTCCTAATGCCCACAGCCCCTGCAAGGTCTGTCTGGGGAGCCCAGTGCAGCAAATGGCCTGAGGACTCCTTCTCTCCCCCATGGACCCCCAGAGGACTGAGCCCAAAGCACTGCCAGCCAGAGTGTGGGAAGCAGGAGGTGGCTGGGACTCAAGGTCTCCTTTCTTCCAGCCATGGATAAGAAGCTATATCTTTCCTAGGCTCTGCCTCCTGTTCCTCACTTTCCTAGCTCTTGACTGGAAGGAGGCACTCCTATGTCCAGTGATGGTCCCCTGAGGTCCATGAGGACAAAATAGGGACACAATAGCACCAGTGGGCTGATGAGGCTACAGCAGGTACCAATCCCCATGGACTCAGTAGAGAAAGGTAGGTGAGAGGCAGGATGGAGCTCTGCATGTGGGTGGTGCCCATGTGCAGAGGTGGGGCTCTGTGAAATGAGAGGTGCTCTGTGGGCAAGGGTGGAGCTGTGAGGTGTAGGTGGGGTTCTGTGTGCAGGGCAGGGATCTTTAGGTATGGGCAGGGCTTCACATGTAGGGGTGGGGCTGTGAGGTGTGGGTGGGGCTCCATGTGCAAAGATTGGGCAGTATGTGGCCTGCTTATGTGCAGGCCAGGCCTGACAGGCCAGGCCAAGACAATGCCCACCTTCCTGAGCACCAGCTCTCCATTCATATGCATGGCCAGGTTTCCAAAGTGCAGGAGCATCTGGTCCGTGGCCAGTTGTTGCTCGATGACATCATCCCCATAGATGGTCACGATGGCCACACAGATAAACAGGTGGAAGTAGTCCGTCTGCAGAGAGACAGAGAGCTCAGAGGGGCCCTGGCAAGTCTGAACTGGAGCTCAGCCCTGGGTCTGGCTTGTGCTTGCAGGTCCTGGCTCTGGGGGGGACTGCATCGTCCTCCACTTCCCCACCTGAAGACAGGACCAGCGTTGGCAGATACATCCTGGGCTGCTGTGGCATAACAGTGGACAATAACTATGTCACACCTGGCTGTTGGTGCCCTCCTGGGAGGTGATGAGGGCAAAGACCATTTACTCCCTAGCCTGTCTGAGCTCCCTGGAGGGTCTCATCCACAGAGGTCTTGAGGTGTCACACGTGTGTACAAAGGATTGACCAGACCGCCTTCTGAAGGCTTTAAACTATCCCAACAAGGAAGAAGTTCTGGCAGCCGGCTTCCTGGGGGCTTCCCTCTCCATCAGCTAAGCATCCTAGCATGCGCCCCTACTCTACAGCTGAGAGCTGAGCATGTGGAAGGATCTCTGCTAAGTGATTACCTGGAGACCCCATGAAGAGCTGCTACCATGTTGCTGCTCCTAGACTTCTTTCCAGATGCCCAAAGTCCCTCCCTGCCCTTTTAGGGCCACCTTGCGGTGTCTGGCCAGGCAGCAGACACTCCCTACATGCTCTCCTGCCTGGACACCTCAAAGCGCTCAGTCCAAAATAGATGAAGGACAGGGTGTTAGGAATTCCTGTTGAGCATCCTGCTAAAACCATGTGAGCTGTTACCTCCCATCCAGACCAGCAGAGTGCAGAGGCTATGGTGTTTAAGTCCCCACCCCTGGCCTGTCCAACCTCTTCCCCCTAGCTCAGTAGGATAGAATGCTCTTGGAGGAATGTAAGGATGAGAGGGTAACAGAAATTCTACAGGGACTGACTGAGCCAGACAACAGGGCAAACCCCAGCGCCTGGGACAGGTGCCCAGCATCAAGCCACAGCCAGGACTGTGTAGGACATCTTTCCTTCGGGAGGCCTCAGCTGGCAGTGGCTCCCCTCTAGAGTTCACTCCAAGTTCATTGCCCTACCTCTGTCTTTTTCCACTCCTCCTATCCTCAGCTGACGGGGAAGGAGGAGGGTTCCAGATGTGGCCACTGATCCCCAAATCTGAAGGCAACATGAACTTGGTTTGTGGGGTTTGAACAAGATGGCAGCCAACAGGGGCTGAGTAGGTACTGGTAACAGCCTCAGAGGACGGTTGGGGTGACTTCCTCGTGCTTCAGCCTCCCTGGCTACTCAGAATTTCTGTCTAGAACAGTTAAGTCTAGGATGCACTGACAAGCAGGTGGACTGATGCTGCAGGTGGCAGAGGGAGAACGACTTCAGGGTGTGCTTTTTGTAGTTGGGGGTAGAGGAGGATGGAGCTGTGCCCTGGACACACAGATAGTACCATTTTGTGTTTGTGCAAGCGAGCACGTGCATGTACGTATGCGCACGTGCATGTGAGGCTAGAAGACAGTGTCTCAGGGTCTCTCACTGGGACCTGGAGCTCTGCAATCAGGCTAGACTGACTGGCTGGTGAGCTCTGGGGATTTGCCTGTCTCTGCCTCTCCAGCATGGGGGTTATGGGTATGTGCCATGTGCCACCATAGCTGACAGGTTCGCACTGTGTAGTCTTGACTTTCCTGGAGCTCACAAAAATCTCTGCCTCCTGAATGCTGGGACTAAAGGCGTGCACCACCACACCTGGCATACTTGGCTTTTTTAAAAACACAGGTTCAGGGACTCCAACATAGATGTGCAAGCTTGCAAGGCAAGTGCTTTACCCAGTGAGTAATCTTCCCAACCTTTGGTGGTATTATTATTATTATTATTAATTTTAAGGCTGATGGAGTCAAAAGGACTTGCCTACTTTCTTACATTGATGGTTTGGGTGTAGCTTAGGTGTTGAAGCTGTGGCAGTCAGCCGTGTGGTCAGAAGGGGGCTGACGGAGGAGATGTTGATCATGGTGAATACGGGTGGATACCTGCATCACTGATCCAGGCTCTCTGGAGCTGCGCGAAGGCAGGAACTCAGGATGGCCCGGCAGACCAGGGGGCAGGGCAGGACAGCACTGGCCACGGCATGTGGGCACATATATCCTGGGCTTCCTAACTGTCCCGTGGTGCTGTTGTCCCTCCCACTGACTGGCTGTGACATAAGGGAGATCAGCCCAGAATCCAGTAATGAGCATGTCAGCCAGCAATTTACATTGATTTCAGTTACATGGAAGACGAAGTCTGAAGCTGGCTGCAAAGGCCTGGAAAATAGTGGCCATGAGAGGCTGCGGTGGTGGTGGGTGGGTGGAGGGAGGAGGAGAAGACACCCCCCACAAGAAAGAAGGCTTGGGGTGACCCCAGGACCCTACCTTCCCCACTGGCTGGCGGCTGCACTCAGGGGTGGTGCCTGCCCCACTCACCTGGTAGTGGGCCCAGCAGGCCTCCCAGATGCGCAGGGCCTCCGCCTCAGGAAACTCCCTCTTGAAGCACAGTAGGAGCCAACGGTGGCAGAAGAGCATCTGGAGGCCATCCTCGCCCAGCGAGACCAGGTGCTGGTAGAAGCGCTGGTGCGTCAGCCGAAGCAGCTCCCGCAGGTACAGCTGGAGGTGGGAGGGCGGAGGGGGTGTTACCCGGCCTCTGCCTGCCAGGGTCAGGAAGACCCATACTTGTAATACCTTCAACCCCCAAGCACACACAGGAAGTCTCTGTCTGCCAAACACATCAGCCAACCACAGCGTCGGTCCACCACTAGACCCTCTCTCTGTCTCTGTCTCTGTCTCTCTCTCTCTCTCTCTCTCTCTCTCTCTCTCTCTCTCTCGCTTTCTTTCTCTGTGTGTGTCTGACTGTGTGTCTAGGCCAGAGGGTGACATGGAATGCCTTCTAACAGTTTACCTTATTTTAATTTTTAAAAGGATTTTTTTATTATTTAAAAAAATTGAGCTGATTTATTTTATGTGTATGTGCGACCTGCCTGCATGTGTGTCTGTGTACTGCGTTGGTGCCTGGTGTTCGGAGGCCGGAAGACGAGGTTGGATCCCTTGGAACTGGAGTTACAAATGGTTGGGAGCCACCATATGGTGCTGGAGTCCAAAGCTGTGTCCTCAGCAACAGTAGTCAATGCTCTTAACCACTGAGCCACCTCTCCAGTCCTTATTTTATTATTTTAAATTATGTATGTAATGATACATATTTAAATTACATATGTAGTCTGTGCATATGACTTTAGGTGGCTGAGGAGGCCAAAGGAGTTAGATCTCTCTCTCTCTCTGAAACCGAGGTGCTCAATGTAGGTGCTGGGAATCAAACCTAGATCCTTTGCAAGAGCAGTACATGATTTTAATCTCTGGGCCATCTTCTAGCCAGACTACATTTTTTTTTTTTTTGAGGTGGAGTCTCTCACTGAACCCTGAGCTTGCCAGTTAGCTAGACTGGTTGGGCAAGTTCCAGGGATCCACCTGTCTGAGCTTCCCCAGTGCACAACCAGCATTTTACCCGGTTGCTGGGGGTCTGGACTCTGGTCCTCATGCTGGTGCAGCAGGCACTCTGTGGCCTGACTCATCCCCCTGGCCTCCACAGCCGGAACCTAACTCACACCTATCTGCCGGTTCATCTTAGATTTAAAGACATTCTAGAAAGAGGCCGTGGTATGGCCTTAGGTATGTAGTGTGATCTTCTGGGTGGTCAAGGAGACTGACTCAGCGGGAAGACATCCCTCAGCCAACCCCCAGGGGCTGTTTCTGATGTACGCCTGACCAGGCAAGGTGACCTCCTTCCAGCCCATCACGGTCCAGCAACTCCCAGAGCTGATTAAGGAGGGTATGTGTCTGAGTTTCAAGACCCTGGATTCCTGTGTGTCAGGTCACCAGGTTGCATAGGGACTTGAAAGAGGCTATTTCTGGCGGCACTGGGTGGCGGCTGCTGACGTGACGGACGCCACTAGAAAACCAGTGTCCAGCAGCTAATGAGTCACTGGCCATGTGCCGCCAGGCTGCTGGGTGATGGCGTCAGACCCTATAATTGCCTCCCTGGGTACCGTGGAAACCTGACATCACAGGGATACATGGTGAGGCAGGGGCGAGTGCCTGGTTGGGGTCAGGGTGCCGCTGAGCAGGGTCAGACACTCTTGAGCACAGCAGGGCCTCAGGACCCTGTACCACTCCTAAGCAAGCACACAGTTGTTTCCAGGCTCTGGAGTCCAGAAGTCCTTCCTGACTTGCCAGGATCTCCACTCTGTGGCCGGTGGAGGGCTATCTCTGACAGCTCTCTAATGGAGGTCTGGTCTGCACAATGGCCAGGATCTCGTGTACCTCCCTTTGCTACCTGCACCTCACTCACCCCATTTGCTGAGGCTTAGCCCTCTGTTCCCAGGGGTTTCTCTATGGGACATGCTTTTTGCCCTTCCTCACCTCTGCCCTCACTCACCCAGCAAGAGGCCCCTGAGCATGATTATCCAGAACCCTCTGTTTAGCTGACTCCCCAATGCTTGAGGCCAGACCCATGCACAATAAAAACAGCCAAGGGAGGTGGGGGGGTGGACACCTGGGACTCCTGTCCCTAGGGTCCAATGCTCTTTGCTCATATGTTCAATCTGTCACCTTATCTACTTCCAGATCAGGTCATCTGCAGGACTGAGGGTGGGCCACCCACATCTAGGACCTGGAACCAGGCAGGGACTTGGCACAAACACAGGTGCCTTGCAGTGACAAGATATAGTCCCCAGCCGCTCGGTGCTGCCTGGTTTATGTGCGGCTCATCTCTATGGGGGAGGACTTGTGGCCAGTGTCAGCTAAGCCTCATAAAAAGATCAGCTTTTGGAGGGGTGGGGGTGAAGATGTGATACTTTCTTGTTGGTGATTTGGGTAATATTTGGAGACTTTCAGCTCCCCTGGCTGTCTGAACTGGGCTCTGCTATTCATACACACCTGAGCCAGGTAGCATGGGCCTCCCTTTCTTTGCTCTATCAAGGAGGCTGGATTAATGGCCCTGTAGGGAGGCAGGGGGCCAGCAGGGTAAAGCCTTGAGCAGTCAGTCTCTGGAGTTTCAGGAGAAGTGGGTTAGAGGCTGGCCCAGACCTGGGCGGACATCTCCTGTAGATGGCTAGCTGGCCCTTCTCAGAAGGCCCATGTCCTACCAGCAGAGACATCCTGGTTTTCTGCTATCCACTGACCCCTCATACCATGGCTGCATTTCACCATCAAGACCCCTGGCATCAACAGGAGGCAGTGTGAGCCCTCTAGTACGCAGGCACACATGCACACACACATACACACGTGCACACAGATGCAAACACACATACCCACATATATACAGACACAAATATATGCATGTGCACACATGTGCACAGTGATACACATAAAAGCATGTACATACACACACACCCCGCTCCATGCCTCACCAGCTGTCTCTCCATGTCCTCATCCCGGGGAGAGCTGACAAAGATGGTGTTCTGCATCAAACCCACGAAGCACCAGAAGGTGTCTGATTCATCCAAGACCTCAGCCAGGATGGGCGCCACCAGGTCTGACATGCCCTGTGAGTAGCCGGTGGCTGGGCTGTATACAGCATAATTCAGCAGGATCCTCCTGGTAGGGTAGTGGGGAGCAGAGGTGGCTTGACCCGTCCCATGCTTGCCTTCTCCATCAGGGGCTGTTGTGGAGGCACTGGACCCCTCTTCCATAGCTCTGACTATCTAAAGAATGTGGGTTATTGGTGGGGTGTGGTGTGCATGCCTTTAATCCCAGCATTCAATTTGATTTTGAGGCCAGCCTGGTCTACATAGAGAGTTCCAGGACATCCAGGGCTACATAGCGTCTGAGTTCTGATGGAAGCTGCTGGGACTCACTTTGCAAGTGCTAACAGCCATTTGCCAGGCCCAGAGCCCAGAGCAGGGGCTAGAGAGGAATGTGGGTCTGACTTTTTTAATGGTCCACTGTCTGTCACAAAGGACTGGTAGGGATGGTTTTATGGGCTGTTAATTTTGTGCAGCTATTTGCTAGGCTGACTATCAAAATGGCGGCCTCTGGAGCTCCATGTTATGTGTTATTATAGTCCATCCACGAAAAGACAAGAGGACATGTGGTAGGGTGAGGAAGTGTTGTCCTTTGTGAACAAGAGCCAAGAAAGGACAGGGATGGGAGGCTCTGCTGGTACCCTCAGATAGGGCTGGGAGGCCACCACAGGGTTCATGAACTGAGACCTCTGCTGACATAGCTTGTGGGTCCCCTGTTCTGGGCCTGGATGGAGTGCTGCACAGCAGCCAGAGGCTCAAAGAGAGTCACAGACTTTCACACAGGGAGGCCAGGGTCACCAAGTACCTCATGCGCTCCACATTTGGGTTGTCCTCCCCTCGGAAAAACTGGTTGTTTCTATCTGTCCGAACCACATCTTTGTCCACAGTGAACTGCACGTTGCGCCAGAAGGCTCTGTGCTCCTCAGGAGTCATAGAGAGCCTGTGGGACAGACAGAGCGCTGTCCGGAGGTCAGTTGTGGAAGGGGGATGCCCTAGAGCACCCAGGGAGTGAGTAATACAGCAGTGCACAGGGACCTGGAGTAGCTGCACACTCCAGGAACAGAGCCTTTGGTCTGCTGAACTCCAACCTCTGTTGTTAGAGCTGTCAGCAGCCAACCCTCCAACTCCCAACAGTACGTGTGTGTGTGTGTGTGTGTGTGTGTGTGTGTGTGTGTGTGTGTGTGCCGTCAGCACCAGACTTCTTGCTCCTTACAGGATGAGTGCATGTGTGTGCATGTGCATGTGTGTACATCTGCGTGTGCATGTTGTGCATGTTGTGAATGTGTGTGTGTGTGGGGGGGTGTGTTCAAGGCTTTCCTCATTTTAACTCAGGTTCAGTCCCTCAGAGGAGAGCAGACTGCAGCCTGTGGGCAGTGAAACACATGTGGGAGACAGCCCTCAGCCTCTGAAGTCAGGTTCCCAGCCCGGTCTGCAGTTGGCGAACATTGGCCCCTAGTTAAGTCTGTTAAACACAAATTCTAAAACCCTCGGCATGCCTGGACCAAGGTTCTGGCAGTGTGGTGTAGTGACTGCCCCTTATCCTGCCAATGGTGCTGGCCCTTGGGAGACTCACACTCCAAAGAAACTGTGGTTCATGGAATACACGATCCGTGATAAATGGCCCCTCTGACTTTCCCGCTGCGGTTTGATGGGACTCCCGGGGTGGAGCGCACCTTTTTTCCTGGATTGCCGCATATTCCTTTCGCTTCTGCGCTCTCAACGCCTCCCGCTCCTCCGACGTGGACTCGTGGCTGTAATACTGCAGCAAGAAAGGCCAGACCTCCCCCCGGATCGACACATCAATGCCACCGAAGAAAATGGCCTAGAGGAAGCAGCACAAGTTGAGAGGGTGGGGGGGAAGGAGTGTAAAACAGGACAGCTCAAAGAACCCCAAATCCTCAGAGCCTTTGGCGAGCCTTGATTCAGACCCTGGCAATTTGCACATGTTTACAAGGGGAAAGTGCTGGAGAGGTGTTCCCATACAGGATACAAACTGGCTCATTTCAATGTCAAAGCCCCCCCCGGGGTGGCACTCTGAGATCAACGTGCTGTTCTCACGTCATGGACTAATCCTGGGGTTTCAATACCTCAGAGTCCACAGGGCCCACATGGGATCCCCAAACTCATGGACTTGTCTTCTCAATGAAGCCTGACTGCTTCATCGATGCTATGGACAGAACCTGACACCAGGGACAGACCCTCTGGAGGCAGTGGCCGGCCACCCATCCTCAATCCCTGCAGCATGACAAGTGCACCCTGGAGGCTAGCCAGGTGCCCCACCTACCCTCCCACCCACAAGCCCTGCCATACCTGGCGTAGCTTGTATTCCTCCTCCACCTGGCCCAGTTCATTGAGGTGGTTCAGCCAGGCAGACACGTCCAGCCTCCGGTACAGGCTCTCCTCCGGGTGGGTTTCAGAGGATGGCAGCTTGGGCCTTCGGATGGAGAACTGCATGCATGTCCTCTCATCCGTGACCTGCTGGATGGGTGGGAGGAACCCGGTGGAGGGCAAGATCTCAGAGCTTGGGCTTTTGAAGTCTGAGATGCTGTTCCCAGGATGTCAAAGCAACTCTCTCCTCTGGGAGGAGGGGAGGCGCTGTCCCTGCACACAAACTCCTAAATGGCAAGTGCAATTAGACACAATTAAAATGAAAATACCTTCATCCTAAAATCGCTCTCCCTTTGCAGCCCACTGCCTCCACCGCCCCCACTCCCTTTCCTGCCCCAGCCATGAAAAAAAAAAAAAAAAAAAACAGAATTAATACCCCTTATGGCCCAACTTCCCTCTGTCAGGGAGAGCCTGCAATAGATTCCATTCGATCGGCCACATACAAAGGCCCGGCTGTTCAGAGAGCAGGGAGCCAGCCTGTCAGATTGTCTCCATGCACAGTCATGAGTCCAGGGCGAAACCGCAGCTGACATTTAATTCAAAAATCAAAGGTTGCTAGATGCGGGGGGCAGGGGGGCATATGCCACCACCGTAATAAGGGGAGCCAGCAGGAGGCTCTGTGGGAGGGGTAGCACTGTAAAGTCAGCTCCTGGTTCTAATGCGGTAGCTTAAACAGGTGATTAAAGGGCTCTCATTACCTCTGTATGCAGACTGAGCAAAATATGGCAGGAAGCCTTGTCAAAACAGGAGTCTTCAAGTGCTCCAGGTGACTTTCAGAAAGGCCTGGGCACACATTTCAGCCCCAAGCTGATTGCTGTCAACCACTGCAAACCACAGATGGCCAAGCGCCCTAGTCCTTCCAGGGGAACCCCAGAGCCAGACCCTTGAGGAAGGTGTTCGGGGATGGTCCCTGACCCGTGGGGTTGGCAGCTGGCACCCTAAGAGAGGTGCTTCCACTCCCTCAACTTAACCAGCCATGTCCCGCCCCACTCTCAGCTGGGCTACCTGGTCCCTGAGGTGCGTCTCCGTGCAGAATTTCCATTGCTGGAACACCTCCGAGAGCTTGTCCAGGCCGCCATGGTGGAAGTGAAAAATCTTGTACTGGCTCTCTCGGCTGGCCACTACCAGCTGGCCACTCGTGCAAGCCTCGTCACTGAAGGGCCACGGGGTGGGGGAGGGGTGAACGCATTAACACAGGTTTTGATTTCCGAGTTTAATCAGAGCCCGCTGTCAGCTACCTCAGGCCGGAAACGGTGAGTCCCAAGGGAGTCTGGCTGCTTGTGTGAGGAGCAGAGTTAACAAAACTCAGCACCTCCTCTACCTAGGAAGACAAGCAGCTGGGTCCAGAGGACTAACACCCCCCACCCCATGCCATTTCTAAGCTGCCCAGGAGACCTGGAGGAGTGGGCCAGGGCCGGCTGGATGCAGATCTGGACCCTGTAGGGGGTTATCCAACCCTCTCTACCTCAAGGCTAGATCAGAAGAGGACACAGGAGAGGGTTTCCTGAAATCTCCCTCAAGGCTGTCACCCCAGCCACCTCAGCAACCTTGGGGAAAGGCAACAATACAGGTCTGGGATTCCTACAGGGACTTTTGGTGGGTGCTGACTTGGGCTGATGTGGGAAACCACAGGCAGGAGACAGCGCCTGGGATCTATAATGGAAAGGTCACTTCCATCTAGAAGGCCAGCGAGGTGTCAACTATGCACGTGACCTGTGGCTCTGTGAAGCACAACGGCTCGAAGCGCCCAGTAGCAGAACCCACATGCTGGGCTTTCCTTCCTGAAGGCTGCCCTCTGTCTGAGCACCAGAAGGGTGTTGGGTGGTACACTGCTGGGTGGCCTCAGGTGGGATTCCACTGATGACAGCTTACCAGGGAGGACACTGCAGGCATTGATAGACCAGTTGCAGCCCTCTGCTGCACGTGAGACTGGAAACGCACATGACTTACTTGTGTCTCCCACATGTGTGCATATGCATGAACATGTACACATACATGCAGGTACACATACATACAGGCACACATATGTGCATATACTCACATACATACTTCCAAGAAGCAGAGGATCGGCTCTTACCTGAAGAAGAGCCGCAGGGAGCGCATGTGGCCCAGGTCCACTCGGAACACACCGCAGATCTGCTCCAGGGCACACCCCCGCTGTGGCTCATCCCAGCGAGGAGGCGTCTGCAGGAGGCCATTGCCGTCAGGGAACCGCAGGTTGGCATCCGAGCTGGAGGGGGAGCTGGCAGAGCAGGTGGTGTGAGGGAGGCCCTCTCACTTCTCTGTTGTGCTACTCCAGGAGGATAGGGAGGGGAGCGTGTAACATACACCCGGACCTTAAGCACACAGGACATGACAGAGCGTGCCTTGCCGGAAGCTGTGCCCCAGATGTCAGTGAATGAATCAGAGTGTGAGGATAGATCTCAATACTCTTCGTGTGTAGTGATACTTTGGTGTAAATAGAACAACAGGGTTTTGTTTTGTTTTGTTTTTCATGACCAGTCTCTGCAGTACCCTAAGACAGGTGGTAAGTTGTCAGGATGGCAGACACAACTAGAGCTCAAGTCCCCCCCTGAGTGGTCTGAGTTACCAAGCCTCTCTGAGCCTCTACATCTTATTTATGAAATGAAAACAGGATACGTGTGGAATAAGCAACTACAAAGTGCTTGGTGTTGGTCCCCTTGAGCTCATGAAGGGCAGCTGCCCTGTCACTGTCTTTGACAGCATGAGGCTTCTACATAGACTTAGATTTCTTCTCTGTTTCTGAAAAACAATGGCTATGTGAGGAAACACATGAGCTGCTAATACTAACTATATCCATCGTGTAAGGAAGTGGCTGTGGGCTTGGAGAAGGTGCGGTGGGGGGAGAAGGTGTGTACACATGGTCAAGAGTGTGGAAAGGGGTCTGCAGTTCTTCCTCCATTTCTCAGGGTCTCTCAGTGACCCCGGAGCTCACTAATGGGTCAGACTGGCTGCTCAGCCCAGGTCCCAGGCATTCTCCTGTCTCTGCTTTCCCTAGAGCTGAGGTTACAACCAGGCTTTATTTATTTATTTATTTGTTTGTTTGTTTGTTTATTTATATCCATTCACTACTCTGTCATACAATCTTCCCACCCTCTAACCCCTTCCCAAGTCTCTTCACACCTTCTCTCTCCCTCAGATCCATTCCTCTTCTGTTACCCTTCAGAAAAGAGCAGAGCACAAGCCGTCACATCAAGGAAGAGGCAACCCAGTAGGAGGAAAAGGGTCCCAAGAACAGGCAAAAGAGTCGGAGATGCCCCCACCTCCCACTGTCAGGAGTCCCGCAAGAACATCAGGGTTTTTTTTGTTTTTGTTTTTTTTTTAATGTGGATGCTGAGATCTGAACTCAGTTCCTTGAGTGTGTACAGCAAGAACTTTTCCCATGGGGCTATCACCCTAGTCCTCATGTGTTTTTATAGCACATGATCTTATTATGTGTGTAGCAGAATTACCCCACTGTTCAGAAAATGAAACTGAGGCCCAGCAGGGCTGTGTAATTTGCCCAAGGACACACAGACAGCAATCAGCGGAGGTGGGACTGGAACCTGAGCTGTGTCCTCTGACTGTGTAGTTTGACTATACCACCTTGTCAGTCTACTTAAAAAAAAAAATCAATGAATTATTTACATCTTCTTTTGCAAAATATGTTATTATACAGATTTGGATATAACTGGTTAAGTCCTTCGTCTGGAGATCTAGCAGTGGCATTTGCAAATGACAGCTGAGGTATAACCTGAGCACAGGCAAGAGTGCATTTACAGCCTTGTGCCAGCTAGGTGCAAGTCAGTAGGCACTCTGCCACAGCACAAGATCCAGTGTGTTCCACCCAGTGAACAGCTCCCTGGGAAGTCAGTACAGCAGGGTCCTGGCTGCGCCCCAGTCTTCCTGAGTGGACCTTGCTGCTGTAGCCATCATCCGTGGTCTAGACTCTCACCATCTAGATGAGAGTCTGCCAAAAGCTGCTGCCTACCACATTCTGCATGCTACTGATAAGCTACGTGCAAGGTGGCCCGGTCTGCCCTTGGCATGCTATCCTTTAATTGCTTCTGGGCCACTATAACACCATGCTCCAGCCACGCTCCAGCACCTCTACAACCTCACAGAGCAGGCGGCAAGACACTGAGCCAAGGGCCATAGCCAGAGGCCCCTGCTGGTCCCTGGGAGTTGAGAGTGGGGCAGGGAAGATGTTTCTGAAAACCAAAACAATGGTTATGTTAGCAGGGTTCCTGCTGTGATGTCAACATGGGGACACTCAGGAAACGGAGAGCTGTGTAGTCAAATAAAATATCAGTAGTTATCAGAGGATACCAGTGTAGGGGAGAAGACATGTACTACGGAGCACAGGACAGTGCAACCCTCTGTATGACACCACAGGGTCATTTGTCCAAACCCAGAGGACACAGAACAGCAAGAGAATGTCTTGTGCAAACTGCAGACTTCTAGGTGATAATGATCCACCAACATAGACCCATCCAGTCTTATGGCTGATGCTGGGGGGTCTGCATCCCCATGACACCAGGGACACATGGGAAATGTCTGCAGTGAACCTAAAACTATCAAGTTCAAAATCTATCAAGCCAGGAATGATGGTGCAAGCAAGCCACTCCAGAAACGCCAGAGAAAGGAGGAACTTAAGGCCAGCATGAGTGACCATGCAGGAGGCTGGAGGCTGATCTGGGCTACATGAGACGCTGTCTCAAAAAAATAAACAAATGAACAAATACATGTGTAGTAATAACTATAATAATAACAACAAAGAATAGACTGGCCACGTACTGCATATGATGAAGATTAATATTTTTACTATATAAAATGCATATAAGGGGGTGGAAATATGGTTCAGCAGTTAAGGGCACTGGCTGCTTTTCCAAAAGACCAGGGTTCAAATCCCAGCACCCATGGCAGCACACAGCTGCCTGTAATTGCCGGGTATGGTGGTGTACACCTTTAATTCCAGCACTCGGGAAGCAAAGGGAGGTGGATCTCTGTGAGCTCAAGGCCTGCGTGGTTTACAAAGTGAGTCCAGGACTGCCTGGGCTGTTACACAAAGAAACTCTGTCTCAAAAAAGTCAAAAAATAAAATACAAATAAATTATAGAAATGAATACCACATAAGAGGAAAAGACAGTTTACTGGAGAATACACAAAAACCATTTTTACTAGTTTAATAGTTTTTAGTATATTTATTTATATCTAGAGTAATAAAATGAGTTCAAATGCAAAAGAGACTGTTCTGGGGGTGGATATTAAATTGGTGACAATTCAAAGATTATAAAATCTTAGCTAGACGCCGGGCGATGGTGGCACACGCCTTTAATCCCAGCACTCGGGAGGCAGAGGCAGGCGGATCTCTGTGAGTCGAGACCAGCCTGGTCTACAAAGCGAGTCCAGGACAGCCAGAGCTACACAGAGAAACCCTGTCTCAAAAAAACCAAAAAAAAAAAAAAAAATCTTAGCTAGGGGTTGGAGAGATAGTTCAGCAATTAAGTGTGAACACTGTTCTTGCAGCATATCTGGGTTCAGTCCCTAGTACCCACACTGCGCAGCTCAACTCCTTGTAACTCCAGCTTCAGGGGATCATCTGGCCCCCTCTTCTGGCCTCTGTGGGCACCTGTACTCATATACACAGCTAAGAATAGAAAATAAATATTTAAAATCTAAACCAGGGATGGCATATGCCTGTAATTCTAGAACTTGAGAGGCAAAGGCATGAGGAACAGGAATTCAAGTCCTCTTTGGCTGCATAGTAAGTTGAGGCCAGGATAGATTACCTGAGACTTTTTCTCAAAAGCAAATCAAACAGACAAACAAACAAATGCACACACACATAAATGCACACTAAAGCCCGGGGTTCTCGGGGAATGTAGGAGACTGGCCTAATTTCTCTGAATGGCAATTTGAAAATAAAATGCAAAAGGCTTAATATATCTGTGTGTTTTTAACCTTATTGTCTCCTTTCTAGCAATTAATTCAAAGAGAACCATCAGAAAATCACATGCATGAATAGATACAGGACACCCTATTGGTAAAATTGACAAAACCCACAAACTAGGAACAGAAGGGAAGGAACTTCCTAAGAAGAGGAAGGGCAGTGTGCACTTCATAGTTTACATTGAACTCAGTGGAGAAGTATGGAATTGTTTGCCTCAAAAACAGGAGCTTGGGGCTGGAGAGAGGACTCAGCCGTTAAGAACACTGGTGTTCTGGCAGAGGACCAGAGTTCAGGTTCCAGAGCTCATATAATGGCTCACTACCATCTGTAACTCCAGCATCTTCTTCTGACCTCCGAGGGCACCAGACATGCACATGGTACAGAGACATACATGTTGTCCAAATACTCATAAACATAAAATAAATCTAAAAGGTAAAAAAAATCCAATTAAATTAAACTAGGAGCTAGCTAATGGTACTGGCTTCCACTGGCATCCTGTATCCTCTAGTGTCCACCCTCATCTCTGCACAAGACAGGAAGAGGAAGGGGGACCACAGGGACTGGAGGAGAAAGAACACAGTGGTCTGAGCTTGCAGAGGGTGTGACTGTTTATACAGAGCATCTCTTGGGACTGTAAGACAACCCTCAGAGCCAGAGTGAACTGAGCGAGTTTATAAGCCCGAAGGTTAATAGAGAAAATGTCAGCATCCTTGAACCATCAAGGCACAACTGGAAAAATGAAACCACACTTTTAAATTACACCAGAAATAAAGCCAAGGCCGGGGCAGATGGCTCAGTGGATAAAGCCTTGCCATGAACACCCCACAACCCAAGTAAAGCCCCACATCATCCCACTGCCTGGGAAGTGCAAAAGGGATTCCAGGAGCAAGCTGGCTAGCTGACCAAGCAGAATCTGGGAGCTCTGGGTTCAGTGAGAGACCTTGCCTCAGTAAATACAGAGGAGAGTGATCAAGGAAGTCAATAGCTGTGAACTTCCACATGCATGCACACGCACGCACATACAAACACACACTCACGCAAGCACACCCACATGCCATCAAACACATATACATATACCCACAGAAAAGTCCAGAGAATATTTGGGATTTGCTCTAACAAGTCACAGTTAAGATGTCCATGCTGAAAACACACGACTGCTGAGAGAAATCGAAAGGCCAGTCAGTGAGTAAAGATACCTCATGTCCACACTCTCAGAAAAGGTGTGTATCCTCTGGACATCTATATGAGACAAACTAAAGTCAACTTCCACATGCCACACCCTGAAATTAGCTCAAAAAAGATTACAGATCATAATCTGAAAACTGTAAGCCTGGAAAATTCCCTGGCAACCACCAGGGTTGAGTTAATGGGATGGCCCAGCAGGTACAGTTTCTTGCCACTGAGCCTGACAATTTGGCTTGATCTGTAGAACCCACATGGTAGAGAGAGACCCAGTTCCTGCAGGTTGTCCTCTGACCTCCACATGTGCACCAAGGTTTATGTGTACAGTCCCAACCAAACACACAAACATACAAATTAATAAATGTAATTTAAAAATATAATTTAAAAAAAAAAACCTTGAGTCCTCGAAGATATCCTGGTATCTGAGACATTACAACACGTAGGCAGGGCTTGGCTTACACCACACAAACCACAGAGGTAATAAAAGCAGAAAACGTCTCTTCAAAGCACCCTCATTGAAGGGGGGGGGGGGGAAGAAAGAATGAAAAAGAAAGAAGGAAGTCACAGCCTAAAAGAAAATTCTCACAAAACATACATCCAAATGAACTTGTGTCTTGAATATGTATAAGAAATTCTAAAATACAGTATCAGCCAGGCGAGCCTGCACAGGCTTGTAATCCTGATCTTAGGGAGGCTGAGGCAGGAGGTCTGCAGGTTCAAGGGCAGCCTGGGACAAGCCCAGGCTTGCATAGTCAGACACTGCACTTCTCCTTGCTGTCTGGGAAGATGTCGTTAGGCCCATTTGTACAGTGTTCTAAGGGTGAGAGTGGAGACCCAGAACAGCCCAGGATTAACAATGTGCTACAGATACCACAAAAGAGACTCAGTAACCAAAGCTGTACCACTGATACACAGGCAGCACAGCACACTGCAAAATCTTCACACTGAAGCCAGACCGAAACAGAGCGCACGCACTGTGTGATACCACCTGCATACAAATGTACCCAAATAACTAACCCCAAAGGGTCAGAAACCACTGTGTGTGTGTATGTATGTGCGTATGCACAGTGTATGTATGTTGTTTGCATGTGTGTGGTGTGTGTGCATGTGTGTGCGTGTGTGATGTGTGTGTGTGCAGTGTATGTATGTTGTTTGCATGTGTGTGGTGTGTGTGCATGTGTATGTGTGGGTGATGTGTGTGTGTGTGCAGTGTATGTATGTTGTGTGTGTATGTGTGTGGTGTGTGTGCATGCAGTGTATGTATGCTGTGTTTGTGTGTGTGTAGTGTGTGCATGTGTGTAGTGTGTGTGGTGTGTGTGTGTGTACTGTGTTTGTATGTGGTGTCTATGTGTGTGTGTTGTGACAGAAGTTAGATCTCTTTAGTGAATTAGTAGGCCCTTCAGATTAGCATCTGGCAGCACATAAGGAGGAGCTTAGTGTCCCTTCCGTTTGCTGCTATGGACAAAAAGCCAGTTGTGGCTGGATGATATGCCCTGTTGAAAAGGTGTGGCTAAGAAACCTCACAAATCATGCAGAGATGACATCATTTGCCATGAGAAGCAACAGGACTGTTGGACATCTCGAGAAATCTCGTGGACTCTGGAGACTGCCAAGTATTGCAAGATAATGTGATATATAAGTCAGAGAATTCCACGTGGCCTCTCTCTTCCTCCTGCCCTCACTGACTGAGAAGTCACGCTGAAGAAGCGCACAGCAAGGTATGCAATTAACAGAATTTAGACTGCGATAGCCCAAGGCAAAGGCATGGTATAAACTTGCAGAGAGAGAGGGTTCTTCAAGGGTGTGTGTCTTGGGGCCCCAGGGCGCCAGAAAAGTGGAGGCGAGCAGAGTCCAGAAGTCACTTGGAGAGGCTTGAGACTTGCCCAGCCCAAAGAGACCATGCAGGTAAGTGTTAGCTGATTGAAAAAGCTGCCCTCAGTTTGGCGGTTGGAACAGACTGACTTTATAAACTGGTCACAGTTTGGTGGTGGAAATCAACTGGCCATACAAACTGGCAAAGTAAGGCCCAATGGACACTAAGCTCTGAAGAGGACTGCCATAAACGAAGCCATCCTGCACGGACCTACGCTAAGAATATTAACATCCTTTTCAAAAAGTTAAAATAGTGTTAGTTAAGTGTTTTTAGATAGGTATTACAGTGTTCTTAGATTATAAAGGATAGATTATAGGTTTTAGGTTATAGATGCTTGTTAAATATTAATAAATATAAATGTTTATAAATAAAAATATTCTGTTACAGTGTGTGGTATGTGGTATTTGTGTGTTGTGTTTGTGTGTGTGAGGGGATGTCTCTGTGTGTGTGTGTGGTGTGGTGTGTGTGTTGTGTTTGTATGTATATATGTTTGTGTGTGTGTGTGTGTGTGTGTCTGTGTATTGGACTCACATCCTTAGGCAAGCACTCTGCCACAGAGCTATACCCCAGCCCTCTTTCTACTTTTTATTTTGAGACAGAGTCTCACTGAGTTTTCCAGGCTATTTTGAAGTTTCAATCCTCCTGTTTCAGCCTTCTGAGTAGCTGTTGTCTCAAAATATCACAAAACTCCCTAACTTAAGCATTTTTTAGATTTAATTATTTTATTTTATGTGTACAGGTGTTTTGCCTGCATGTATATATGTATAAATGGGTACCTCTGGTACCCAAAGAGGTCAGAAGAGGGAACTGGATCCCCTAGAGCAGGAGTTACAGCCAGTTATAAACAACTATGTGGGTGCTGGGAATTGAACCTGGGTCCTCGGCAAGATCATCCAGTGCTCTTAACCACTGAGCCATCTCTTCAGGCCCCTGGCTTAAGCATTTTAAAGAGTAATGTTCAGCGGTACTATGCAGCATTGCCTGCCTTCCGCAGAATACTTGGTTGTATGAAACAGAGGTGCTACGATATCTATGAAATTCCTTACCGTTGTCCTGCCTTCTGGGTCCCCTGCCACGTCATCCTATTGTCTATGCGTGGGAGCTCATGTGCGTGGCTGAAGCAGCACTCAGTCTGCCACGCCTAGAGTGTTTCCCTGAGCGCAGAGTCAGCGAGGCGGGTCCACTGTGCAGCATGTGCCCGACCCCATTCCTCTCCAAGGACGAGTGCCGTCCCACGGTGTGGACAGACCACGTTTTATGTGTCTGTTTTTCTGTCCACTGTGCCCCGATGCTTCTTTGAACAAGCATCCCCTCAAGTCCCTGCTATCCAGCCTCTAGGGAACAGGCCCTGAGGAGGAATTGTTAATTGTTCTATTTTCAGATTTTCTGAGGAAGTGACACTCACTCCATTTCCCGCAGCAATGGGACCACCCCACACCCCACACACAGCATACAAGGTTATGCTTTCTTTCTATGTACCCTCGCCAACGCGTGTGATGGTCTGTTCGGCTTTATGACTCTGTGTTTACACAGCGGTCGGAATGGGCGCTCTCCCTGCAGCTTTGGTTTCATTTCCTCGGTGACGCTGCCCTCCTGCTCTGTGGCTGTTTCAGTATCTCTGGGGAAATGTCTCATTTTTTGATCTTTAGAAAGTCTGCATATCCTGGACATTAATCTCTTATTAGATATGTGATTTCTAAGGTTTTTTTTCTTTTTACCCTCTCTGGGTTTCATTTTTGCTTTGTTTGATGTATAAACTTAAAAAAAAAAAACCAAACCTTCAAATTCTGACTTGCCTACTCTTCCTTTTGTTGCTTGTGGCCCTCCCCACTTGGCTTCACTGTTGCCAGGGTACAGTTGAGTCACTCAGGGCAAGGACCGGGAGGAATACCAGACGCGGACGTTGTGAGCCTGTACAGCAATGCCTCATACACGCCAACACTAGCCAAACTGCGCACTTCAGACACGCAAGGGTTACTGAACAACAATTACAGTTCAATGCATATTTTTTGAAAGATCTGGTTTTTTAAAATACGATTTTATTTATTTTTAATTTTTATTTTATGTGTAAGAGTGCTCTGCCTGCATGTATGTCTGTGCATGTATGGACAGTGCCCTCAGAGGCCAGAGGAGGGCATTGGATCCCTGGAACTGGAGTTAAAGAACGTTGCAAGTTGCCATGTGGGCACTGGGAATCAAACTTGGGTCTTAGCTATTACACCTTTTACTTTATTTTTAGTTAGATGTGGAGTGTGTGTGTGTGTGTGTGTGTGTGTGTGTGTGTGTGTGTGTGTTCTCCACATGAGTACAGTGCCTGCTGAGGTCAAAGAGGACATGAGTTCCCCCGGAGCTGGAGCTCTAGGCAGTTGTGAGCTGCCTGACATGGGTGCTGGGGGCCAATCTTCTCCCAGACTGCAGATGCTCCTGACTCCCGAGCCGCTTCTCCAGCTCCCCAAGAGATGTTTTCAGTCACCCACCCATATCACCTCATCATCGCTACCAGATTTCCAAGCATGGGGCATTATTTTGGCGTATTATGGCAAGGCCACATGGTACCACACCATTGAGCTGTTATAAGACATTTCATAAAAGTATTTAATAACCAGATGAAATGTTCACAGTATACATCAAATAAAGAACACGAGATTCAGTGCTGTCAACGTGGCTTCATATGCAACATAACCTTACAGATTTATCTACATACATATGCTACAAATATTATAATAATGGACGTCTCTAGATGCCATAATTAGAATTTGCTCTCATCTTGTTCTTTATTTTTTTCAGATTTCCTAATGGGACTACTGTATCATTTTGATTGTCAGAAACACTAAGCTAATCTGCTATATTGTTATCTTTGTTGTTTGTTTTACATGAAGTCTGAATTTCCATTTATATTAGAAAACAAAACGGTAATTTAGAAAAGAGGGCAAGGGAGCCAGGCTGGCAATCCCAGCACCAGGGGAGGTGGAGGCAGGAGGATCAGGAGTTCAAGGTCATCCTTGGCTACATAGCAAGTTCAAGGCCAGCCTGGGCTACAGGAGACCTCCTCTAAGATGGGAGAAGAAAAGAAGGTGGAAGAGTATAGAGACGCTAAACTGTCCCCTTGGCTGCTGTTTTCCAGTCCCCCAAGGCTGAGAGTGACTTCATTAACCCTGTTCATGGACTAAAGAAATCAAGAATATCTTCACATGTCACACCCGGCAAATGGCAACACAGGGTGGGTGACCACATGGCTCAGGAGAACAGTCAGTCCTGCTGAAACGATACAACTGTTCTGAAAGAAGACACCAGAGAGCTGCCACTCCTCCCTTCACCCTGCACACTCAACTAAGAAACTGCCTCCAGTCCCCTTGGTCACCAGTAACCCTGCCTCTTGGCCTGCCACCCACAGGCTCCACAGCCAGCCAGGCTCTTCTTTCCTCTTCCCTCATATTTGTTTCTTAGGGTCGTGGTTAGAAATGGCCACCAGAGCCAGGAGGGAATCTTCAGAGTTCTGGGGACTAGGAGGGGAGAGGAAGGTGTCACCAGGGCCACACACAGTCTATAAAAATCTGGGGAAGGCTCCCTTCTGGGAGATGGAGACACTCAGAATCCATGCAGGGACAAAGAAATCCTGTAGCAAGTCTCAGTTGTGTTTTAGAAGATACCACAGGCTGACACTTAAATATACATGGAAACACAAAGGCTTTGGAAGAGTTGGGACAAAAGAAAAGAGGGCAGCATGACCTTTCTAACCCCAGAACTTAGAAAGCCACGGTCATCATGATGGTATGGTCCCGGTGTACGGAAAAACATGAGTGAATGAAACAAAACAAGAGTCTAAGAAGAATGCCTCAATAATCCAGCAGGAGGACCGACAAGCTCCCACTAGCACCCCTGGGGTAGTCAGAACCCCACACACAAGAGAAAGAAACTAGAACACATCTCACAGCACCAACCAACGCTACCTCAAAGGCTGGGTAAGAGTGCTAGCAGTCACGTTAAAAAAGAAAAAAGAAAAGGCAGACAAAGAAAGAGAAAGAAAAAGAAAAGGCAGACATGGTATGATTCCATTTACATGAAACATCCCAGTTAGCAAATCGAGAGAAAAAACAGATCTGTGGTTGCTGTGGTCTGAGGGGACAAAGAATATGGCAACTGGCATGGAATCATGGGAAGTTCTGGAACTAGACAGTGGTGACAGCCACACAGCTTCATGGGCGCACCATGTGCCATGGAAGTGTTCTCACAGTACATGGATGTACTATGTACCATGGGAGAATTCTCACACTACATGGATGCACCATGTGCCATGGGAGTGTTCTCACACTACATGGATTATCTCTGACAGAGGTCCCCAGGCCTCTCTCTCCTCAGTTACCTAAACTAAGCTAACCTCAGGGGGAAAAAAAAAACGTGTGTGTGTGTGTGTGTGTGTATACATACATATATGTATATATGTAAATATACTACAAAACCTTACAACTGTCTCCTTTGGCCTCAGGGCAGCAGGCATGGTGCCCATGGGGCAGCTTCCTATTGATAAGGGATGAGGCACCCCATTGAACCAGCACCCAGGTGGGCTGTTCAGTGGCAGGAGACAGAGGGAACTGGGACCAGCCATTTGTTAGAAGGGGTCTTGAGGGTGGGAGAGCTGACAATCCCATGGGAATTAATACATGAGATCATCAAGACATGAGGAAATCACCAGTCCCTTTAATTTGCCCTACTGTGAGACATGGCCCCCGTGGGAAAAGAAACTTAGGTGACTGGTGAGTTGCTCGGTTCAACTCCCCTCCTGGTGTCTTGAGGAAATGACTTCAAACTGCCGGTAATTTTACATTAAATTACCCCTCTGTATATGTTAGTTGATTGGTATTTGCAAGCAATAAATTCAATTTCTGTGGCTGAAAATTCACAGAACAGGGTCAGAGAGAAGGCTCGGTGGATGAAAGACTTGCCATGTCAGTGTGAGGACCTGAGTTCTAATCCCTAGAGCCCACGTAAAGTCAGACACGACAGCACATGTCTGCAGTCCTAGGGCTCCTAGAATGAGACTGGAGGCAGAGACAAGAGACCTGGAAGTTCAAGAGTCAGCTAGCCTGGTGTCCGCAGTGACGAATCACAAAAGAGCCTGGCTTAAACCAGGTGGAGGGCAAAGAGTGACGTAACATTGGCCTCTGACCTCCAGTGGTGCTCCATGTCACGTCTGCATGTGCACTCACACAAATACACACAAAGATAAAAAATTCACAAAACACTGACAGACACAAGCCTGGTTCATGCAACCCCAAGGGGTCCCTTTGCCAGTTTGGGGGTGACCATTCCCTTAAACCATTTCTATGGTTATACACAATTGAAGGATTCTTCCCACACAGTTTGTAGGCACCATTTCAGGCTATCACTGTCCTGGGTTTATCAGTTCTGCACCCTTGGAGTCAACCAAGCATGTGTTCAAAATATTTAGGAAAAGGTTAGGGTGTAGCACACACAAGGCCTTGGCCCCAGCCCCTCCCAAAACACAAAGAAAATAGTTTTGTGTAAAAAAAAAAAAATCACATGTCCTCTGACCAGGTACAGATTCTTTTTCTGGTCACTACCCTGTAAACAGCACACAAGGCAGCTGCCCTCAGAGCATATGCACTCTGAGAATCCATGAGTCCCATGTGGGTCTGGGCAAACAATGTGTTATTGCATATAAAGCCTCAGGCATCTGCAGATTTGGGGATCCCTGTCTGGAGTCCTGGCCTCTATCCCTTGATGCTGAGGGGTGTCTAGAGTGATACAGAAGTTACATCATGAAGTGGACCCATCTGGTCAGCCAATCGTCTCTCTGCATAGGTCAACACCACCAAGGAAGGCGTGAGGTGTGTGGAGTGTCTATAGTATGAGTGTGTATGTAATGTCTGCATGTATGTGTAGTGTGAGTGTGTATATAGTGTCTGTGTATATATAGTATGTGTATGTGGTGTGTATGGTATATGTGTATATTTGTGTGGTATGTGTGTAGTATATGTGTATATGTAGTGTAGTATTTGTGTGTAGTATATGTTTGTGTGTGGTGTGTGTAGTATGTGTGTACTATGTATACTATGTGTATGTAGTCATACACTGAATACATACACTACATACACATAGTATACATATAGCACACACATTACAGTGTATGTAGCATATGTAAGTAGTTTATGTAGTGTGTGTATATGTAGTTTATAGTGTGTGTATATGTGTAGTGTATGTATGTGTGTTATGTATTTCAGGGGAGTGTATGTGTAGTGTGTACAGTGTGTGAATTGTTTGTGTAGTGTAGTGTGTGTGTGTGTGTGTGTTGTGTAGGTACATGTATGGGCAAGCATGTGTGTCTTCCATATCAGGTGTCTTCCACTATCACTCTGAATCTTATTTTTTGAGATAGTCTCTCCCTTAACCTACAGCTTTCAGTTGGCTAGCTGGCTGGCCAGGACCTCTGGACACCCACCCATCTCTGCCTCCTTGGGGCTGGCAGATAAGAATGGCTACACCCGGTTAAACTTGGTTCCTCATGCTCGCAAAGAAAGCACTTTACTGACAGGAAGCTCTGAAAAGTGTCACCCAAGGAAACGGGGAGTGGGGACTGGGAGCAGCAGATGTACCCACGCACACAGCTGCCGGTTGCCAGAAACTGGGCACACACAAGTGTCCACTGGTGAATAGTGTGTGGGGCTGGAGAGTGGGTAAAGGCACTGGCATCCAAGCCTAATGAGTTTGATGACTGGAATCCATAGAACGAAAAGACAGAACCAACCTCTGCCAGAGGTCCTCTGACCTGCACATGCGCAGACACACTGAATGTAAACAACCAACCAGAGAACTGTGTGCAATGGTTCATCCTCTTCACCAACTTTAGGATTTAGAATCACACTTTTGGGTGTGCCTACATGGGTATTTCCATGAGGTTTAAGGGAGAACAAAGACTCACCCTGAATGTGGGCAGCCCCAGGCCAAGGGCTGGTGTCTGAGGATGATAAAAAGATGAGTTGAGTACCAGTGTGTGACCTGCAGGGCTTTGGGAATGAAATGACAGTCACAGGTACAGTAAAGCTGGGATCCGGAGGGCCGTGCACTCTGACGGAGCCGCCGCCACAGCAGCAGCAGCAGCAGCTGGGAAACTCAGTGCAAACCAGGAGCAGTCTCAGGACGCAGGAATCCAGGAGGATAAAACTAGTTGATACTTTCTGTACACACTCAACATCCCAACTCGGACCAGGGAGAAGTGTTGCTGTTCTGAGGCATTAGGGTCCTTGACATGCTTGTGTCAACAATACACACTCACTTGAGATGTTGCGTGCTCCCCGCGCACCTGCACTCTGTCTCTGTGAGCACAATGTGACCAGCAGCCTCATGCTCCGAGTCCATGCCTTCCCTCCTGTGATGGACTGTGCTTTCAAACAAATCCTTCTTCCTTTAAGCTGCTTCTTTCTGTCAGGTGTTTACTGACAGCAATGGGAGAAGGAATTTTATAGTGTACCTATGCAAGTATTACTCCACATTAAAAGGGAGGAAGTTCTTAGACTTGAGTGACATGGATGCACAACAAGGGTGACAGGACCAGACCCAGGATGATGCTACCCATCACAATCCCACTGACAGGAGGTCCCTAGAGAGAAAAAAACAGAGTGGGGGCTGTCAGGGCCGGGGCCAGGGAGGATGGGTGAATGTTCAATGGGGATGAGTTTCCGTTTGGGAAGATGAGAACGCTCTAGAGACAGAAGTGGGGCTGGCTCATAGCAGCATGAGTCTGAGCATATTTCATTGTTGTTAAGAAGAGGAGTGCGAAACCGGGCGTGGTGGCGCACGCCTTTAATCCCAGCACTTGGGAGGCAGAGGCAGGCGGATCTCTGTGAGTTCGAAGCCAGCCTGGTCTACAAAGTGAGTCCAGGACAGCCAGGGAAACACAGAGAAACCCTGTCTCAAAAAGCCAAAACTAACTAACTAAATAATTAAAAATTAAAAAGGAGAGTGCTTTAGAGGTCCCCGTTTCTCTGCCCCAAAGCACCACCCGCATCTCCCCCACATTTTAGCCTGGTTGTGGTCACGCATGATGTACATGAGCAGCATAGGTCTGTTGTTGCATAGGGGCCAGACTGGTGTTTGGGACGGCTGGAAGAGGACAGTGGGAGGAAGGCTAACCACCTCCTCCTGAATGGGCCTTTGAAGTTGTCTTCCTGTTTAATTCCCAGCTCAGCCTGGAGGAGAACCTGCACACCCTGGGGGCACCTCCCGAGGCATCCACGTTTTGGGAATGGGAAGCTCATGGGAGAAGCTGGTCTACTCTGTCTCTTGGACCCTGTACATCCCCCAATGTCAGCAGGAGAGAAAAAAAGCTACTGGCTGCATTACCCAAAAGGCCCCAAACACCCAGAAAACCCAATCTCTACCAGAAATCTGAGCTCCTGGTAGAATCTACCTGGGCTGCATGGCTGAGCTCTGGACCACACAGAATTTCTGCCAAACCAGATCTTCTCTGGCAGCCTTGTCTTCCAAACAGCCTATGAAAGGGGCACTTGACCCAACCAGGTGTTCTCTCTAAGCCCTTGTGAGGAGTCTGTGATGGATGAGGCAGCAGGGTTGCTTAAAAGAGTGAGAGCAGGGACAACTGGAATGTTCTCTGAAGTTCCAGCCCCTGATTTCAAAGGATCAATGGATGACAATGATGAGAGGGGAGGGGAGGAGCCAGAGGGGGCGAGTCACTGGGAAGTATAGAAGACAAAGTTTTCTTTTTAGCCTGATATGTAACCAACTGTTCTTGGCATAATGTCCCCAGTGTCCCCTAAACCTGTCCCAAGCAACCCAGGAGCTGTCACTGCAACACCAGACACAGACACGGTTCCCCGCCACAACCGAGTGTGACCTCTCTCTGGTGACCACAGGTTCATCATGGAACTGTCGGGAACTGAGTGGAGACCAGGAGGAAGTCCTGGGATTCAGGGTGGCGACAGCTGGGGCAGTGGCTACCTGGCTCCCAGAATGGCCCTCCTACAACCTTTCCCAAGGTGATGGCCAGCCAAAAGCATAGAGGGCCAGTGCGCACTGACTTCACGTGACTGACCCACCATGGCCAGCCTCCGAATGACCCACCATGGCCAGCCTCCAGTGTTGACCTTACTATGTGCAGAGTGGAGTGAGAGGAGTGATGGAATGTGACCGGAACCATCACTCACAGAATAGAGCCTTCCCGGGCTTATTCCACCCCTCCCACGCCCGCATTAGGACACCCACTTTCAGATGGGGAAACTGAGGCTCTGGCTCCCACATTAAGCTATCTTGGCGATGGTGGAGGGGTTTCTGTGCCCTTCGGTGTTGGCGTTGTGCATGGAGCCAGTGAAGGTGTAGGAAGAGGAGTAGGGAAGACAAAAGCAGGCAGGGGAGGTGGGCTCACAGCAGTGAGGAATGTGGGCAGTTAGTTCCTGGGAGGTGGGCGTTGGTGTCCTGGCTAGTTTTATGTCAAGCAGATACAATCTAGGTATTTGGGCAGAGGAAACCTCAACTGAGAAAACTCCTTCACCAGACCAGCCCGTGTGCAACCCTGTGTGAGGCATTTTCTTGATTAAGGATTGATGTGGGAGGGCCAGCTCACTGTGGACAGTGCCACCCATGGGCAGGTGGTCTTGGGCTGTGTAATGAAGTGGTCTGTGCACGCCATGGGGAGCAAGCCAGTAAGCAGTGTTCCTCCATGGCTTCTGTTTAAGTTCCAACTTCCAGGTTCCTTCCTTGAGCCTCTGCTCTTACTTCCCTCTGTGATGTGGAAGTGGAAGTCAAATAAACTCCTTCCGCCCCGAACTGCTCTTGGAAATACAAACCCAACGAGGGCGAACAGTATCACGTGGGAACTGAGGCTACCACAGCAAAGATGGAATAGCACCCCAGAGTTGAGCCTCGGGACCCGCTGGACCACAGATGGACCCTCCTCCCTCTGACAGGGTCTTTTCACCCATCAGCTGGTGGCCTGGCTACCCGAGGAAAAGGGACAAAAGTCAGAGAAGGGGAAAATTTGAATATTCAATATGAGTGGTTTCTTCAAGTAATTATTTTAATTTATATATGTGTGTGTCTATGTGTGAGTGTGTGTAGCCCACACACACACATAGATGTGCACCACATGTGTTCCTGGTGCTCTTGGAGGCCAGAATAGGGTGTCAGATCCCCTGGAACTGGAGCTACAGACAGTTGTGAGCTGCCATGTGGGTGCTGGGAATGGAGTGACGTCCTCTCAAGTGCCCCCTTTTTGAGACAGGGTCTAATATAGTTCAGGCTGGCCTTGAACTTGTGATCCTCCTACCTCTGCCTCCGGACTACTAGGATTAAGGGGGTGTTCCACCACACCTAGCAACCCAGGTATTTTTGCTGCCGGTAAGTTCACTCTTGATGTTCCACCAGTTGGATTATTCAGCCTTATTGTAGTTCATCTCACTTCTTCCCCAGCATGCAGAGCCTGGCCACAATGGATCCCATACTGCAAACTTCTCTGAAGTCCTGCCTGTACTTTGACCTCTGTGACCCCTCTTCTTTACCAGGTGAAGGCACCAAGCCCCAAGCCCCTGGGAGATAGTCCCCAGTGTGTTCCCATGTACAGGCCTCAACCAGAAGAGGCTGGGATGGCTAAAGTTGGTGCTGAGCCCTCCAACCTGGGGTCCCATGACGCCATGAAAGGAGACTTCACTCTAACTTTGACATCCTTCCTATCATCTTTGCCATCAATCAGAGGTCCTGCTACCCCAGGCCCGGATGGCATCTCCAACATCTGCTTTGCCCCAAGAGCCTAGAAAGAAGGGTTGATCTTTTGGTGACATGGGAAGGGGTGGCGGGTGTTGACAGCTCTATGGCCCCATTAGGCTCTAGGCTCTAACAGTTTCTATAATGCACACAAAGCTAACCATTCCAAGTAAAACTGAAGACTGTCAGCTATAATTAACATTACATATGTGCATGCAGTCACACACACACACACACACACACAGAGAGAGAGAGAGAGGAGAGAGAGAGGAGAGAGAGAGAGAGAGAGAGAGAGAGAGAGAGAGAGAGAGAGCACACTAGATCAATCCACCCACCAGGCTGGGCCCTGCAGCTTTCTGCTGACCAGTCCTCTCTGGCGGCTGCTGAGCGCTCAGCCAGCCATGCCCAGGAGGACAATCAATGCAGCTCCCAGGACAGCAGGTTGGTGCAATAAACCATGCCGCCATGGTGGGGTTTGCATGCTTTCCGGAGCCTCAGTGCTAGGATGTCCCAAGGGAACCCTGTGCTGCTTGGCTTGCGATGTCATTTTTGACAAGTGGAGACAGGAGCAACCTGCAAGAAGCCAGCCTGATTCTGCTGCCATTTCGGTCCTTAGACCTGTCCGTGGTCCAGCCTAGAAAGTGGACCTTGCTATCCCAGGCAGGAGGGCTGCAGGAAAAGAGGCCGAGTAGAAATAAATCACAGCTCCTTTACAGCACGTCACACTTGGGGAACGAGGCGGCCATGGCCAGCAGAACAGCATCCCAGCTCTGGCGATTAGCGTGACACCACGTGGGTACGTGCAGGGCTAATTATGAAAGGTGTAAATCACAGACAGGGAGAGACAGGCACATCACTCAGGTTTATTACCCACACCGTTTAGGAAAAGATAACCAGGCTGGCCTGCCTTCCCCTTGCCAGCCCAGCTGTAGGGTGGTGAGTGGACGGTGGGGAGGACTGTGCCTTCATTTGCAATGGATGAAGAAAACACCGCCAGCCCCTTGGGCACCATTTTTATTTAAATCTTTCCTTAGTCCAATTGCATGACCTCACCCATTTCCTGGGAAAATTAAGAAACATTTAGCTCAACATATCCAGTGTACCTCTGTTTTGTGTCACACATGTGTCACCGCAGGCCCCGTCACCCACACGAGATGATGTCGGTGCTATTAACTGGCATCATTCATTACCGGCTGGAGACCAGCACGGCAGGAATCATTTGCTTTTCGTTTTCCCTTAAGGCATTTGCAAATACGCTTCGAGGGTATGAGACACCAGTGCGTCTCATACCCTCGAAGCAAAATAATTAATAGTCCGCTTGGTCTGGAGACTGTCCCCACAGTTCCTTGGCTGGGTGGTTGAATTCCCATCTCATCTTTGGAATATGTTGAGTTACTGACTACACGGCAGCATCATTACAAACTCAAAAACAGTGAAAACCAGTCTGGTGAGGTGGCCAGTGCAGGTGCTCGCCACCGAGCCTAACGACTTGAGTTTGGTCACCAGAATCCACATGGCGAAAGGCAAGAACTCACTCCTTAAATTTGTCCTCTGACCTCTTTATGTGTGCCTGTGGCATTCACATCCCCTCCCCACCCCCACCTAAAATAAAAATGTTTTTAAAAATAGTGAAAGGTCAAGTTGAACAGCTCCAGTTTTACAGAAATTAACATGGGTACACATTTATTTCTGAACCAATGTGCTCTTGTGAGCTCCATGTGCATAGCCCGGGTGTTCACAGCCACACCAAGGACATTTGGGTGGCCTAGGAAAAAAAAACGAGGCATGGAACAGGTTTTATTGTGAGTCAGTCTCTGGTAAGGCACACTGATGGAGCCACCCTGGTTGGAGACACTTGGTGCTGACCGACCAGAGAAAGCTAAGAACACAGGAGAATGCTGGAGGCTGCATGCCTGGAGCCTGTGGCATTCCCGGGGATGAGGCCTTTTGAGATGAAGCCACATACCTGTCAAGGCCTGGCCAGCATACTGAAACATGCCAGGAGGACAAGGTAAGAGGAGAGGGCAGGAGAGAGGGAGGAGGCTTACATTTCAAATGAGCCAAGGCAGGCTTCATCCAGCACAAGGTAAACAGATGCAAGGCCCACAGCCGAACATCAGGAGGAACTCGGGTACTCTTGTGGAAGAGTTAGGAGGTTTGAGGGAGCTGGAGGGGTCAGGGGCATCACAAGAAGACCTACAAAACCAACTAACCTGGGCCCATGGGGGCTCACAGAGACTGAACCACCAACCAAAGAGTGTGCATGGACTGGACATAGGTCCCCTACACATATGAAGCCTATGGGCACTTGGTCTTCATGTGAATCCCCTAACAATCGGAGTGGGGGCTGTCTCTGACTTGGAGTCTGTTGTCTGATTTTGGATCCCTTTCCCCTAGCAGGTCTGTCTTGTGCGGCCTCAGTAGAAGAGGAGGCGCTTAGTCCTGATGCAACTTGATGTGCCAGGACAGGTTGGTACCCAAGTGGGTGGGAGGGTGGGACTGGGAGGAGAGGAGGGAGTGAGGCTGCAAAATTGGGATGTAAAATGAATGAAAACAAAACAAACCAAAAACAAATGGGCCAAGGCATGGTGTCCCTTGGTTTCTGCAGAACCAAAGACTCAATAATTACCTAGAGACCCAGGGCCCACGGAGGTTTTCTGCTAAAGCAGGGAATAGCAGGCCCCGGATGATATGTTAGCCCCAAATCACACAGTCTCATTCAGAGCAGGAGAGGACCCTAGTCTCCTCCTCACACCTAGTAAGTGGCCCACCCTGGCTGGTACACTCAGTGAAGCCCAGAGAATAGCTGTATGGTAATAGAGCCACCAGGGAAGGCTGACATGGCCAGGGTTATGAGCGGCTCACACAGATCGCTGTGTTCTACATACTGGCCTTGCAGGAGGCTTCTGTGTCTCCCAAGACCTGGGCCACAGAGTTGAGAAAGCGAACTCCCCATGTCAGTGACTTCAGCCTCGAGGCTCTTGGGGACCTCTACAGCCTTTGGGTGGGTTTCACAGCTTTGCAGAAACAACTAATCACCACCCCAGCTGGTAGTTTCCCAACTTTTTGTGACGTTCCCCTAGGCAATTTAAAAATGGCATGAATACTAATAATAATTTGACTAAATTTAGGTGTTCCCCTTAGGCACTGATTAAATTTCATGAACTCTTTTTCAGGTGTTCAGCCCAAATTCCCCCCTCTTTATGCTTCACAGTCAGACTTACTGACCATCCTGCCGGGTGAGTGAATTCCATTTAGTGGGCAGAGCCCTCCTTCCCAGGCGGCAACACAGGAAAAGGCTTTCGGGAAAATGCGCAGTCAGAGTGTAAGGTACATGGCTAAGGGCCAGACAATCAAGGTTTGTTCAAATAAAGAGCACGTAGTCCTAGAACCTGCCGGTGCCAAAGGACTCGAAGATCCAGACTGATTTGTTGGTGTCCAAATGAGGGAAGGAACCAGCGTAGACTCTTTTAGAGGGTGGAAGTGGAACTAGAAGCCAGAACCTTCCGGGTTCTGGGCATCAGGGCTTTGAAATGCTCCTTAGTCTGGGTTCACCTGAAGACCTACCAGGGTCTTCATAGCTGAGACAGCAAGGCCTTACTGGCTCATGTCAACACATCCCGACTCTCCAGTGACACACTTGTTTCCAACACAACTAGGACCCTGAGAGTTGACCTTGAATAGACTTAGGGATGACCTGAACCTTCAGGTGCCAAGACAGGCATGACAGGACCCAATGTGGCCAAGGGGGCTGTTGTCTCTCATGTCCAACCCTGAAGTCCCAACAGCCCCTAGGTTCCTCTGTCTTCCAGATGGGTCATCAGCTGTTCATTTATGTCCCTTTTTAATTCCTTCCCTTCATCCTACCTCTTTCTTCTACAGTGCTGGGGATGGGGCCAGAACCCTACCAGGTGTCTAAGAGCTTCTATCCCTGTGATAAAACACCAGGATCTAAGCAGTTTATAAAGGAAAGCATTTAATTGAGCCTATCATTTTAGAGCATTGGACTCCATGATGGCAGAGGAAAATCATGGCAGCAAGGACAGCTGAGTGTTCATACTGATCCACAAGCAGGAGGCAGAGAGCACACTGGGAATGGTGCCAGTCTTGAAGTCTCAAAACCTGCCCCCAATGACAGTCCTCCTTGAACAAGGCCACACCCCCTAATCCCTCCCAAACAGTTCCACCAACTGGGGACCAAGTATTCAAACCTACGAGCCTATGTGGACCATTCTCATTCAAACCACCACACAGGCAAGCGCTCTACTATTGAACTACCCTCCCAGTCCCCCAAAAGGTTATTTTTATTTTTAAAGTTATTTTTATTTTTACTTTGAGATAATGTCTCAGTAAGTTTTCTGGGCTAGCCTCAAACTCCCTATGTAACCCAAGTTTCAAACTTGCAATTCTCCAGAGAAGCTCAGATTATTTGTGTGTCAAGGTGCCTGGCTCAGGCTCCTTTCCATTCCACTTGACTAGGCAAGCTGAATCTTTTACAGACCACTTACACATGAAGGACGTAAGAATAGACCCCACTCAGGAACCTTTTCTTCCTCCTCCTGTATTCCCCCACCCTCATCTCAGCATTCCCTGGGCTAGTTTCAGAATTGACACCATCTCTCAGCACTGGGACACTGCCTGGGTTGGCTAAGAGCACTTAGGAACAAACAAGACAGGGACCACGGTTAACAGAACATTCTCAGAGAAAGACAGGTGTGTGACAACCAGGGTGGCTTCCAGCAAGCTGAATCTTGAGCCATCCAACTCAGAGTGCTCCTGCAGTGTACACAGAAAAGCAAGTCTGTGCCAGGCGAGGCTCTGGGTGCTGGGACAAGGTTAGCACTGTCCCTCTTGGACATGCATGTCCCCAAAAAGACAACAACTGAGAAATGAGCAGGAACATACTCAGGACTGTCAGTTGTAAAGGAATGCAAAGGAAGCCAGGTACCACCTGTCATTTCAGCATTGTAGGAACTGAGGCAGGAGAATTGTGTGTCTGAGAGCAGACTGAGATATATCATGAGATTCTGTTTCAAAAGCAGATAAAACAAAAAGGAAGCATGAAAGAGTTTCACACACTATCTAAGCAAAGATGAGCAGAAGCCAGTGTTGAGGGGTCTATCATAAAATGGGGGTTCCTGGCCCTGGAAGACATGCAGCAGCCAGGCCTCCAAGGGTCACTGCTTCTCAGTTGTAACAGGGTCAATATGCTCACGGTCACCCAGACAAGCACTTGAGAGTATGTGGGCCAGAGCTCACTGACTCCTGGCTTTTTATCACTTGGGCTTGGCCCAACTCGGCCCCACCCTTCTAACATACCTCCAGCAGCAAGGGGCACACAAGTCCAGCACACACACTTGAATGCACACACATGTAGGACAGCATCCCGTAGTATCACCATCGGATTGCTTCAGTCCGTGTTTCCAGGACGGGGTCCCATCAGTATCATGGGATGCTGGTTTAAAACCTTTACAACAGACAGTGCCGACCAAGACTCTTCCCTGTGGCACAGATATCTTGGGTGTGTGATCATGGCTGTGCACATACACAGATTCTGTGTGCGCACAGGAGCTTGTGTGTGCCTTTGTGTGGAATTATCTATTAAGGCTCTGGATGCACTCACAGGCTGTGTGTGTGGGGGGGGTGTGGTTGCGTCATATCTTTGTGCACATCTGCACTTCTCCACATCCAGAGCTCAAACTGCTCACGGTTACCTGGCAACCATCTCAGGCTATGCTGGAAGTGCCCTGCCCCGGCCTGTGTCTCTGGAAACCACTAGAGGAAGAATCTTACCTGTGGGCAAGCTTCAACACAGACATGGCTATTAAAGACAAGCAAAGAACAGGAAGCAACTGCATGCCCACAGAAGGGGTGTGGGCAAGTGAAACACAGTGCGCTGCTATGTAGACATGAAAAATGACAGCCAGGGAAAGGACAAATGGCATGGGGAGAATTCCTGACAGAGCGTGACTAGAACACCACAGGGCAAAGCCCCATGGTCCTAGGGGAGGGGTATGACCACTATGAGAAACATTAGGCATAATCATAGGGCTCAGATGTTGTGGGACCCAGGTGCCATGGGTCCACGCACTGCCCTTCAGAGGGACTGGTCAGGTTCTCCCGCACCAAATACCTGTATAGTCATCACAGTGGAAACACACATACAAACACACACACACACACACACACACACACACACACACGGGCTGGGAAGATGGCTCAGTTAACAAAGAACTTGCCTCATGAACATCAGGAGCTGAATTCTGACCCCCAGAACCCAAGTAAAATGACAGGCAGTGTGGCATGAAGGCACAAGAGGGTCCTGGAACCTTTATTTAGCCTGGCTAACTCAGTGAAGATCCTGCCTTAAAAAATAAGATGGAGGCTCGGGGAGACTGCTGACTGAGTAAAATGCCTGCTGGGAAAGCCAAAGAACTGGAGTTTGGAGCCTCAGAATCCAGGTAAAAGGCCAGACACGGCAGTACACATGTGTAGCCCCAGCCTTGCATAGGTGTGGAGACAAGGGGATCCCTGAGCATACTGGCAGCCCACCTAGCTGAACTGCTGAGCTCCATGTTCAGTGAGAGAGCCTGTATCATAGTGTGTGGAGCATACAAAGATGGAGGGCAGCAGAGGGAGATGCCAGATATGTTCCTCTCCCTCACATACACTTGTGTGTACATACTTGTACACAAACACACATACATATATACTCATACACTACACACACACACCACATACACACCTACACATATACCACACACATTTACATACAGAGCACACACATACCATACATACATATCCATATATAATACACACCACATCACACACACACACACACACACACACACACACACACACTCCAAAGTCATCTACCCACAACATCAACAGGAAGCCAAAACAGTAAGAAAGACCAGCCACTGTCACATCATGTAGTGTAGGCTGGCCCTGAACTTTCTGGTCCTCCTGCGTACTGGAATCGTAAAGCATGAACCACTATACCTGGTTCACTTTTTGTGCTGTTGGGAGAGAACCCAGGGCTCCATGCAAGGGAGACAAGCCCTCCACCAACTGAGTGACACCCTGGCCCTATCACCTTACCTTAACAGAAAATGAAATCAGGCTCAACAACCCAAACCACCCCCCTAGTAGCCCGCACTGGAGCCTCTAGACCTACCAGAATTTCCTGGGTTCAGATGCTGAGCAAAGCACTGTGGCAGTACCATGGTGTTTCTCTGGGCCACCCTAGCAGAGGACTACAGCCTAGGGAGCTGAAGCACAGGTTTCAGGGTGTCTCTGTGGGTGTAAGCACCCTTCTTGCCATCTCAGCTTCCTGGTCTTTAGAGGCAACTCTCGGAGGACCCCTTAACTTACAGGGGCAGGGTTCCCATTTTCAACAGTCTACATGTTCCCTGGGTCTACATGTTTGTTTGAATCCCGTGAGGACAGACTCTGGGCTCAGGCCTACTTCCCTCCAGGATGACCGCATTTTTGCTTCAAGCATATCAGCAAAGCTCCGATTTCAAAAGATGGTCCCACTCAGAGGTTCTGGGTGGCTACACATTTGGGAGGGGTGCTATCCCACCCCTAGACACAGTTAGTTCCTTGGAAGGGAAGACATATTTGGTATAGCCACCCTGCTTCTAGGAAGTGATGGGGACAGCTCCTAGTGGCATAGGTCAGTCTGTCTCATGTGCCAGGTGGGTATCTCCCCTTCTCCCTGCTAGGGAACACCCACCCCATGTCCTGGGATCATGCTCTGGCTAAGATTGGCTAAGGCCAGCAGACCAATGTTGCCTGTCCTTGCAGAAACCATCTTTCATTGACCCCCATTTCCCTCTTAAACATGCATTTCCGCCGTAAACTGTGCTAAATGCTATTTAGTAGCTAATTAACTTTCCTGTGAAGACATCTCTAATTGCATGCTCTCCCCAGCTCTGCCTGGGTCCTAGGGGACCCTGAGCTGTCCGGGGGCATTTGTTCTGCTGGCTCCCACCTTCCCGGTGCAACTTCCAGCCTGACAACAAACTGCCAATCAAGGATGTGGAGGTCAAGGGGGACCAAATTAGGTGCCCTCTCCTACTGCCAAACTTGCTTGTCAAAGCTTAATTTAAATAAGAAAGCAAAAAGGTTATGAAAAATAATTTTCCCCAGTGAAACTCTTTGCTGGGCAGCAGAAGGGCAGCATCCCTTGCTCCCTGGAACCTCGGAATTCTCTGAAACATTCGGCCGAATCCATTTCCATTTTGACTGTGCTGGAGCCTGCCATCCAGTCACAGGGAGAGATAATCAGAAGATAAAAGGCTCTGATTAGCCCTCGCATACATCACTGCCGTACCAATTAGGGTGCAGTCCCCATGCACGGGAGGCAGGATGTGGCAAAGTTAGGTGTTGTCTGCTCCACATCCCCCTTACTCAAAGCCAAGAACCACTCTGGGCTTTGTTCACAGTTCCTAGATTTCATTTCTAGGATAGTCAGACGTAATGGTCTTCCTAGCAAGTCAATACTTGCTGCATAAAGGCCAGACAGTGTATGATCATTGCTGAGACAGAATCCCAAGCTGAGCAGAGAACACCAGGGCAAAATCCTCAGCCCTCACCATCAGATGCACTACCATGTGGGCTGCACCGCGCCCCATGTCCTTGAACAAGGTAACCTCACCTTCCTGTCCCAGGATCCTTCATTAGAGAAAACAAACCTATGTCTTGTCAAAGCTGCAGCTAGCCTTGTCATTGCAAAATTAATGGCAAGGGTGTGTCTATCCTTGTGGTAACCAGAGTCCATGGCTTCCACCTCAGAAGGCAGTATGCTGGTGGGTTCTCAGTTCCTAGGGAGGTTCAGCAAGCCGACCTCCTTGGAGGGTACGGTTGCCTCAATCAGTGCAGGGCTCCTGGCTGCTGGTGAGGAAACAATGGAAAGGACATGACATGTCACAGCTGTGGGAGGGGCTGACTTTGAGGTCTCTGCTTTTGTACTGACCAACTGGTCTCCTTTCCCAAGGTGCATACTGAGGTAATCCAGGATGTATTATGTTTTCAAAAAGAGCTCTGGACCAAAAGATCAAGAGTTGGTGGGAAGTGAGACTTACCCAGAGGAGCAGCCTCCTGAAGAACTGGTGACCGGCCAGGGCCAGGGCCATCTTTCTGGCCAGGATCCCAACCCCAGATAATGGGAAGATTCATTCCAGGATATAGAGATGGAAAGCAGGGAACAAGCAGGACTTTAAGGATGATTGTTTTGTTTTGTTTTCATTTTGGTTCTTTGAGATAGGGTCTCATGTAGCCCAGGCTAGCTTCAAAGTCACTATGTAGCCAGGGATGTCCTTGAACTCCTGATCTTCCTGCCTGTACCTCCTGAGTGCCAGAATTATAGGTGTGCAACACACACGAGGATTTTTACAGTGTTAGGGATGAAACCCAGGGCTTCATGAATGCTAGGTAAGACAGCTACCAACTCAGCCACCCCCAAACTAAGCGTGACTCTTTAAAACGAAATAGATGCGAATCTTCTTGAGGGTGAAGGCTGTGGAATGCCACTTGTCCTTTCAGCTCTATGACCACAGCCTGGCTCTGAAAGCAGGAATCTGGAAGCTTCCCAGAGCCAGAACCCAGGGAAGAAGGAACAAAACCATGGCCAAGTTGAGGTTCTTCAGGGCCCAGGCTGCTGGGCATACAGTCGCAGACCTGAAGGCTGGTGCAGAATGTTCACTGTTCATGGAGTTTTAAACAGACAACTTTGTTTGCTCTGTGGGGAGGAGCATGGGGTGGCTCAGTGGCTTGGCAGCCCTGAGGCTAAAGGACTTACTGCCTGTGGGAGACCAGCAGGGGAGAATCTCAAATCTGGAAGAACTAGATTGCCCAGTAACCTCAAGCAAGGTTTAGGAAAATAAAAGAAAACAGTAGAGGACAATGACCCGGATCTGAGTACTTTCTTCTCAACTAAACACAACACCGTGTGTGTGGTATGCCTGTATATATGTGTTCCTGTGTGCGCACATGGAAGTCAGAAGTCAGCATAAGGTATTTTACTTGCTCTCCACCGTCTTCTTCTTCTTCTTTTTTTAATTTAAATATTTCTTTCTTTTCTTTAAAATATGGAACGCTTCACAAATTTGCATGTCATCCTTGCGCAGGGGGCCATGTTAATCTCTGTATCATTCTAATTTTAGTATATGTGATGCCAAAGTAAGCACTAATTTAAATATTTTTATTTTAGTTTTAATTATATGGATGTATCTGTGTTGGGTATATGCACATGGCTGCAGGGGCCCCTGGATGGCAGCAGAGTGTGTCAGATCCCCTGGAGCTGGAGTCCCAGGCAGTTGTGAGCCACCCAACATGGGTGCCGGGGATTCAGGTCCTCTGCAAAAAATGGTAAGTGCTCTTCACCACTAGGCTGTGTCTCAGTACAATTAACCTTTTTCCTTTTTAAAGCCAGGGTCTCTCATTGAACCTGGAACCTGCCAATTCAGCTAGACTGGCTGGCCAGCAGGCCGCAGGGACCCACCTATCTCCATAGCCCCAGTGCTATGATTACAGAGAGCCATCACTACTCCCTGTTTTTATGTGGGTGCTGGGTATCCAAACTCAGGCCCCCACCTTGAGCGGCAAGCTCTTTACTGAGTAATCTTCCAAGCTCCTCAAACAAAACACTCTAAGTTTTCCCTGAAACTCTGTGTGTGCGTGTATGTGTGTGTGCAGAAAGGGGAGGGGAGGAGGCCACGCATCCTCTGGGATTTTATTTATTTTGAGCCTGTCCCAGTGCCTCCTGGGGAGATGGCTGTCCAGCTCCAGCCCCAACCTGTGACCCTCAGCGAGCAGGCATCTGTTGTGTCTTTCATTGACTCCCCAAAGTCACAAAACACAAACAACTCATTCCACAAACAGTTCAGCCCTGTGAGCCACACCCATGTGGATGACCCGGCTCCTGGGCTCCAGCCACACTTATAGCCAATTTGGTCCCACTGAAAATATTTTCCTTTGTCTGCTATAGAGAGCTGTGAGTCAGGGCCTAACCCCAGGGATTGTTCTTTGGGGCAGGTCTCCAAGGGGCTTGGCAGCAGGAACCTACAGATGCTATCAGGTCATTGGGGCACCAAACAGTGGATGAAAGTCTCTCTCTCTCCCTGAAACTGTGTGTGTGTGTGTGTGTGTGTGTGCACACGCATGGCAGAGAGAGAGAGAGAAAGAGAGAGATCCCACTCCTTCAAGATCCAACAGCCTCAGTCCGTGGCCAAGGAGAAGCCATTAAACCAATGGAAGAAAAAAGAGGAACCAACTTAGTAGGGGGTGACCAGGGACACATATAGGAAGGCAAGGACCCCAGTGGGTCAGCTGCAGCCCCCTTCACTCATCTGAGATCCCAGGATTACTCAACACCTGGAGCTAAATGTGCTCCAAGGTGCTGCCTGAGGGTGACATCCTCACCACAGCCCACCCTAGTCACTCAGAGACCCAGTGGAGAAGCTGGGCAGGGTTTCGGAGTCAGCTGCTCCACCATCACCATCAGGGAAACAAGCCCTAAACCCTGAATTAACTGGCAGGCTGGGCTCTGGCATTCTGACCTGCTTGGGGGGTGGGGGGCTCTAATAAACAGTGCTTCCTCTTCCCAGCACTCCCCTTCATCCTCAACTGTTGTGATGGGTGCTGGTACGAACAACATGGGTTTTATAAACAGTCCCTCCTCCTCTGTAGGGATCGGTTCCACCACGACACCCGCCCCCACCTTGGATCCCAAATGCCCACATGCTCGAGTCTCTGATACAAAATGTCACAACGATGCAGGGAACCCACACACACCCTCCTGTTTGTTTTAAAATGACCCATACATTACCAATGCCACCCCCACACAATGTAAATGCTGTGTAAACAGTCATCACACTTAGGGTTAGTGACAAGAAAAATGTCCACATGTGTTCAGTATGGGCACATTCCTCCCCTGGGTATTTGATCTGTGGTCGGTTGTATCGGAGGACACAACCTGTGGGGACACAGAAGGCCGACTGTGTGCACCCTGTGGGTGGGCCACTTTCGTCATTTGCAGACTGTCAAGTCTCTGTGAGCACCATCCACAGGATGGTTCTTGTCACAGCTGTGACAACATGCTGAGTCAGCCACAGTCTCAGGCTCCCTGGAATAATGACCCTGAGGACCTAACTGGACTGAGATAGAGACTGTGAGCTCCCCCCACAGCCTCAAAGGCTTTCCAGGGAGGTGTGGGGCCATCTGGGGCTTGTACCCACCAAACACAAGGGTCTCGCTGTAGATACACAGTCACTTGGGCTTTGGAAACACACAAGACAGTCAAATGTGGCTGGATCACTTGGAGAAGATGGAGGTGATTGGCTATCAGCACAACTGCTGCAACCAACCTGGTTCCACCAAGGTCCTACAGACCATCTGGTCTCCCCGGCAGCCGTTGCTCACATCCCCACAGTCTGCTGGCATGGCTGCTGGCTGAGGAATCAAGACGAAAGAACTTGCTTTTCCACACATAAATGAACCCTGGAGCTTTAAAGGGACTAAGATCTGCCCTCCCCGCCTCGCCTCGTCAGAGAGCACGGAAAAGATGATTGAGGCAGAGGGTGGAGAAGGGCACAAATGTGGCCCTCCCCATCATTCCATTCAGGATCCCCAAAGCAATGGCCTAGGGATCCAGCTCTGTGGGGTGTGTGAGGCCCAGAGGTCAGGCTTCTCCGCCAGTGCAGGCCCTCTGCCCAGCGTCCTCACCCAGAAACCTGGATCGTATTTCCAAATTCTCAGAAGGTGACGGGAGAGTCTATTTTTCCAAGTTCATAGAAGCATTGAGAAAGCAGTACCCCCAGCCTCTCTGAAAGCTTCTCAGTGGGGCCCCAGGGAAAGACTCATGGATCCACCTCCCCCACATCAGGTGTGCACAGTGTAGCAGTGGTGGGTCAAGCTGGACACTCACCCCTGTCAGCTTTTCCCTTTGAGCACATTGCCAAGCGCTAGCTAGCTAGATCTGCCCTTGGCTGGAGGCCAGGATCACTTCAGTGTGATTTCCCAATGCTTAAAGTTCAAGAGCCATTGTTGGTTCAGGACGACCTCAGCGGACTTAAGGGACATAACGGGAAAGGCAGTAGTTCTCGGGGGACTGGAAACAGGTATGGGCAGATGTGGGTCCATTGCTCCTATTAGCGAGTGAGCGCGTCTTCGCCCTCCTTCTGTGAATACAAATTTACCACCTTAACCTCTAAGAACATCTATCCTGCTCTTCAACCGTTACCACCGTCAGAATACTGTATCTTCTCAAACACAAGTGCACCTTGGTTAAACAATTCCCTGTCCAGACCCCACCACTACCATTACATCTGTCCTGACTCTGATGGGACCTCCCAGGGGTGAGGTGGCTGGTGTAGCACAACATCTCTACAGTCCTTCCATGTGGGGGTGCAGGTCAGAATTTTCTCCCTCTAGAAGGCTGGATAATGTGTGGTGGTGGTGGTGGTGGTGGTGGTGGTGTGTGTGTGTACATAGAACCCAGGTCCTTGTCAGGCATGTCAGACAAGTTCTACCACTGAGCCCCACCCCTAGCCCTATATTCCAGGTCGTGGATCCACCTACTGTTATGTCTGCAAACCTGATCTTCCACCTCTGTCTCTTGTGACCCATGCTGCTCTGAACATGGATGTGCAAGGCCAGCTGGGCCACTGCTCTTAGTCCTTTTAAATATCTTTTTTTTCTACCTCCTCTATTCCTTCCTTCTCCTTGCTTCCCCTCCCACCCCCATTCCTTCTTCCTTTTCTTCCCTCTTTTCATACTTCTTTCCTTTGTTTTTTTGCTTGTTTGTTTGTTTGTTTGTTTGAACAGGGCTCTGGGATTCATTATGAACACAGGCTGCCTTTAACTAGTAATCCCTCTCTCCCCAGGCTACCTGCTGAGTGCCTCTGGGATTACAGGCATGCACCACCACACTGGCTCTTGTCCTTTTTTCTATTTGTTTTGTTTGTTTATTTGTTTGTTCAGTTTTGGGGGGGTTGTTTTTGTTTTTTTGATAGTGTAGGGGATTGAACCAGCCCTCACACATGCCGACAGGCACCCTGCCACTGCACTGCTTCCCAGTCCACTTCTCTTTCTTCCTTTTGCTTTTTTAAAGATATACCCATTTTATTTTCATGTGTTTTGCCTGCATGTACATGTGTGCACTATGTGTGTCCTGGCACCCAGAGAGGCCACATAAGGACATCAAGATCACTAGAGCTGGAGTTACAGACAGTTGTGGGTCACCCTGTGGGTACTGAGAACCCGAGTCCTCTGCAAGAGCAACAAGTGCCCTTAACTACTGGGTCATCTCTCCAGCCACTCCTCTTTATTTCTAACACTGCTATATGGATATGAATCATCTACATACTAATAACAGTTGAACGGTATCTGGAGAAGATGGCTCAGCAGGTAAAACATTTTGCTGTGCAAGTATAGGGATGAGAGTATAAATCTTTAGGCGCTGCACCAATATCCACTCAGCACACAGCAAGGCAGAGATAGGATCCCTGGAGCAGGCTAGCTAGCTAGACTGGCTCTCAATTTAAGTGAGCAAGCCACCTCAATACATGAAGAAGACATCCAGTGTCAACTTTGAGCCTCTACACACATGTGCACACACATGACATACACACAAAGACAGGCATAATGGCACATACCCAACATCTCAGCATTTGGAATGTAGAGGCAGCAGGACCAAAAGTTCAAAGTCAACCTCATCTACTTACCATGTTTGAGGTCAGCTTGGGACATGAGACCCTATCACAGAAAACTAGGGAGACAAAAAACTGAAGGCAAAAGTCCACTCCAGACAAGGCACCCTTGAATTCAGTGGGCCTGTCTTGGTGGGTCACATATCTGAAGAGGGTGAATAGACAGGATAGGAAGCAGGCTGTGTCCAGCTGGTCACCCATCCCAGGTGAGATATCAGCCAGTAGTTACCTTTGCAACTTTGGGGCTAGTGGCCAAGCCAGTTTGGGACCTTTTTGGTCTCTAAAGGGGCTGTGGCTGGCTCAGAGTGGGGTGTGTTGGGACCACTCACCACCACCAAAGAGGAGGCAGAGGTGATGGGAAAATGAAGGGAGGCTATGGTCTCAGGCAGGCCACAGCAAAGGGCCTGGCCCGGACAGGAGTGGGTCCCCACTGACCAAAACTCAGCCAGTTTTCCTGACAACAGCTTTCTGGAGGGTCTCATTTGCTGCCTGTATCATTTAGGATTCCCTAAAACCGACTGGAAGAAGGAAGAACACGTGGGAAAGGGTGTGGTGTCCAGGAGGGAGGAATGTCTGGTGGATGGCCCCTTCTGATCTGAGAGAAGCCTGCCATCTGCTGGGCACCCAGAGATCCCTCCAGCCTGCCCTGCCAACTTCACACAATAGAATTTCTGGAGACAGTGGCTGCCATGGCTCCCCACCCACATGGGACAGGCAAAGGGGGAAGGTTGGGGCTGTAGTACTTAAACCCCACTCTGTGCTGGAGATGACCACCGCTCTGCAAGGATCTGGGGCCCATGTGGGTCCTTTGGTGGTCGCCATTCCCAGAACCCATATCCACCCTCAGTCATGGCCACTGTCTTTCACCCTTGGTGGGCCTGGTGCAGGCTGTGACATCCCCTGGTGTCCCTGAATGTCACTGCTGCTCTTGACAGCTGAGGCCCAGCAGTTTTCAGAACTGACCACCATCAGGGAGACTAATGGATGGCGATCTGTGCTGGTCACGAGGCCTCACCTGCAGGAGATGCCTAGGGCCATCTTTCCACATCTCCCAAGAGAGGAGTCTGTGACCCAAATAAAATAGTGATCCTTGGAATGGCAAGCCCCCAAAGCCCCATGGGGAGGGGACTGTCACTTGACACCCGCCCCAGCATGGCTGCCAGGCTCAGAGAGAGACTGAGCTACCAAAAATAATCCTTGCTAGCCGGGTGGTGGTGGCGCACGCCTTTAATCCCAGCACTTGGGAGGCAGAGGCAGGCGGATCTTTGCGAGTTCAAGGCCAGCCTGGTCTACAAAGCGAGTCCAGGACAGCCAGAGCTGTTAAACAGAGAAACCCTGTCTCGAAAAAAAAAAAAATCCTTGCTGTGTTTAAATATTTACAGAAGCTCAGCGGATCCTCAAGCCTTCACCATCTACCCGGGCTGCCCTCTTTAGAGCCATATTGTATGTCCTGGCCTCCCTCCATCCTGGACCCACACAGCTGCTTTCTCCATGATCTACCAAGCACCCAGTCCCACTGTTCTTCCAGAGCACTCCCACCCCTGCTTGTCAGTCTCCTGCCCCACATCCCAGCCTTCCCTCATCATGGGTGACTGTTTCCTGAGCTGGCCAGGAAAAAAAACAACTTTCTCAAGTGTTGGAAACCCATGTCTAAAAACCACTCAATAAAATGGAACAGAAGTAGGGTGTCTAACTCCTGCGGACAGTCTCAATTTCCCTTCTCCTAGGACTCAAGGGTAAGAAAGGTGCTAGAACAAACATGAGCCCAACTGAAGCTCCATCAAAGACTGTAGCTGGACACTCAGCTCAGGACCCATGTTCCAAAGCCTCTCTCAAGAGGTGTCTTGTAGGAGGGTCAGGTGCTAGCCTCATTGTGCAGCAGACAGGCAGAGCTGAGACATGGCCCAGGGTTTGACACTAAGGCCCACCATTAGGGGACCCTGAGCAGCTAAGGAAGATCAAAGCCTGAGGACCACTGTGTTCAAAGAGTGAGGTGTGGCTGGGTGACTACATACATGATTCCCTGAAACAAGGGGGTACACTCTATATGGAAAGTGAGGGGTCAGCAGGAGCCCCGTGTCCTGTGTGCCTATGGCACAGGTGCCTAGGGACAGGAGTTGGTCGGAACCGAAGGCTTGTGTGAAGGTGCCATTCACTCAGCTGGGAAGTAAAGGCACACAGAGCCAGAGGTGGATAAGGATGCCTGCACCTCAGGACAAAAGCTCCTAGCTTTCTGAAGGTTTCATCATGTATAGGTTACATTACGACAGCCAGGTTGGGGCCCCCAGGGGCACAGCTCGAACTCCTGGATGCCCAATGAGCTGCCACATCATCGCCTAAGGGTGCCTATGACCTCGGGCTGGCCTTGATGATCAGAGCTGCTGATGCAAGAGACAGGTCAACAGCTGCGGGGTCCCTGGGGCAGTTCCTGCATACAGAGCGGCAGGCCCCAGAGAGCAGCAGGAGCCTGTGCAACCAGTCAGATAGGTTACATCAGGGACCCCAGGAGGCTGTCATGGTTGGTGAGAAGGGCAAGTTCCCAGCCCTAGCTCAGATGCTGGGGTTGTGGGAGGTTCCAGGCTGCGGGGTCGGGGTGGGGATGGGTTGGCAGGAAGGGGACAACTGTCCATCTCTTGGGACACTGCCTCTTCAGCTTAGGAACAGTATTTACTTCCTTCCTCCCTAACCTGGTAGTTTTTATATGAAGAGTTCAGCTGTTTAAGACCTGCCCTTGCTGACAACAGAGAATACTCAAGACAAACCTGCCTATGCGTTGGCTCCACCCCATACCTCTGGAACCTAGTTCCCTTGCAGGTGACTTCTGGAATCTCAGCTAAGAGTGGGAAGGGGTCCAGGCTGCAGAATCTCCTAGCAGGGGCAGTGAGCCAGCACAGCCCTCTTACTGGAAGCCATATGACTATTAAGGACAAAGGAAAAGTCTGGCAGAGAAGAGGTGGGGGGAAGTGAAGCAAGACCTCAACAGTACAGACTCACACTGAACCACAGAGGGCCCAAAGCCACTAGCAATGCAGGGCCCCTGAGCAGAGCAAGTCATAGCTGATTCAGGGCATTGAGCCACAGATAAAGGCAGGTCCCTAAGCCATGGATCAAAAAAAAAGCACTAAGCCAAGGCATGGACAGCACCATGCACTGACCCACGGGCCTTGCAGGGTCATGAGCCGCTCCTGATGGCCAGGGGTGCAGCAGGTACTGAACTGTGTTCCAAGCAGACAAGACACACAGGATATAGTGAGACACAGAACATAAAGCTGCTTTCGGGGACTCCATTGACCCCATACTAAACTGATATGAATTTGAATGCCTAGGGAGTTTCAGTGGTTCCTTTTACCTGTTTCTTTTTGCTTCTAAAAACATACAATGTGCTGTGAGAGTGTGTCTCTTAGAAATGTCAGAAGCTGCACTCATAAAGCCTCTAAGCAATGTTACCTAAACATGACCTGACCAAAGAAGATACCCATAGACATGCTAGTGTGAAAGGGCAAAGCCCAGGAGGCCTCACCCTATACTAAGAACTGCAGGCCACTCAGGAACACTGAGAGCAGGAGAAATAGTCTTCCCCAGGGAAGGGCACACCGATTGGTTACCCAGTACCAAGCGGTCAGCCCTAAAAACATACACACAGGTAACGTTATACAGACTGAGCCAGTTGTATTTATATATTTAAGAACACACACACACACACACACACACACACACACACACACACACAAACAACAAGTTTAAAAGTTATGGATTTAAACCGGGGTAACATGGGAAGGTTTGGAGGGAGGATAAGGAAGAAAGAAATGATGTAATTATGATTTTGGGGGAAAAAAAAGCAGCAATTGACCCACACAAGCATTCCCCGCTGACATGAGAGAGAAGGGACTTTGTGGGCAAAGAAGTCTTCCCAGAATGTGGGACTTGGGCCACTGCACAGCCTGAACACAAACCTCACACCTTACACCCAAGTTCACTCACATGGGCCACAGATACAAAACCACAAAGCAGGGAAGCGTCTGGATGGTTTCCAGTCCCCAGCCAGACCAGGGGTTCTGAGACTTGGCATCAACGGTGTGAGCCACAGAAGGAAACACTGATAAGCTGTACATATGCAACAAAAGCCTAGTCTCTAAAATAAACAAAAAATATTGAAATTCAACAAAGAGTAAAACAAACATCAGCAGAATGTAGGCACTTTGGTATAGAGCAGCGACATTTTGACAAAGGGAAAGCTGTAGGCATCCTAGGGCACCACCACACAGCTGACAAGATGGTTTCAAATAAGCAAACAAAGCCAGGTACCCTATTAGGGCGCCTCAAGTCCCAGTGGCTACTCAAGAGGCTGAAGCAGGGGGAACCGCTTGAGTCCAGGAGTTCAAGACCAGCCTTGGCAACAAAAGGAGTTGGTGGGGATTCAGAAAATTGCATCCTGAGTGCTCAGCCCTAAACAGAACATCCGTACCACTTCCTCTGAGCCTCCAAGAACATCATGGAAGAGAGGTCAGAAAGAATGTAAGAGCCGGAGGGGAGGAGTGCTGTGAAGTGCTGTCTTACAACTCACACCAGTGGTGAGACCTGCACAAGATGGGACCTGTCAACATTCTATCATGAACTGGAGGGGGGCTCATGAGGACCCACCCCTCCCCGAGGAGCTCTGGGTAGTAAATGGTTGTTGGGGATGGAAGGAGAGAGATTTTCTTTAGTGGGGTAGGCACTGGTGGGACCCATGCTCCAGTAAGTAACCTCCCACCCATGCTCATGGAGGTGGCTCTAATTAAACTCAGCAGGTCACAAACTGTCATAAAAGTAGGATAGGGGGACTAATAGAGAGGAAAAAGGAAGTCAGAGGGAAGAGAATAAAAGAAAGCAATGGGGTAAGTATGATCAAATGCTTCGCATGAGAGCTAGAGAGACAGCCTGGCAGGTAAGAACGCATAGTGCTCTTCCTGAGGACCTGGGTTCTGTTCCCAGTATGCTTGGCAGGCAGTTCACAACCATCTGAAACTCCAGCTATGAGGTATCTGAAACCTCTGGCCTCCACGGGTACTGCACTCACATGTGCACACACACACACATACTTAGAGAGAATATTAAAATAATAATCTTTTGAAAAGAAAAAAATAAGAATATATCCTATACATATATAAAATTGTCAAAAACAGCAAGTAATAAAACTGGATCATTCGCCGGGCGGTGGTGGCGCACGCCTTTAATCCCAGCACTTGGGAGGCAGAGGCAGGCAGATCTTTGTGAGTTCGAGGCCAGCCTGGTCTACAAAGCGAGTCCAGGACAGCCAGAGATATTCAGAGAAACCCTGTCTCGAAAAACCAAAAAAAAAAAAAAAAAAAAAAAACTGGATCATTCACAGAGTGTTGGAGGAAATATAAAAGGCACAGGCATGCTGGAAAACAGTTTGGCAGTTTCCTATAAAACTGACATAGGGCTGGAAAGATGACTCAGCAGTTAAGAACACAGGTTGTTCTTCCAAAGGACCCAGGTTCAAATCCCAGCACCTACATGGCAGTTTGAAACTGTCTGTAATGGCCTGGTGTAGTGGCACATGCCTGTAACCCAGCACTCAGGAGGCAGAGGCAGGCAGATCTCTGTGAGTTCAAGGCCAGCCTGATCTACAGAGTGAGTTCCAGGACAGCCAGAGCTACACAGAGAAACCCTGTCTCGACAAACAAAAACCAAACAAAAACAAACTGGAATAAATGCAATCGCCTTGCTGCCCAACAACTCCTGGGAATTTATCACGAAGAGTGAAAACATTCAGACAAAACCTGTATATGGACATTCATAAATGCTTTGTAACAGCACCAAGCTGGAAGCAATCCACATGTTCTTCAGAGGGTATTGTCACACAATGGTCGCCACACCCATGCTATGAGACATACTAGGCAATAAGATGGGATGTAAAAAGATCTCAACAGATCTCAACTCGGGTGGGATTTAAAAATCCGTGTAGAGATGGGACAGGACGTGGTGGTCAAGGACGGAGACAAGGAGTTGGGGAGAATTCTGCAGAGATGGCCTAAGGGTGCCTTGTGGGACATGAGGCCACACATGACACACATTCACAGTGTGTGTGTCTCTCTCAGACAGACAGGAGAGAGAGAGAGAGAGGATTTACAGAGACCGTGCCTGTAGCCATACGACACCCACAGACTGGCCCTGTCTCATTTACTGAGTAGAGAGAGGCCAAGGGAAGGTAGATGCAGGATCCCACGATCTCGGATGGGCCAAAGGGCACCCATTATGTCTTTGCTGGGCAGTGCTGGTCTAGACCAGGGCTTAGCAAACTCCAGCCCGGGGCAAAGTCCCAGTGCTGTCTGGGTGCGCTGTCCGGGAGTCAGGCAATCCAATCAATCTTCCTTCCTTTCATCTGTTTATCTGTGTGTGTGCGCGCACATGCGGAGGTCAGAGGACAACCATCTCTCCTTCACTGTGTAGGTCCTGGGGACCAAACCTGGAGCTTTTACATGCTGGGTCATCTCAATGGTCCTGCTTATGGAGCCCATCTGGCCGCTACTTCAAGACCCTCTTCAGCCTCTTGAGTTCTGGCATTGCAGGTGTGTGCCACCATGCCTGATTCTAAAATATTTTAATTAATGGGCTTTCTCCCTCCAAACCCCCACTCCTATACATACTTTCAATTTGCATGTTTGTTTGTGACAGGTCTCATGTGTCCCAAGCTGGTCTCTAGCTTACCAGGTAGCCAAGGACGGCCTTGAGCTTTTGATCTTCCTGCCCTGAATGCTGGAATTATAATTATAGGTGTGCCCTGCTCCAGCTGGCTTATAAAGTGCTGGAGATTAAACCCAGGGTTTCATGACTACATCTCCAGCCTAAATACTTTTGGGTTTTGTTTTATTTGTTTGTTTTGAGACAGGGTCTCACTGCTGCCCTGGCTGTCGTGGACTGGTTATGTAGACCAGGTTAGCCTTGAACTTACAGAGAGCCACCTCCAGGCTTCTGCCTTTTGAGTACTGGGATTACAATCATGTGCCTCCCTACCCCATGAGCCTCACCACAGACACCGAGATGTGAGCTTTGTGTGATTTTTCTAAGTCATGAAGTATTCTTTTGATTTTCTTTCAACATTTAAAATATTCAGATTTAAGGTAGGTGTGGCACATTTGTATATTTTGGGGGGAGACTTTTGCCACACATTCAGAAATGGCGGCAGTGCCCATCTGAACCACAATGCAGCTGCCCATCCTTCAGTCCGGGACAGAAAGCGCTGGTTCCAGTCAGTTCCCACTTTGAGAGGCCAGGAGGAAAACAAACCCACATGACAACACTGACCACTGCCCCCCAGCATCGAAGATGCCCCCCAAACTTCTGAAACAGGTACGTCCTTCTAAGTTTCTTTCTCTGAAACAATGTCCCACTCTGTAGCCCAGGCTGGCCTCAATCTTGCCTCTGTCTCCCTGGTGCTAGGATTATAGGTGTGAGCCACTGCGCCTGGCACTTTGTCATTTTAAAAAATACTTTTCTTTGTTTATGAGTTTTATTTTGCCTGCCTGTGTGTCTGTGCACTGCTTGAATGTTCTTAGTGCCCATGGTGTTGGATGGGCACGAAGAAGGGTGTTGGATCCCCTGGAACAGGAGTTTCAGATGGCTGTGAATCGAAACGTGGGTGCTGAGATTAAAAACTAATGTGTTCGGCCCCCATGTCGTCATTTTAAAGCCTATTAATATGTCCTTTCTCAGTCCCCAGTCACCTCTGGAGACTTAGAACAAGACCCACTTGGCTAGCCTCAGAGGCCAACTGGGACTGAAGTGAAAAGACAGGCGGACAAGGGGCTCCCTGAAGGCCAGATTTCTTTTCTTTTCTAATCGTGTCTGTGTGCACGCACACGCTCACACACCCTCACCTTGGCATGCATACAGAGGTCAGGGGACAGCTTTCAGGGGCCAGTCGTCAACTGCCTCTCTGTTCAGTCAGGCTGCCCTGTTTTTCCTGCCTGTGTAATCCAGGATGGCTGGCCCATGAGCTTCCAGGGAGATCTCCTGTCTCTGCTTCCCAAGCACTGTAAGAATGCTGGTATTAGAGATGTACATCTGGCTTTTTATGCAGCTTCCAGGATCGAATTCAGGTTGTCAGGCTTGCCCAGTTAGAGCCTTCATCTGCAAAGCTATCTCTCAGTTCCACTCCTTTTCTTGGTTTTTCAAGATAGGGTTTCTCTGTGTAGCCCTGGTTGTCCTGGAACTTGCTCTGTAGACCGGGTTGGACTCAAACCCACAGAGATCCGCCTGCCTCTGCTTCCTGAGTGCTGGGATTAAAGGTGTGCGCCACCACCACCTGGCTTCCCTAGCCCCTTTTAATTTTCAAGTTCAGAGTTAACATCATGGCCAGGAACTCAAGCAGTGACCTTGCTGAGTGACCTTCTCTAAAACTGGACAAGAACAGAACCTCCAGTTTTGTCCTAACCTTTGACATTGATGCCCAAAGAGCATGGAACAGTTGAACCATGTTGGTGCCTTACGAGGTGGCTGTGTCTAGTAGGTACAGTCAGACTCGGGTCAGGGTGTGATGGAGTGGGAGGACCCTAATCTAGCATCATCTCCATTAGAAGGGGAGCACGCACAGACAGGGCAAGGCCATGTGATCACAAAGGCTGAAGCTGAAGCTCACAGGAACTAGGACAAGCAGGCAGGCTCTGGCCTCGCAGACAACCTGACCTCGGACTTCTGTCCATCAGGCTGTGAAAGGTCATATTTCTTTTGTCTTCAGTGGCTAGCTTACGGTTTCTGTCATGGTGGCCCTGGGACACCCATATCAAACTCTGAGCAGAGGGCTATAGAATTTTGAGCACACAAAGGTGCCACCTGTCAGCCTGGTCACCATAGCAACAGTGGCCACCTGCCCACTGTGCTAGGCTCCCTATCAGGACTCTGTGTGTACCATGCACCCTCACCGAGGCCCCATTTCACAGGTGGGGAGACTGAGGCTAGGCGGTGAGAACTTTGCTGAGGTCACACTGGGGATTGTGGATGGAGCGCAGTTCACACCTGGGTATCTGGCTACAGAATGTACCAGGCTACGGCTCTGTTGGTTCCCTGGGCTTCAGCCCACAGCTCCTCCCATTGGCATGTGTGAGCCAAACACATGTGCACAGTAAGTAGTAGTAGCACATGGAAGGGCTGGGCACTGTCAAGACCCAGTCCAAATTCTTTGGCAGTGCCTCAGAGTTCCTGGAGTAAGTGGCAGCCAAGGCCTGCTAATGAGCAGGAAGCTGAGGGGCAGCCAGAAACTGAGGGCCCTACTTGCTGTCTGGACACCCTCGACTTCTGGTCCAACAGTGAGACACTCCCCGCTGACTGTTTCTAGACATCTCTGGGGGTCTGCAGGCCAGTCCATTGCTCTCAGACCTGCTACTGTTGTCCCTGCAGCTCCTGGGGATCCCTGAAGGGCTATCCTCCAGACAGGAGGTGCAGGTGGAGACAGCCACCCCGACTGGGGGGTTGGGCTGGGGAGGGCTAGCCTCCGGAAGGAGCCTGCCAAGTGCTACAGAAACATACGGCAAGATGAGTCTTACGCAGCACAGAACAGATTGCAGGGTGTCGAGCAAGGGGATGTTTTAAAGAAATAAATCTCAGCTCCGGGCTGCAGAAGCGCAAACAAGCCCAAACAACAGCTCCCGGAAGCAGCAGCCTCCTGCGCCGGGCTGTGGCGGCAACATGGAGGGATGTGTGGGTCTTCCCAGAGTTTCCTGAAAGGCAGGGTGGCAGGCATCTCAAACACCTGCGATGGCCCCACAGCACAGCCCAAGAAGTCCCCCCTTCCCAGCCGCCTGTCAGGATTCCTGGCTGCTACCTTCCCTTGGTCTCTGTAGGACTCGCCTCCCTCAGACCAGCAGGGGGCAGCACCCATGGCCCGGTCTCTAGGACCTAACCCCCATCCCATCCCTCCTTGATCCTCATTGTGACTGAGGGGCCTCCTAGACACCCACATACCATCAGGCCCTGCCTCTTATCCCGACATCTCGCCTGCTCACCCTCCTCTCCTGCCTCTGGACCTCTCCCACCTGCCCGTTATTCCCTGGCTGACCCTTGTCTCCCCTCCTGTCCTTCTCAGAACCTTGTCTGTCATGGACTGGGCAGCTTCTGAGGGGGAACAGAAGGGCAGAGAGGGCATGCCAAAGCTGTTCCTGCTGTGTTCCAACCCTCCTCCCTTGCCCACCTTGGGAGGATGCCCGCTCACCCTTGGGCATGCCTCCCTGTGCATGATGGCTGCACGGAAGGGTTCAGCTGGCCATTCAGGAAGCAACCAGGGGGCAGGTCACACCCCTGCCACATGGAGCAGGGATGGGGTGATGGAGGGGGGCCAGGAACCTTCATGGCAGCACCTAGACACTCACACTTCTAGGCTCATGGTTCCGCCAAGCTTACTATTTCTAGCACCTTCTTAGCCACTCGGATTTCTCTCAGCACTGTTCACTTCCGTCCTCTACATGTATGGAAGCAGAGGCTACCACGCCAACCATGCGTGGTAACGCCATTAATAATTCAGCCATCGAGCCGATGCCTTGTTATACAGACCCATTTCCTCCCAAGGGCAAAGCACTTACACCATTTATTCCACCCTGTTCACCCTTCAAGGTGCCTACGAAGTTACCCGTCACCCCTGCGCGGACATCCACCGCACCAACTGTTTGTTCCAGGCTTTGCCTGTGGAAACTGTCTCTCATCTCCATGAAAGCAGTCGCTTCATTAGAATTTAAATCTGATAAACATTAATAAAATGAAAAGTTCCACTGGGTTGTATGAGGCGAGGGCAGACACCCTGGGGACCAACCCTCATCCCTACCTCAAGAGGCAACAAGGAGGTGCAAGGGGCTTTCAAGACCCTATGGAGAGGGGCAGCTTCTGAGGGGGAACAGAAGGGCAGAGAGGGATTGCCAAGGCTTAGAGGGGCCAAAGAGGTGTCTCACTAGTTAAGAGCACTTAACTGCTCTTCCAAAGGATCTGAATTTAGTTTCCAGCAACCATGTAAGGCAGTTCATAACTATCTGCAACTTTCATGCCCTCTTCTGCCCTCCAAGGGGACCAACATCCCACAGCAAGCAAACATGCAAACACACACACACACACACAAAATAAAGACAAAATAAATCAAGATACTATGGATAAGCCAAGTGTGATAACGAACCCCTATAACTCCAGTTCATGGGAGAATCGAGGTCATATCCTCTGTGCATCAAGTTCAAGGCCAGCCTGGACAAATGAGTCTCAGAAAAACAAAGCAAGAAATGAGGGGCTGAGGACCTGAGTTTGATGCTCCGCACCTATCTAAAAATCTGGGAACCTTAATTTCAGCCCTGAGAAGGCTGAGACAGGAGGATCCTATCTTGTTAGCTAACTGGTTTGACTGAATGAGATAGTTCCCAGTTCAATGAGAGATCCTGTCTCAAAAAACTGAGGTGGTGAGCATTTGAAAAGACATCTGTGCAAATCCTCCCCTCCACATACACACGTATGCCCGTGCACTTCACATGGGTGTGTAGGCACACTTGAAACAATTTCTGAAGTCTCCTGAAAATAAATAAATAAACACCCTCCTATATGCCCCATCCAGGGGCATCCAGGGGCAAAGTTTCTTCCACCCGAGGGTGGCTGGGGCTTCAGCAGGAGGAAGTGAGTGTCCCCACTGGGTGTCCAGACAACAGGATGGCCGCTTGGTGCGGAAATGCCCAGAAGCAACAAGAGAGAAGGGTGGGGTGGCAGGAGGACCTCTGTCCAAGATGCTGGTTTACTGTCTGTCACCCACCTGTGGTTGAGCCAGGCTCACCTGAGCCTCTGGTAAGCTGGCAGGAACACAGAATCATAGGAAGAGGCCTCAGCCCTGCAGGGGACTCAAGGACTGAGGCCACCACACCTGTCCTTCACCTAACACCAATCCTTCACTGGGGCTGGCATCCTGGGAATATGTACCAACAGTGACAGTGGGGACCTGTTGAGAGAGAACTTGGCCTTCACTGTTCCAAAGGAGAAGGCTCAGCTGAGAACTAAAGATGTTCAGGCCTTCAGCATCTGGTCACACTGTTAAAAGGCTGGGCTACTTTTTGTAATTAAAAAAATTTTTTTAAAGATTTATTTTGTTGTCATATATGTGTTTTGCCAGTATGTATGTGTGTGTAACACACGTATGTCTAGTGCTCTTGGAGGTCAGAGGTCAGATCCCCTGGAACTGGAGTTACAGGCAGATGTGAGCCACCATGTGGGTGGGTGGAACTGATCCATGCCCCTCTGCAAGGGCAGCCTGTGCTTGTAACTGCTCTGGGTTATCTGTTTGTTTTGACACAGGTCTCGTTATGTATCTCTGGCTGTCCTGGAACCTTATGTAGACCAGGCTGGCCTTGAACTCACAGAGATCTGCCTGCCTCTGCCTCCCAAGTGCTCCAGCACATCCAGCTTGGGGCTATCTATTTTTTTAGTTGATTTTCTTTCTAAGATTAATATAATCACAAAATAAGATGTGCGAAACTAAAAACTGCTTCAGAACTACCCTGTACTTACACACTGGCATCCTGGCTTGACCTGGCTATCCAACAAAGTGACGACTGGCCACAGGTGCCATTTAAATCAGTACATACACTTAAAGCTCATAGTCGCAGCTGGGGCTGGGGCTCAGTTGGTGGGGTTCGTGTCTGGCATGCAGGAA
>CAJQZJ010004796.1:7986740-8062209 GCA_907164525.1 Lophiomys imhausi
TGTGTGTGTGTGTGTGTGTGTGTGTGTGTGTGTGTGTGTGTGTGTGTTGTGTCTCCCCAGGAAAAGTTCTGTTGCACAACAGGACTAAGAACCCAAAGACACTAGGTGACAATGTGACAGCCCTCCTTGATCAGACATATCACCTGGGCCCACAGGCCAGAGGACCCTTTGCAAGGCAAGCCATCCTGTCTCCTGACTCCTGAAAGTATAGCATAGGCCATCCAGCCCATCACCCACTTAGGCCTGACACCCCGGCTCCCTGTGGGGGAACAGAGGACTCAGCAGGGTGAATGCTGCAAACATTCCTTTGCCAAACACCCAGTGCCATGTTTCTATCTCTGCAGCTGGCAACAGGGAGGAATCCCAGTGGGCCAGGCCATGTGTCAAGTGATCTGCCAGACACACATGGAGCCCAGAAGGGGGCCCGGCAACACTGCAAGAACTCACTGACGGTGCAAGCCAGGCTCACACAGGCAGGAGTTTGCCTGGGGGCTGAGACACACCTGACACTCTCTCAGCACAGGAACAGCAAAGTCCAAAGATCCTGCAAGTGGGACCTTGGTCAGAGGCCACCACACCAGGCAACAGTCCTGGGTGTGAGGAGGTGAAGGAGGAAGGGATCCAGAGGATGTGGATTGGGGAAGATGAGCACATTGTGTATCTTTCTCAGTAACCATGTGGAGGCCCTAAGCCTGAGTCTGGACCTTGTGGAGCAACCAGGTGATAAAGGAACCGCTTCCTGCAACCCAAGTCAGGTCTTCGAGCTCCGCACCAGGGACTCACCTGCCCTCGCTCTCCAGGAATGCAGAGCTGTTCCCCTCCACAAGGGCCGCACTGATGGGTGAGAGGCAGAAAGGCGAAGAGAAGGCATCTGAGTCCGAGTCGAAGGAGCTATCCCTGCTCACACCGTCAGCCGACAACTCCAAGGAGCCCTCTTCCTCAACAGCCTCAGGCCGTGCCTCCTGGCCATCCTCTGTCCCATCCTGTGAGCTGACCGCAGACAGGACCCCAGAGTTGCTGTGGACAGGTTGTGAAGTGGGCAGGGGCCCACCCACCTCTGGGCCCTGGGCCAGCTTTTCCCCTTCTTCATCTGTAGGGCTGGTGTGCACAGTATCCCGTGTGTTTTGGACCACCACCAGGATGTCCTCGTCTTTGGGAATCAGGGGAGGCCTTGGCTCTGTGGGAGAGGGCTGGTAGGGTGCCCCCAGGCTTGTGGTGCGCCGCCGCCGAGGGCGGGGTGCCTTGCGCACAGGGGAGCTCTCAGGGGTGATATAGCGTAGGGCCTCCTCGTCCTGCCTCTGGATGCGAGAGTTGGGGACCCATGCCAGGATGAGGGTAGCCCCCAGCAGCTCATCTTTCTCCATGTACAGGCATAGGTACCCTGTGGGGAGTTGCAGGGCAGGCGGTCAGGGGGGGGAGGGCTGGACAGGTGGCTTCCCAGCTATCTGCACAGCTCTAGGAGGAGGGAGGCAGATGGAGACCCAATCATGACAAGAACAGATCCAAGATGGGCAGGTGGGTAGCACTTGGGCCTCCAATCAACCATGGCACTCCTGGTTTGTCATTTTAAATGCAGGTTTTGAGGAAGGGACCACTTTTAAGGCTGTTTGTTCATCAGCACCAAGCTCTTGGGGAGGATGGTATCTCTCAGCACAGCCCCAGGCTGTTCAGGGGATACTGATTCCTGTGCTATGATACACCATCCCCAGGCTTCCCTGATTTTGCGATTCAAAACCCTTTAAGCAAGAGCCAACAACATCAACCACATATATCCCTGGGGACTTGAACTCTAGCCAAAATCCCTTTGGCATGCTTCTGTGGTTGGCAGAGGTTGGGAGAATCAGCCAGCTGTTCATAACAGTTACATGAGAGGGAGGCTGTTTCCACACTCTCCAGTCACATGGTGTTGGGATAAATGAGGACCTAAAATCCCATCCTTGACCTTCCATCACAAATAACACACAGGGCTCCCCAAGGTAACTGTTGCCCTTAGAGCTGTTGTTTTAGACTCAAGAGTGAGTGAACCCTCCAACTTCTGGATTCACAGCCTAGAACCTTGCCACGCTTCACGGGTAACACTCCTGTCCCTCGCCTGCTGGGGTGGCGTCTGGTCCCACTGGGCCAGCTGGGGTCTCACCAGAGAGAAGCCCACGTGCACACTCCCAGGCGAGCCTTGTCTGCTAAGCCTATCCCATTCTCCCCGTGCTCAAGCCCACTTAAAATGTCTTTACTGAGCCTCAGCTCTACCTCACAAACAAGCTAGTTCTGAAATTCCTTTCTGCATCAAAGCCACTGATCATATACTGCCCTAAGTTGGAGCACCTGAAAGTCTAAGTAAACTCAGCAGGCAAAAAAGGTGAATCCTTGGGAAGGTCCCTTGGGCCTAACGCCTGACCCTCCCTGGCTTGGGATGTCTGACCCCCATCTCACCTGGGTGGTGCTCCCCAGGGCCCTGCAGCCCCTCTGGCGCATGCACACAGACATTGTTCTTGGAGTAGATGATCTCTCCATCCAGGACGGAGAGGGACCCGCCACTGCCCCCCGTGGTGAGGGTCAAGAGGTCCGAGGCCTTGGAGGAGGCCCTGCGAAGGAGGCGGCCCAGGGACATGGCTGAGCACACGTTTCCATCCTCTGCATGCGCTGGCCCAGGCCAGGCTCGTCAGAACCTGCAAGGGAGGAAGAGAGGAGATGTATCCGAGATCTGAGATCAAGGTCAGAAGCATGTACTGGATGCCGGGCTGCATCCTGCCCAGTACCGTCGGGTTTCCAGTGGCTTTTGGATCCTCCTGGCACAGGGGCTCATGCAGAACATGTCAGGCCAGGCTGTACAGCCTCCCTGGGCTCAACCTACCACAGGCCACTGGCATCTCTCCATAGTTTTGAGCCTTGCATCTCCACATTACTCAAGGAGTCGCACCAGTGCCAGGCCTGGCTGTGAAAAGCCCACAGCTCTTTTCAAAAGCCAAGGGGGTGGGGAGAGGAGGAAAAGGAGAAGGAGAAAGGAGGAAGAAGAGGAAGAAGGAGTTGGAGGAGTTAGGGGAGAAGGGAGAAGAAAAGGAAAAAGAGGAGGAGGAGAAATGGGAGGGTGCCCTTTCTTGGGGAAACTGCACAAGTCAGAGAAGCAACGTAGCCATATTTGAAAAGAGGAAAAGAAACTATTGAAATTAATTTTCATAAACCATTAAATCCCAAATATTATCTTTTAAACATATCATTAAAATGAAAAACTTAGGTAGTGAAACATTTTACATTTTTCACACCTTGTGAGTCTGGTGTATTGTTGTAGCTGGGTGCCCAGGGTTGCCATGGCTGTAGCCGTGGCCATGGCTGTGGCTGTGACCGTGGCTGTAGCCTCCACAGTGGCTGTACAGCCTCCTACTGAGCCTTTCATCCCCACATTACTTAGGGAGCTGCACCAGCGCCAAACTTGGCTGCCAACAGCCCTCAACTGCTTCCGAAACCAAAAACATCCTCACGTGGCACTGTTTAGCCACACCAGGATAATCAAAAGAATGTGCTAGAAGTTTGGTAGGATATTCCAAAAGCCACGCTATGGCTGTGAGGTGCATCCCACTGCTGTTCGTTAAACAACACAGGTTCCCAGCATCCAGAGCCACATGGGAAGAAGAAACACAAGAACGTGGGTGGCCTTCATCCACCATGTGGGCACTCCTCTCCTGCTGCTCCATGCTGAGATGGCTGAGTGTGTAGACAGCCTCCCTCCCAGAATGTTCTGGAAAGACCTGGCTGCTTCTGGGTAACTCAGGGCAAATCTGTTCCACATTAGCCAGGGTCATTCACTCTCGTAAGACAATTTTTATTTTCAAAATGTATTTGCTTTTTGCCTCTTTCATCTAAATTGAACCTGCCGCCTGGTGTGTGGTTTCTATCACACTGGGTGGAGAGAACCCTTGGTCTGTTTTCAACTCTAAAACCCTTTTTCACACTGGGTGAAGTAACATCTGCCTCAAGCCTTTGCACCTGGAAGACTGAGGTGGGAGGGCTGTGAGTTCAAGGCCAGCCTGAACTGTGTAAGAGCTGGTTTGGGGTGAGAGGCAACTCGAAGGCTCAGCAGGTAAAGGTGATTGCTGCTAATGGCCTGAGTTTGATCCCTGGGACCCGCATGGTAGAAAGAGGACTGACTCCCAAAAGTTGTCCTCTGTCCTCTCCACACACCCATCATTGTGTATGTGCATGAACACACACATACCTAAATGTAATAAAACTCTCTATAAAATGTCTGGGCTAGGGTGTCTTGGTGGTAGAACACTTGTCTAGCACGTACAAATTCTAGCTTGATCTCTAGCACTGAGGAGGAAAAAAGGTTGAAGAAAGTTATGATGGGCAGGGTGTGTCTCAATGGGTAGAGCATCTGCCTAATGTGCAGAAAGCCCTGGGCTGCAACCCCAGTGTGACAACCCTTCGAGGCGTGCACACCTGCAATCCCAGTGACCACTGGTAGGTGGAGGCAGAAAGACCGGAAGTTTAAGACCATCCTCAGCTACATCGTGAGTAAAGGCTAGCCTGGGGGTATGTGACACCCCCCCCCACCCGTCTCCAAAAAAAGAAAAGGAGGAGGAAGAGAAGAAAGGAGGGCTCATTATGTGTTAACTTCTAATGGCAGACCAGGAAGCAAAAAACTGGAAAAGCTAGGCTCTGCCTTTATTTGTTTATTTACTTATGTTTTGTATTTGTGAGCCGCTGGAGATCACACCCATGACCTCATGCACACAGGGTCCCATTCTACCACTTAGCTGTATGTCTAGCCCTTGAGTTCAGGATCCCTCCTGCCTCAGTGTGCCGTTTTTTTGTCACCTGAAGAAAGAACCTCAACTGAGGAAATGCTTCCATCAGACTGGCCCGTGGCTGTGTCTGTGGGTGCATTTTCTTGATCAGTGATTGATGTGGGAGTGTCCAGCTCATGGGTGGTGCCAGCCCTGGCAGGTGGTCCTAGGTATAAGAAAGCAAACCCAGCAAGTCATGAGGAGCAAGCCAGGAAGCAGCGCCTCTCCACGCCTCCAGGCTTCCTCGGTTACTGCCCTGACTTTGACAGTGATGTGGAAATCAAAATAAACCCTTTCCTCCCCTAGTTGCTTTTGGTCATGGTCTTTGTCACAGCAACAGAAAGCAAACTTGGAGAGGTGGCCTCCCCCATGCTGGGACAGCAGGTGGGCACCACCACACCTGTGTTTGTCTACTTCGAAGGACAGAGGTCTCATGCTTCTTTGAAGATTGATGGTGGCCTGTCTTTGTGATTCCTCAACTTTTCTTATTCCCAGCATTCTCCTCGAGCCACAGCTCATCTTTTGTCTTGCTTTTCTTACAGCTTTAATTAAAAAAACAAAAACAAAAAAACACTGTTGATCTTTCAGAAAGCCTGTCATGGCATGAGCGTCTACCTGGGAAAGCCTGGGGGCTGTCACTTCAGTGTGAGCATTTATACTGGTTTTATTACTGTAAATGTTTTTATTGGTAAATGGTAAAAACAGAAAAAAATCAACAGTGGCTTCATAATGCTGGCGTGTTTCGGCCCTTAGCTATGGCCTGGAGACCTACACGTTTGGAGTTCCCATCGGCACCCTCCAGACACCTGAGGAACAAGTGTGCATTCATACATAGGAACCATGGATCTCACTACCAACACACCCAGTGGTGCTAGTCACCACAGGCACAGTTCAGTGAGAGGCAGGGTGGTGGGGTCTCCAGGCTGTCACCATCACCCTATGAATAGCACCGTGAATGAAGTGCATGACAAGGCACAACCCATCTCCAATCAGAAACAGCAGGACTCTATGGGAGACTGCAACCTGATCTCCAGATTTCTCCCCAGATGCTGGGTGATGTGGCATCTGGGCCTTTGCCTTCTGGTGCCTGGTGGCCCCGCCCACAAAACCACAGTTGGTCTCTGAGGCATCCTGCAAGCAGCCTATGGGAATAGGTCCAGTCCCTGTGACTTCTCCAGGGAACCCCAAAAACCCTGCTTTGCTGCTGTGAGAGGTGACATGCTATTTAGAACTCAAGGGCCATCCCAGGGCTCTTCCCTATCAGCTAGGGCCACAGCTGCCAGCAGGCCCAGGAAAGGAATGAGCTGGGGGTTAGGGGAGGGTGCTGAGGGTGTCCCTCCCCCACTCCCAGCTCACACCACAGCTTCCCACCCTGTGCTGACCACCACACTAACCACCATGTGGTGAGGAGAGCTAGTGGGGCGCACACCAGCCGGCAGAGCCCTGGGTCCTATCTTTGGGGTTCTGGCTCCAATGACAGTGATTTTCTGCTCAGGGCCTGTTATAGCCCATCCCTATCCCCAGCTGGGGAAAACTGATGACAGGAAGAAAAAGAACTCCGGGCAATGAGGGTCCAGCAGGGAGCAGCATGGCGAAACTCAGCAGCCTGGGTGGCCAGCACTATATAGGGGCTGGGCCAGAAAGGAGCATGGGAGTCCACAATCAGCACTGCGGGTGGAGCTCTCCAATCTCATGGTAGTCCACAATCAACACTGCGGGTGGAGCTCTCCAATCTCTATGTATCTGTAGGGAGCGTCCAGAAATAGATATGCCGTATATAGCAGCATACATCAGAGGCGCACAGGTGCTGGGTGCCTCACTTACCACACCCTCGGAGCTGTTATCAGTTCTCCTCCCCTCTCCAGCTGCACAAATAATGCCACGTCAGCCGCTCAGGTTTCCGATTGCCTCAAAATGCTTGCAGGACATGTCAGCATGAAGAATGGAGGCTGGGCAGGTCCAGGAACCTCCCCGACCCGGCAGCCCAGTGCCCATCTGCCCAGGCAGCACTAGGTATTCAGAGCAGGCATTCCTGGGTTGTCCCCCAGTCCACTATAGGGTGGTGCTGGGGTAGCTGGACAGCTATGTCCCACAATGCAGCTCTCCTTGCCCAGATCTGGCTTCTGGCCACAGTCCCTACTGTCCTGATCATGGCAAGCCCTGCCTGTCCCATGACCAGGGCTTGGCTGTGTATCTATCCTCTATTGTCTCCTTGGTGTGTCCCCTGCAAGCCAGGGACCAGACAGAGGCTAGTCTGTAGTGTCACAGACTCCTCTACACAACCAAGGAAGCAGGTGCAGAGAACAGCCTCAGGTCTTTTAAGGACCCAACACAATGTGACCTGAAGGCCGTCTGGGAAAGCCAGGACCCCATCAGTAACTGAATCAGCCTCTTGAAGGCTAAGGTCAAGTCACCCTTGCTTCCAACCCAGTCCTTCTTCAGGATGTGTGCTGCTCCCTGCTGAAGAGGTACTCAAGTCTGCGCTTCCTACTGAGCAGAAGTTGCTGTGAGGGACAACAGGAACGGAGTGGGGGACATACGGAGTGTGACCTTCTTCCCACCTGTCTTTCCTGTCATTGTAGAGAGGGCCCACTCCAGCCTAAGGGCAAAGGGCTTTGTCCACCACACAGCCCCAGTCTCTCCTCACCCAGTCCACTAGCCTGAGCCAGCCTACAGGATCCACAAGCATCCGGTGCCCTGGCTTCTTAACCCATTTGTCAAAGGGAAGCCTGCCAGGTGGCAGCAGGGCAGGAACACGGTAGCAGACCAACAGGAGTCAGGGTGGGTTGTCACACAGCCTTCCAGGATCCTGGCTGGACACTGAGCTCCTCCACATACCATGTGTCCTCACTTCCATGTGTACAGGGGTGCTGGAAGATTCTACAGGGAGTCCCCAACAGGAGCACCAAGTCCCCAAAGGAGAAGTAAAGTTAGGGCTGGAGTCTAATGTTACAGGGGCTCCACACTGTCCTAATGACCCAAGGGCAGAAAAACAGAGAGGGGCATGGGAAGGCAGAGAAAGGCCTACCAGCAGGAGGGACCTGCAAGTCTCTGAGCTAGCTGGAAGGGATCCTGGTAAAGGAGAGGGAGGAGGGAGGAGCATGTGGGGGAGCAGGTGAGGAAGGAGGTGGGACTCCAGTTTCAGCAGGGGCCAGTGCCATGGTGGCCACGCAACACTGAAAATGAGCTTAACACCTGAGATCTAAGCTTAGAAAAAATGGTTATGATGCTAAGTTCTGTTATCCAATGTACTATTAAAAAATTTTTTTTTCAAGCATGGTTGGGGTGGCTTATATAAGTACAAACAGTTCTTTCTGGATGTTCTGACTTTTTTTTTCTAAAAGCCTGAAGTTGTTCTAAACAAACAGACAGACAAACCAAATACACAGTTTAGTCCTGGGAGATGGCTCAGTGGGTTAAGGCATTTGTTCCCAAGCCTGATTCCCTGAGCTCAGATTCCTGGAACTCATTTAACAGGACAAGAAACAGAATCCCCAAGAACTCTTGGAACAGATGGCCTGGGGTTTATACCCTGGGCTGTGCAATCAGCACAAACAGGAAATGTCCTGCCTCAATGAGGTAGAAGGCAAGACCAACCCTGGAGGTGGTCCTCTGACGTCCACACGTGTGCCACACATGGGCCCTTATACATGAACATGAACACACATACATTGTGCATACATATACAAAATAATTTGTATGTAATCTGCCATACCAGAAGCCTGAACATAGATGCTTTCTGCAGCTTATTCCTTCTAAAACTAAGAAGGGCTAAATGGACAAACTCAGATCCCTCCAGACAAGGGAGTGTTGCTCAGCAAAGAAACGGAAAATACATGGAGACTTCTGGGTGTATCGATGTGAAAGCCAGTCCAAAAAGGCTACACAGTTCCAGCACCAGGCTCTGCATCGATAATCCAAAAACCCAAGGTCCAAACTCCTCTACATATTTATGTGACTTGACAAATGGAAATCCCCTCAGCTAACTACCTCTGGTGAGTGACAGGTAAAAGACAGGTGCACTAAAAACACTGTAAAATCAATCTCATGTGTATAAGGTGTGAATATGAAGTGTTACACACACAACAGTAACATATAAGGTGGAACACAATAGAAGAAGATACCAAATCCCTATTCCTTCCTAGTCTCTAAATCACACCTGCACACACAAGAATATGCACATGCACACATACACACACACACACACAAGCAAAAACAAAAGTGTATGCCATGTTTTTGTTTGGCTGGTCAGTTGGTTTGGTTTGGTTTTTGTCAACTTGGCAGAAGCTGGAATTACCTGGCAAGAGGAGCCTCAACTGAGAAATTGCCTCTATAAGACTGACCTGTAGGTAAGCAGTCTGTAGGGCATTTTCTTGGCTTCTACATGATAGAGGAGAGCCCAGCTCACTGTGGACAGGAGATCCTAGATGGTGTGAGAAAGCAGGCTGAGTAAGCCATGAGAAGCAACCCAGTAAGCAGCCTTCCTCCATGGCTTTTGCTTCAGCTCCTGTTCCAACCTCCTTCAATGATGGACTGTAATGTGGAAGTGTAAGCCCTTTCCTCCCACACTTGCATTTAGTAGTGGTCTTTATCGAAACAATAGAAATCAAACTAAGCTACTCTTCTTGTTTGTTTGTTTTTTAACAAAGAGCATAGAGAGTGGCAGGCTGAACCAAAGGCAGTATGGGAAGCCCCAGTAGAGATCAAGCCCCCAGGCAGTTGCTAGAGGTGGGACAAATCAAGAGATCATCACTGAGTTCCCGGGCAGCCCCAGAGGCCTGAGCAGTCTGCAGGGAGATCCTCCTGATGTCTTTGGATTCAATGCACATGACCTTGAAGCACAGTAATACAGAGCGGTTTGTGCCTAGAACTTTAGGGACCTGTGGTCATCTGAGGTCAGAAAAGAACAATGACCCCAGAAGGGGTGCCAAGCACAGACCCCCTTCCATATCTGGGCTCTTTCTACAGGCTGGCAGCTTCAACCAAAGGGCAATGAGGGAAGACACAGACAGAGTTCGGTTCTCAGACATCATCGCCATGAAGGTCCCTGAAAGACTATGGGAGGTGAACACACACCTGACTTTGCAATCTGTTACTGGGCCAGGGACAGTAGACTCAAGAGAGTAAGACATTCAGAGTCATCAGCCAGAGAGTCCGTCGCGGCTGGAGAAACTCAAAGCATAAGCTTTAAACGTTTTTTTGTTTTGTTTTTAAAATTGTGTGTATACATGTGAATGCATGTATATATGAGAGACTGTACAAGTGTGGAGGGGTCAGGTTTTCACCCTCTCCCTTGCTTGAGACAGGGTCTCTTTTTCACTGGGACACACTCCAGGCTAGGTAGCTGTAACTTTCTGGGCATGTCTCTGTCTCCCTTCTCTCTGTAGACACTGGGATTAAAGAGGTGGGCTACCATACTCCGCTCTCACGTGGGTTCTGGAATCCGATCACAAGCACAGCAAGCACCTTACCACTGAGCTATCTCCCCCAGCCTCCAATATTGATTGATTGATTGCCGCTTGCTTGCTTGAGACGGGATCATATTATGAAAGCACTGGGTAGCCTGGAACTTGTTATATAGCCCAGGCTGGCCTTGAACTCACAGATTCAAGGCAGATCCTCGATAGCAATGAGCACCTTGTCTCCTGAATATGTTCCTGCGATATCTGTTCTTTAAAATGGGTACACCCATGTCAGCACCGCTGATTTTAGATTACACTCTCCGTGAGCCAGGCAGTTCCCTCTGAGCTGCACCACCCTCAGCGGTGTTCTAACTCCTTGCTTCTGTTGATGAAGGGGACAGCTGGCACAAAGAACCAGAGATGGAGGGAAGCCAGGTCCAGACTTGAGCCAGCTCGGGTGTCCAGGCAACCAGCCACGGCTGATAGGTTTAAAGGGCACGGTATGAAAACACAAGGCTGTTTTCCACATGTGACTGAGTATGCCCCCAGCCACACCTCATACTATTCTAGGTCAGCAGTACCAGCTACGCATAGCCCTTTGCAAATGAAACAGCTGTGCAATTGGAAAGAGAAGAACAGCATGACCTCCCAGCCTCAGAGACAGATACACCAGCTCAAAAAACCCTCCAGAGTCCCACCTCCCTAAGAATGCCACAGAGACACATGGGCTCCCTGCTGTGACAGCTCCCAGGGGGACATCTGTGGGGATCTAGACAGCTGGGGTTAGCCTCAGTTAAAAGGTGACTGCAGTAGGGGTGGGGCACCTGCCAGGGAAGGATGCAAACTGTAGGTGCAAGGAAGAGGGCTTAATAGGCAATAATAAACATTAAGACTAGAGTTTCAGATCCTCAGCACTCAGGTAAAGGAGGTGACCACATAGGCCTGCCTGTCAACCCATCACACTGGCGGTTGAGACGGGATCCAAATCCCCCTACTGCAGCCTAGTTAGCTAGACTAGTCTAATCTGTGAGCCCTGGGTTCAAATGAGAGATCTTGCCTCAGTGAAAAAGATGGAAGAGCAACCAAGAACAATTCCAAATATCAACTTTAGGCTTCCACGTGCGCACACACATTCACACAAATGTGTCTCCTCCACCCACAAACATATACATACTACATACACTTATGAAAATGGAAAAGGTTCTAAATTTAAAAAACAAACAAACAAAAAAGGCCTAGGCTGGAGAGATAAGGCAGCAGTTAAGAGTCCTTGCAGAGGACCCAGGTTCAGTTTTCAGCACACACATGGTGGCCCACAGCCATCTGTAGACTCCAATTCCAGGGATCTGACACAATCTTCTAGCCTCTGCAGGCATTAAATGAGAGTGGTGCACACACATGTGTAGGCAAAACAAACAAACAAACAAACCCTCATACACATAAAATTGAAATAAACATGGTTTTAAAATGGCGTAGGACAGAGGCCCCAAGAGGAGAGAGAAGAAAGACAGGAGGGGACCCACAACAGGTTGGGAGAACAGATGGCTCTTGCACAGCCTCTGCTGAGTCAGACTCTACAGCAAGCAGAACCTGCTGTTAAGTACACAGGTTCTCCCTGCCCAGTAGGAGCCACTGAAATTTTATCTTGGAGGCTTTGAGTCTGCTAGCCAGAGCAGCAACTGGAGTTCTCTGTAGCTCTTGTGGCAATGTGGTTGGTGTCTTCTTTAGCCGATGTTTACAAGGAGTGAGGTTAAGACACTTATTACCCAGAATTCATGGCCAGAGATTGGATGGCCTACGCCCTAGAAGAGAGATCCCTCCAAGATGTGGAAAGAATGAAGGCCAGCAGAATGCCAGTAAAGACTTGACAGCCTGCCTCTGTTTATGGGCATTGGCCTCCTGTGGCTGCTGCAGCAGGAGTCAGCCACCCTGGGAGCTTACCCGGCACACGTGGACGGCCCCGTAGCTCTGAGATTCAGGGGTGCAAAAGAACCCCCTGGACTACATTAGAAGGCAGGCATGACTTGATCTTTCTGGAGACCCTATAGGACAATCCAATTCATGACTCCTTCACCTTCCAGAACCCTGTATTCTTGGCCAACGATGACCAGTGGGGCCTTGTCACATTGCACGGGTCTGACATTGATCTTCCTACCATCTAAGTGTGACCCCTAACCCAGGGGTCACACTTAGATGACCCAGGTGCTCCCCTCCTCTCCTCGCCAGGTCAGCTACTGTGTAAATATGACTCCACATGCAACCTTAATCCTCCAGGAAACAGCCTGACATCACATGGGCCCTGTGTCAGGACGGGATATGTTTGGAGTCCATTCATCTGCCAGCCTCACACATGGTTGACTTGCAGCTCCAGGAAAGTCAACAGTCACTAGCCCCAGGCATCCACACCAAGCATCTGCTCTGGACACAGCACAGAGGACTGAAGCCTAGAAGCAGCACCCGATGTCCCGAGAGCGTGGAGAAGCACCTCTACCATGAGCCTCATGCTTATGTGCCAGAGGACTAATGAACTCGGAACTTCCTCCATCTGAAGCCCTGGTTTCCTGTCTGGGTATAAAGGGCTCGCTCCATCTCCCCAAGAGCAAAGGCACAAAAGCCTCTTCTGGAAACTTCCTAGGAAAACCAAAGTAATGGGTGGTCTATGCCCACCAGGAGAGGAGGGGAGGTGGGCACAACCACAGCGTCCCACCCTGCACACGTGTGCGTCAGCTCAGGCCACCCAGTCAGAAACACAGACCCAGACAGGCATTGCACAATTGCCCATGCCTGACCTCTGCCCACTGCCTTGAGCTAGGGGCAGGTAAGAGAAGGAGCCAAGGGTGCTCAGAGAACTGTGCCAATGGATGTAGCCCGCAGTTGGTTACTCTCATGTCAGACCACTCAGGAGCAGAAAGCCCTGGGCTCAGGTCACCTGCTGTACAGCTGAGAGAAACTGGTTCATCGACTTTTCCCTCAAGGCCCCAACAATAAAGGCCAGATGAATGATGCCTTATTAAACATAGGCCAGACACACTCAAACAGGGATCGGTTCCTCCCTCTGTATTTGCCACAGCTCACCTGAGTTGAGGCCTTGGCTCCCCTTACCTCCCTGTTGGCCTTCCTAAGTCCGGGATGTCCTCAGCAACTCTGATCTGGAGACCCAGCTTTGCAGATCAAAGAGTGTGATCAATACAGGGGGCAACCAATCTGGGTCCTTCTAGGAAGGCCTCTGGTCCCATGAGCCTTCTGGGGGCGGGGGATGGGACTGGCATGACTTGTCCTTTAGGGTACATTTAACTCTGGGTATGGCATCAAAGCAGAAGAAAAATTACATGGTAGCCCATCGGCCCTCTGCAGGATTCCACAGGGTTCCCTGAGAGAACAAGATAGATGACAAGATGGCTGGTGTGTGTCCCAGTGGAAGAGCTGAGGGTTTGGGGGTTAGCCTTACTGCTGGAGCATTTGCTAAGAGAAGAAGGTTCTTTGACACTGGCATGCCATTCAGCAAAGCGGGGTTGGAGGAACTACCTGGAGCTGCTATCTTCCTTTTCCAACTGTGCAACTGTGCCACTCTGATACAGCCTCTCCCTGGGAAACTCCAAAGCCAGGGCCTGGCCACAAATACAAACATCCTATTTCTCCCACAAAACAAGGGAAATTGGACTGGGAAGGGGAAAAAAAAAAAAACTTGGTGGTGTGCCAAGCTCTAAGACAGAGGAGACTAAGCCCAAGGTGGCAAGACACAAAGCCAGCAGGAACGGCAGGCACAAAGCAGGCCAGCCAGGGAATCCACCAGCAGCTCAGACCAGGCCAGCCCCTCTGACTTCTGTATTGTGCTCCCACTGTCTGTGAAAAGTAGAAGCTAAGGAACCACAAAACAAGATTCGAATCGGGGAGAAAACCATATGGATGACACCCCAAAAAGCAGCCTAACAGATCCAACTTAGAGAAAATTACTTAGTTGCAAAAAGTGAATTCCTGAGGGGTTGGAAAGATGGCTCAGAGGATAAGTGTCAGCCCCAGGGCCCCCGAGGACCTGAGTCCATCCCCAGAACCCCTGTAAAAGCTGGACAGAAACAACAAAATCATGCAATTGGCAGCCAAATGGATGGAACTAGAGAAGCTCATCCTGAGCGAGCTAACCCAGACTCAGAAGGATGCACATGACATCTATTCACTTATAATCGGATTTGAGCCATAGAGTAAAGGATAACTACACTACAACCAATGCACCAAAGGGAACAGGAACATAGACTTTGTTTCCTGTCAATGAGACACTTTGCCCTAGTGGTGTTTCCTTGTAGGCCCCTAGTGTAAGAGGAGGCTCTTGGCCCTCATATGACTGCTGAACTGAGGCAGGGGACTGATATGTAGGGACACTCCACTCCGGAGGAGTAGGATAGAAGGGAGATGGGGTAGAAGGTGGGAAGGTGGGACTGGGAGGGGTGCAAAGAGGGCACTATGATGGAGATGTAACTTGAAGTAATAAACATTAAAAAAAAAAAAAAGCTGGACACATCTTAACCCCAGTGCTAGGGAGGAAGGGAATCCCTGGAGCTCCTGAGAAACACATGGATGGCTCCTGAGAAACATCTGGACCCCACATATATGCATACATATGTGAACATACACTTACACACACACACACAGACACACATGCAAACATATACACACATTTGAGTACACACACATATATATACCCATCCCCCCCACATACCAGTCCCCCACACACCTCCCCCACACACCCTCTCTCTCTGTCTCACAGTACACATGTGAACGTATACACACATTTGAGAACACACATACACATACATACCCCTACATACCTCCCACACACATTCTCTCTCAGACACACACATATACACACACTATACATATATATGTATAGGTAGTAAATAAATGCAAGCTAAGAAAATGTTTTCAGTAGTAGTTTATGTACTGCAGTCCTGTGAGTATCATAAATTTGCCCACCTTCTGGACTGTCATAAAAGCTTACCTTTTTTTCTTACTTCTGTCCCTCTAAGTATGCTTTCTTTAACAATTTAGGTGCTTTTATCAACATTTTTAGGTTTCCTTTTTTTTTTTGTCTAAAGTCTTCCTCCTCCCTGATGTGTTAGTTTAAATGGTGTGGCCTTTTCCCTTCTCTCCATCCTTCTCTGGTCAGCAGCTCAGATTTTACGGCTTGCCTGACCTGGGTTTTCTCTAAAACTCTGATAAAATTGCTCATGTATATCCAAAAAAAATTTTTTTTTTTTAAAGATTAGCTATTAGTCAGTGGGTGACAGTCTGAAGCAACCATCATCTGAAGTGAACGGGAAAATTTTTCCACAACTTTTGCTTGTTTGTTTTTGGGACAAGGTTTCTCTGTGTAACCCTGGCTGTCCTAAAACTCACTCTGTAGATCAGGCTGGCCTTGAACTCACAGAGATCAACCTGCCTTTGCCTCACAAGTGCTGGGCTTAAAGGCGTGCACCACAACTGGTCAGTCCAATATCCTTTTTTTTTTTTTTAAATAATTCTAGGTGCATCCGCTAAGGTTTGCACTCTGTGCAGACTCTGGCTTTTTTCCTACACAAGTGGTGTCTCGGCTGCAATCAAATGATGTAGACTGTGACAGACATCAAGAAAATCAGCTTCTCCTGCTGTAAACTCTTATGTTTAGCAGCATCCCTCCCCATATCTTAAGCTTGTATCAATCTACATAACCAATTTTACAAGAGCAGAATCCAGCTTGTGAAAGACAAAAAAAAAAAAAAAACCTCTAAGTCATAAGGAGGGTTAAGTTAGACTCTTAGAAGGGATTTGGTTGCCAGCTAACCTGACTGACCCTATACCCCAGAAGAGCCTGAGGAACCATACTACAAAGCCTGCCGTGTACCCCAGCCTCATGGTAATCTCAGCTACCCCGAGGACTGAGGGAGGAGGATCACGACTTTAAGGCCTGCCATGGCTCCACCGTGGATCCAAGGAAAGCCTTCACAAATCCTAGGGCACCTCCTAGCAAGTGTGAGTCACACACATCCCCATCCCTGCCCCCAGTTCAATCATCTAGTATCAAAAAAGAAAATAGGTCCAAATGCTGACTCAGATCAATTTTCCACCCACTAAACCATACACATGAGGAATCCAAACAGAAAACAGCTGTGGGGGTGGGCCAGATCTGACCCAGAACCTGGGCTGCTCTCGGCCTTGGTCCCAGAAGCTCCGGTGGGCAGTTGTCAGTGCAGTCTCATAAGGAAATCTCAGTGAAGAGGAGACCGGGTGCTCAGCCCTAAATCCTTACCACCCCCCACTCTGCACCAACAAGGCTCAGGGAAACCTGCAGAAGAGGAGGCAGGAAGAACACAAGAGCCAGAAGTCTGAGGGGACACCTGGTCAAGACATGGCTGATGCACCCATGAGCTCCCACCAGCGGTGGGTACCCATGGAAGACCTGCATCAGATCACACCAGTGACCATTCCAGCACAGGTGAGAACGATGACATCCAGGTCCCACCCCTCACTAAGGAGCTACCTTCTTGCAGTTGACAGCTGCAAGAAGGGAACATTTTTTGAGTGTGTGGGCACTGGGAGGGTCCCCAAGCTGCGGTGGGTGGTCCCACACTCATGCCCATGTGGCCAGCTCTAACTGGATTCAGTAGGTTTTCAAAAAAAGAAAAAGAAAAGAAAAATTGGAAGGGCAGGTGTTGGATAGAGGGATTCAGGGTAAGTCAGAGGGGGGGAGTGAAGGGTATTTATTCGTGTATGGAGTTCTTAAATAATAGAAACACTGAAAAAAGAAAATCAGTGCTTTTTAACTCATGTGGCTAAGTGTGAAAAATCTAAATGACAGACATAACAGTGGTACAGATGATAATTTAAAATGTCAACAAACAAGAATGGAAGCACATACCTGTAATCTTAGCACTTAAGATGCCTAGGCAGGAGGATTACCATGAGTTCTAGGCCAGCCTAAGTTTCAGAATGAGACCAAGTCTCAACAAAAGGTTACTTACTATCTCCCAGGCACTTGGGCAGTGAGGTTTTGAAGAGAAACTATGGGACAAGGAATCAAACAAGAGCCAGTAACTGGTGTATAGTTGGGCCAGTTATATTTTTGGAGGCCATGTGGGGTTTTTTTGGTTTGGTTTAATTTGGTTCTTTGAGATAGAATCTTATTATGTACCCCAGGATGGACTGGAACTCACTATACAGCCCACGCTGGCCTTAAACTCACAGAATTTCTCCTGCCTCACCTTCTCAAGCACTAGAATTGTAGTCCTGAGCCACCATGTGAGGTTAGAGACCATTACTTTATCATTGCAACTTGCCACTCAAAATTGGGGCATAGAGAGGTCAGTGCAGTAGCAGGCGAGTTCTGTCCATCCAAAGGCTATCCTTCTCAAGCCAGAAGGCACCAAGGCAGAGAGTGCGCTCCACAGAGCACAGGGAACTAGTGCTAGCTTCCATGGCTGCTGATGTGCACCTGGCTTCCCTCCATTAACAAATCCTTGGCAGGGCCTGTCCCTGCAAAGGGCCGGCCTAAGGGAGAGGCACAGAGGTGGGATATGGTGGACCCAGGTCTGTGCGGGGTCACATGTCACCATGTGAAGTCATCATGTCTTAGTGTGACGGTTCTGTGGATAAAGGTGATTGCCACCAAGTCCAAGGACCTGAGTTTGATTTCTCTTAAGTCTCACATGGCGGAAGGATAGATTCTCGCAAGTTGTCCTATGAACTCTGCATAGGCACCACCGAGATACTCATGGGTACACATAGAGTCACATGATTGTTATAATCAAAATGTGTTTTTAAAAACGTATGAACCAATAAACATAAAAAAACAAACAAGCTTTAAAAAAAACCTTATAAACTACAGCCCTTTCAGGGACCTGTTTTGTGCACTAGGAAAACCCACCCATGATGGTCAGGAGCTGCTAACAGGCCCCATAATTGCCAGAAGAGTAAACAGTTCCCAGGAAAGAACTTCTCAGCTATACTATGAGACTCTTTTTAACAGTAAGCTGTAGAAAAAAAGTAAAACAAAGCCGGGCGGTGGTGGCGCACGCCTTTAATCCCAGCACTTGGGAGGTAGAGGCAGGCGGATCTTTGTGAGTTCGAGGCCAGCCTGGTCTACAAAGCGAGTCCAGGACAGCCAGAGATATTCAGAGAAACCCTGTCTCGAAAAACCAAAAAAAAAAAAAAAGAAAAAAAGTAAAACAATAAATACTTCTCAGCCCAAGAGAGCCTTCCCCAGCAGCCAGCTGTAAACCAATTCAGGTAAATTCCTAATGGCCGCACCTCAACAGTCCCCTGTCCCCAAAGTTCTCTCACCATTAAGTTCAATATTCGCTATCAACGTTAATGTCTACCTTTCTAATGAGGGCTAAGACTTGCATACAGTTTCTTTTAAATTCTTTAATCAGTGCAACTTAGAGTGGAGTCCCCAGGTCTTTGCAACCACGTTCTGACCAATATGCCTGAAGACCGGGACCTTCCCCTCTCTTTTCTGATAAAGGAACTCGACAGAGGCCATGGAACAAACTTTAACGGAGGAAAAAGACGCTTTTCTGTTCTTCTATTTCTGAACGGAATCTGGACTAGATTGTGGCCAATGTATGACACCGACGACTACCGACTTCCGAGGAACAGGCTTTTACTTCTCACTGCGCGTTCTGGCACGGTTCCGTGGGTTATTTTTAGCAATCTTAAATTGCCATTTTTTTCTTTTCCTACTATCCCATTTTTTTTTCTTTCTTTTGAGAGAAGTAACAGAAAAGGAGAAAGTGAGAGAGAGAGAGAGAGAGAGAGAGAGAGAGAGAGAGAGGTCGACCAGGCTAAACAGGAGCGAGGACCCTGACATGGGGCTCCTAAACAGCCCAGACCATTCCCCTACTGCCCCAACGCTAAGGCCGCGCACGCCCCAGGAAGCTAAGGCACACTTTGGGGGCTCTATCGGCTAGTGCCGGAACCCTACAAGTTCTTCGCATGCTCAGACCAGCAGCCAGTCAGACAAAGACCGCAAGTGCCCCGGCCCACGGCTCTAGACTGGCGGGGACCAAGTCTCCTCCAGTGGGCCCACTCCCAGAGCAGGGAGTCTCACTCGAGGATGGAGTCCTCAGGGCGTTCCCGGCGAGATCCGGGTCCCTCCGCATCGCCCCCGCCCTGCGCCCAGCACCGGTCCCCTAGCCCCTCCCGGGTCCCCGCGCAGCAGGCCCGCGTCCCGCGCGTCCAGATTACAGCTTGCCCAGGGAACCCCACTTCGTTTCGAGTGGACCCCGAAACCCCAGGCCTGCGGTCTCAAACGAACCCTGATACCCACCCAGGTCCCGCCGCGGGGGCTGGACTCGCGCCGGCTCCAGGAGCCGCCACCGCCGCCGCCGCCACAGCCACCACCGCCGCTAGCGAGGCGCAGCGGGGAGGGGACCTGGAGAGGCCCGGCCCTCACTCCGCCTCCGCTCCGCCCCGGGGCCCGCCCCGGCCAGCGCAGCCCGGAACGCCACGCCCAGTTTCCAACCCCGGATCCCAGGCGCACAGGACAGTCCCTTGTGGGGAGTTCTCTGTAAAATAACGTCCCGGGGTTCCCTGCTGGCTGCCTCTGCAGGTCACGCCACGCGCTGGGTACCCGGGACGTTGCCCTGCATGGGAACCCTGCGCCCTCCGTCCGAGAGGCAGGGCCTTCCCGTGCACACGTATGTGCTCACCCCCTGCACTCCTACTTCTCAAATTTGGGGGTACGAAGGAACGATGCCCACCAAAAAGGCACCGGGTCACCCTCCTCTGCCAACGACCCCTCGAAGAACCCTGTGGTCAGGGTTCCTGAGAACCCCAACTATGGATGAGGGAAAGCCAGAGCCTGGAGCGTTTCCTGGACCCTCCCCACCCTGCCTGCCACCCTCGGAGCGCCGGAACATTACCAGGTTCGAAGGTGCTCAGTTGGGTGTACACTACCACTATCATCACTCTACGGAAACTAAGTCCAGGCGGGAAAGGCTTGGACACATGGCGATGGACAGACAAAACACACATTTGTGCTTTAATGTGCTTGCATAGTGTTTCTGTAAGAACAACCGGACGCAGCCAGGCCCCGCCTCCTGCAGTCTTTGAGCGCGTGGTCCAGACTTCGCCGGATGTTGATGGCGTCGCCTAGCAACGAGAGATGGCGGAGCCGGAGGATCAGACTGACGGGTAAGCCCCGCCAGAGAGATAGTGGACCCACCAGACGTTGTCCCTAGCTTTCTGCACGCAGGTGCCCCCACCCGGCACACCTTCCCCTTCACTTCTGTGCCCCTTCCCACTCTTCTTCCCACTTTCTGGGCCTTTCCTACCCTACCCAACTCCACCTTCCCTCATGTTCTTTCTCTTTTACCTCCTGTCCTTTGTCCTTTCCTAGCGTCCCCCCACCCCCATTCCCTACTCTTAGCCCTGTTTTTCCTGGACTACAGATTTGCATGCCCTGCGGTAACCATGGCAACCACTGTATTTGGTAAACCGGGCTGCAAAACAGGGCATGGATTAGATGCAAGAGTGGGGAGAAGGGAGGAGCACTCACTCCTTTGGGACTGGGCCAGGCCCATGCCTCCCCAGGCAAGAATGGACCCCCCTCCCCCGCTGTCATGGACTCCAGGGATAGACAGATCCCCAGCACTGAGTGAACCCAATAATGCTGCTGCCAGCTCTCTTTTAGGTTTTGTGCAAAACAAAAACAAGTCTAAATAATTGTATTTGCTTAGACACTTCTGGGTTGTTCCATTTGTTTAAAGGTTAAGTCTCTGTGTACTCCCATGGAAGGCTGAATGTAAAACAATAGCTCCAATTTGGGAAAGATTTTAAAAGCAGGTGCAGCACAAGTGCCCATTACAGTAGCTGCCGTGGGAAGCAGAGGGTGAGATATCAGCTGTTTCCACTGTCTGTGAAACATACATCTGTATTAGTTTTGTTTTCAAAAAGATAGCTCAGTTTGTGTCTTAAATATTGCATCTGGCATATTTATGTTGTGTGTGTGTTGTGTTGTTGTGTATGTGGTGTGTGGTTGTGGGTGTGGTGTGTATGCATGTAGTGTGTGTGTGCGTGTGTGTGGTGTGTGTGTATATATAGTGGGGTATGGTATGGTGTGTAGTGTGTTATTGTAGGAGTGGTGTGTATGTGTATATATGTGGTGTGGTATGTGATATGTTGTATGGGTGGTGTGTTTGCGTGGTATGTGTATGTGGTGTGATGTGTGGTGTGTGTATGTGGTGTGATGGGTGGTGTGTGTAGGTGTGGTGTGGGGGGTATGGTATGGTGTATGTGTGAGCAGAAGCCAGAGGAGGTTGTCAGGTGTCCTGCTCTGTCAATCTGCACTGTATTCCCTTGAAGCAGGAGCTAGCTGGTGGCCAGCATGCCCCAGGATCCTGCTGTCTTGAACTGTTATAGAGCTGAAGTTCTAGGCACAAGCAACTGAGCCTAGTTCTTACGTGATGGCTGGAGGTCCAGACTCCAGCCCATAATTAAGTTTTACATACAAACCTTGGCAGTATTGAGAAAATGAGGCTGAGCCCTCCCGGCATGTTATCCTCTCCTGAGACTTTCTCTGCTTTGCCCTAGAAACAAAAGCTAAGGTGGCTTTTCTGGGGTGCACTCACATGTTACTCCTTTAATGTTATAATTGTGTTTTATGTTCATTCCCATACCAAACGCGTGACTCTTAACAAGCATGCCCTAGTGATGCAAGAGTCTTGGCTGGCAGCAGGGTTGAGGACGAGTGGAGGCCATACCGGTGAGTAGCTGGTATGCAGCTTACAGGACAGACAATGAGCCAGTGTCCCCGTGTCTAAAAGCAGGTCACACCTGAAAGGTGAACAGGCTTCTGCAGAAGAGAAGAAGGAAGAGCAGAATGCCAAAGGACATGAGGTAAATTCATCTGGAGGATTAATCTGGGCCCCTATTTGCTAGGAGACAAATAGACAGATTGCCAGGGGCCATGGTGTCATGATCTTTTAGTCTGTGACAAACTCAGTTCAGGCTCAGAGGAACCTATTTCCTTCCCACTGTGTTCTTAGTTGCATTGCTAAAATAGTCTGACCAAAGGCAACTCAGAGGAACAAAGGATTCATTTGGCTTCCACTTCCAGGTGATGGTTCATTACTGAGGGAAGTCAAGGCAGGAGCCTGAAGGCAGGCCTGCTTGCTAGTCCACATGTATTGCCTCTAATGAGAGAACTCAGTCTCAGCCAAGGAAGTACAGCAGAACCATGTAAGAACACTGCTTGCTGGCTCATTCACAGGCTCAGCTAGCCCAGGACCACTTGCCTAGGGGATAGTGCTGCCTGTAGTGTGCTGGGCCAATTAATAATCAATTAATTCTCAATTAATGATGAAGCCCATCCCCCACAGACAGGCTAGTCTGGTCAGCCCCTCAATTGAGACCCCCTTCTCAGATGACGATAGGCTGTGTCAAGTTGTCAAAGCCAAGACACATGGACTTCCAAAGTGTTGGCTATCAGTGATAACTTATGCAAACTTTAGACTGGCTTTGCATTTTCTAGAGCTCATGCCTGTCACAGAAAATTTTTATTTAAAACTCTTATATTTATTAATACTTAATAAATATCTATATCCTGTAACCTAAAAACTATAATTTAAAATCTATAATGTATCTAAAAACACCCTAATACTTAATCTATGAGCATATAACTAACATTATTTTAACTTTCTTAAAAGGATATTAATATTCTTAGCGTAGGTCTGTGCAGGGTGATTTGGTTTATGGCAGGCCTGGCCGATGGTCTTTTTCAAGATTAAAGTCCATTGGGCCCTACTTTGCCAATTTGCAAGGCCAATTTATTTCAACCACCAAATTGTGGACAGTTTATAAAGTCAGTCTGTTCGAACTTGGCAAACTGAGGCTGGCTTTTAACATAGGCTTCACTGCCTAAAGCTACTCTGAGCAGCTTCCGAACTCCGCCCACTTTGCTGCCAGCCTTAACAGGCTGAATTTCGCAAATGGTCTTTCTGGGGCTAACTTGCAATGAACCGTCTTTCTCTCTTGGGCTCCACCTTTCAGTTTATGACCATTGTGGCCTAATGGCTTGACTAGGCCAAACCTTGCTGTGCACTTCCTGGGTGTGACTTCTCAGTGAGGGCAGGAGGAAGAGAGTGCCGTGTGGAGTTTTCTGGCTTATATATTGCATTATCTCGCCATCCTTGGGTGTCTTGAGGGTCCACAAAACTCTCTCTCAAAGTCCAGCAGTCCCGTTGCTTCTCACGGCAACCTACATCATCTGTGCAGCTTGTGCAGTTTCTTAGCAGCAGCCCTTCAACAGGGCATATCATCCGGCCTCAACGGGGCTTTGTCCATTTCAGCAGGTTAAAGGGACATCAGGCTCCTCCTTATGTGCTGCCAGATGCTAATCTGAACTGTCTACTAATTCACTAAAGAGGCCTAACTTCTACCACAATGCTTGTAATGCATGACTAAAGAAACTAGAGAGTGGCTATATTAAAGCGCAAAACATAATCTCTTGGGCATGGGGGGGGAGATGTATGTAGATGCGTTCTTCCTGTCACCCTAACACCTCTCAAGATTCTATTTTCTTCCCTGGATTTCTTGCCACCCTGTAACAGGTGTCACCACCGCTGGAAAACAAAGGCCAAGAAATTGGTGAGGATGGAGAAGCCACCGATAGTTCCGACAAAGACATTAAAATTGAAGGTGAAGGCAGATTTGAAGAGGAAAATATGGATTATGAGAACATCGATATAGAAGAGGATGTGAAATCCACTGGAGAGGCTCTCCCAGAAACAGAAGTGGAGTTCATTGGAGAGCCCATCATAAAAATGGATGTGGACTCCATTGGCCAGGCCATCCAAGAAATGGACTTGGAATCCATTACCACTGCCACACCAAAAAGAGGAGCTCGATATGTCCCTGACAGGGACGCCAAATCCATTAGAGAAGGTGTCCCAGAAGACGAATTTAACGACGCTGAAGGGGATGCTGTCTCAGAGATGGATGAGCTCCCCGAGAGGATCAGCACTCCTGAGTTCAGCTACACAGACATCGGCCCCTGGGAAATGAGTGCAGAGGATATGGACTCCTCCTATCCGTTTGAACAAATCAGACCCAGAGCTGCCGACATATCCCAGCAAGTGAGTGCCCCAGGGTGTCTGTGCAAACCTCTGCCTGCCCACGGGGTTCATTATCCTGTGAGAGGAGCTCACGGACACTGCCGCCAAGTCTTAGTCAGCGGTCTACCGCTGTGGTAAACACCATGAGCAGAGCCGCTTGGAGAGGAAAGGGTTTATTTGGCTTTGCACGTCCTGACCGTAGTCCGTCCTGAAGGGAAGTCAAGGCAGGAGCACAGAGATGGGAGCTACGCGGAGCCCATGGAGGGTCCCCACTTCTAGCTTGCTCCTCTTGGCTCGCTTGTGTTACTTTTTCCAGCGAAACCTAGAACCACCTGCCCAGGGCTAGTACAGTATACAGCTTGCGGAGCCATCCCACGCCAGTCATTAACTGAAAATGTACCGCAAACTTGGCTACAGGCCAATCTGATGGACACGTTTTCTCAAACTGACAAATGTTAGGAATATCTTGGCAAATGCAGATCAAGGCTGGGGACACCCATGCATGTGAGTGCATCCAGGTCTCTAACCTTCCTAAGCAGTGTGGCCCAAAAAGGTGGCTACAAGTCACAGGGGCCCAGGAGCTCATTTTATGAGCACTGGAAACACAAGTAATGAAGGGGGAGGAGTTGAAATTCTTATTTATCAAAATTCAAATTAGCTGGGCATAATAGCACCCACTTGTCATTCCTGCACCCAGAAGGAAGGCTGAGGCAGGACGATCTTGAATTCCAAGTCAACCTGGGCTTTTTTTTTTTTTTTAAGATTTATTTATTATGTATACAGTATTCTGCCTGCATGTATGCCTGCACTCCAGAAAAGGGCATCAGATCTCAATGTACATGGTTGTGAGCCACCTACATGGTGGTTGCTGGGAATTGAACTCAGGGCCTTTGGAAGAACAGCCAGTACTCTTAACCTCTGAGTCATCTCTCCAGCCCCCAACCTGGGCGTCTCAAAGAGACCTTTTTTCAAACAAACAACAAACAAATCAAACCAATTTACACTGAAATAGTCATGGACTGTTAGTGGCTAACATACTGAGGTTTGCTTATTTGTTTATTTGTTTGTTTGGGGGATTAAACCTGGGCCTTGAACCTGCTAGGCTGGCACCAAAATTTAAAACAATCACAAACCTTCCGGGGAGGGAAAAATGATGTACAATAAAAAGCATGTTATTTTCTCAGGTGCTAGAGGTAATTTTCAGATCTGATTTGTCACCTTCAAATGGTTTTTGTTTCTCACAAAGTATTGAGTGACCTTTTCCTATGGAGACGCCAACAGATGTCTCCTGGCCCCAGCAGCAGGCTGAAGTAACAAGTGGATTTGGAGAGACAATGAGTTTGCTGGGGTCAGTTACAGGAGCTTGGATGACTTAAAGGCAGCTGTATCCCCAAAAAGCCTAATTCATAATTCAACATCCCTGGGGCTCCCAGCAGGACTCATAGGCAGGTTTCCCTTCCCACAGATACTACCACTGCTGCTGCTACTACTATTACTATATTGCTATATTACTATTACTATATCACTATAACTATTACTACTCTTACTCTTACTATTATTCTGCTGCTCATACAGCCTTTGGGGCAGGGCCTTGTGAGTCTTACAAGCTTCAACTTTCCTGAACTGTTACCTTGGTGAGTCTCAGAGACCCTCCCTGCAGGAGGAATGTTTCAGTTCTGAGGAAATTGCTCCACAGCACAGAGCTCCTGAATGGCTGAGGTATAGAGGGCTTTCCTAGAAGGCTAGAAGACCCAGGCTGGGTCCCCAGCACCACAGAGAGAAAATCTGGTAATTCTACCTCCATCCTTTCCTGAAAGTTCTCAGGTCTCATTGTGCAACTTACCGAACATCTAATGACTCTCAGCACCTTCCTTTAGCTGTCATGTATCTGCTCTTTAGTCTCCCCCGGACCTTGAGAAGACCATAGGCCACTTGCAGAGTGGCCCTCTGTGAGAGTTTTCTAATACTCCCTCCAAGGAGGCATGAGTTTGAGTCCCTGGGCCCTCCCAGGTGGTGGTGTGTCCTCGCTGTTCCTGCCCAGTGGTGATGGATGAGAACCATAGAAGAGAGTAGCTGGTTAGCGATGGTGAGCGATGAGGAAGGGCGAGCCTCCCTCGCAGCAAAGCCGTTCTTTCCCCTTCTGTACCTAAAAACATTTCTTGGGAAGATATTTCCATTGTCCAGAATACAAAAATGAAGTTAGAATGAAGGAAAAACCATAGCACAATTATCATTATTTATCTGCAGCTTCCCATTCTCTCTCCAGCAATGTGCACTGATGTGACTTATCCCTGAGTTAACTTCTCAGTTTAGTTGTTCTGAAATAGGGTCTCCTTCTGTTGTCCTGGCTGTCCTGGAATTCAGTGTATAAACCAGGCCGATGAGTTTTTTGTTGTTTTTTTTTTTAAGTTTGTCTTTTACTCTGTGTGTATGTGTGTTGTTTTTTTTTTTTTTATGTCACCCTTACATACTTTAGTGTTGTTAAACTCCCCTATTCTTTTTTTGTTTGTTTGTTTGTTTGGGGGTTTTGTTGGTGTGTTTGTTTGTTTGTTTTGTTTTTTGAGACAGGGTTTCTCTGTGTAACCCTAGCTGTCCTGGATTCGAACTCACAGAACACTGCCTGCCTCTGCCTCCCGAGTGCTGGGGTTAAAGGCGTGCACCACCACGCCCGGCCTAACTCCCTTATTTTTTAGAGTATCCTGTTGGGAGAATCCAGTCTTTTTACAAAGATGACCCGTCCTCTGAGAACAAGAGTGGTTAACTTTCCCCTCTCCTGTCCCTCACCTTTTCTCTCTCCTGATCTTGGCCAGCTCCTCTAGCATGCGCTCCCCGCCACTCTGGAGGTGTTCCTGTGGGGTTTGGAAGGAACCTTTTATCAGTTCAGGTGGCTCCTTCACTCCTACTTTGTTGGGTGTGATGGCTTTTTGTTTCATGGTAACATGAAACAAATCACTTTGGGTTTTCTCAGGTTTTTTACTGTGTCTGCTGAGATGATTGTATGGGTTTTATGTGTTTGTTTTTCTAGTTTGTTGATTTGGTTGATAATACTGATGGGTGTGTGTGTGTGTGTGTGTGTGTGTGTGTGTGTGTGTGTGTGTGTACCCATACACAGTCATGTGGCAGCCAAAGGTTGATGTCAAGTATCTTTCATTATAATTCTCCATCTATGTATTTATTCATTGGTTGATTGATTGACTGAGTCAAGGTCTCACTATGTAGTTCTAGCTGACCTCAAAATCATTAGCCTTATTATTTTCTAAGTTTTTATTTATTTATTTTTATGTGTATGTGTGTTTTGTACACCTGTGTGAAGGCCAGAGAAGGCACCTGACTCCCCTGGGACTGAAGATGCAGAAAGCTGTGAGCTACCATTCAGGTGCTGGATATCCAATCTGGGGTCCTCTGGAAGAGCAACCAGTGCTCTTAACCCCTGAACCATCTCTCCAGTCCTCACCCATCTTATTTTTTGAGACAGTGTCTCTTGTCGAACTTGGAACTGGCCAGCCAGCTCTTCCTGTTTCTGCCCAGCCAGTGCTGAAATGAAAAGCATGTACTAACATGCCTGGTTCTTACTTGGATGCTGGAGCTTGACCTGTGGTCCTCATGCTTGTGGATGAGCCTTTTCTAGCTGTCCCCTAGTCTTCTGGTTTTCATATGTGAAAGTAAATGTACACTGTTACGTGAAGGGACAGTTTCGGTGTCTGACTTCTAATGAAACCTCTAACACACCACTGACTCATTTCTGTCTGCATGGACTATGGTGCCCCGCTATACTCACTGGGTTATACTCCATTCAAGTGATTTATATCTCTTTGCTCGAACTTGGCTAACAGGAGCACATTTATTGTGGCTTTCGTGGCCTTTGGAAGCCCCTCCTCCACCTTGCCCCATGCCCTACACTGTTCTGCAGCAGATTCTCCAGCCCTGGTGTCAGACGCATCTGTTGGAACACAGTGTCTGTTAAAAGAAAATCAGTTCAGAGATCAAGATCTGTGTGCAGGAGTGATCACAGTCCCTGGAGTGTTGCTGTCCCCAGGTCCCTCTAGAGTCTGGATGCAGACACATTTGAAGACGTAGATTCATGGCTGTACTTACAGGGACATATATGCAAGTGTACACGGGTGTCAACACTTAACAGTACCCTCCCCTAGCCCCATTTCCATCCTAGCACCATGGAGTTTTCCCCCTGGCTTCCTTCTCTTCCATTTCTGGGGTCCCTTTCCTCAGTGCTGAGAGGCCTGGCCCTGTCCCCTGACTGCACAGACTCTACCCTCTCCACCTCATCCTCTCCACTGGCCCAGGCCCACCTGGGCTTTCTGTGTGAATTGCTCTCACAGTGCTGTCTGCTGACGGTGACGTGCGTGCCTGTGCTGTGGGATCCAGACAACAGCCTTGTGGTCTCCCCCATGCAGATGAAGAAAGTGAAAGGTTTGCAGAGATTTCTTGGATTGGTTAGAGCATGGGCTGCTCCCACAGAGGACCCTGGTTCAGTTCCCAGCACCCATATGGTGTCTCACAACCGTCTGTAACTCCAGTTCCAGGGAATCTGACGCCCTCTTCTGGCCACCATGGGCACTGTGTATGTGTGGTACATAGAATACATGCAGGCAGACACCTAAACATTTTTTTTTTTAACTTAAAAAAATAAACTGAGAAGTAAAGGGGCTTCCTTGCTCAGGGCCTCACTGCTGTCATGGTGTATAGTCATTTTTGCTCTGAAGTTATTGTCCTGAACCATGAAACAAAGGTCCTTCAGCCTTCTCCCAATCCCATGAAAGCTGAAAGAGTTCCTAACTTTGGAGATAAGCAGGATCCCATGTTTGATGAGCCTTTGCTGTGCTTGATGGTCAAACTTACTCTTATAGGCTGCATTGTGGTTCCGTGGTGAAGTGCCTGCCGGGGTGCTGTGAGGACCTGGGTTCGAAGGCCAGCATGGCAAACAGACAAAAGCCCACATGTTGTGGGTGTGGTGGGCAGAGCAACATCTAAACACCTTTGTGAGGCTTGCCTGCACGTGGCTTCCAGTTTCCACCCTTGGGCCCAGTTCCTAAAAAGTTTGCTGAAATGAAGGTTTCAAAGATGATCAACAAGAGGGCAGAGACACATACTAAGGGAGTCCTACTTCCCTTCTGCCATCTGGCTCTCAGCCTACAGAAATACAAATAGTATTCAATCTCCAAGAAGGCCAGAGGAATTGTTAGGGTCAGTGTATGTATGCATGGAAAGCCCTTCCTGGAGGCTTTGGCCTCTGGGCCCTCCATAATGTCCTTCAGAAACAACTTATAGAGTCCTTTTCATTTGAAGAGGCACAATGGGGAAGGCCATGGGCTGGAGAGGGAGCCTGCCTTTAGGTGGTGCACATACTAGGTGAACTCTTCAGCTTCTATGTATCTGTTTCCCCTCCCCTACTTCATGGGGACATGGGGCTCATGGCCAGCGATGACGTTCATACCTTGTTCTTCATAAGCAGGGTAGTGAAAACCTGTCTCGCCAACTTCTGGGCCAGCATTTACCTCAGCTGCTACTGAGTAATGACAGCTCATCTCAGGAACTGCAGGAATCCCTTCACACACTAAAAATAAAGCCAGGGTTAAAAGCGCAGGCCTGTAATTTCAGCACTCAGGAGGTTGAGACATGAGGGCTGGAAGTACCTAGGCCAGCCTGGGCTACATAAGAGATTTTGTCTTAATAGGGAGGCGAGGTAAAATGCCAGACACCAAATCAAGGGGAGCTGTTTAGATGGGAGAAGAAAAGAGGAAATGGTCCCCTGTAAGGCCCCTGCTGGAAGCACAAAGAGCAAAGGGTGCTCCTATGAAGAGTGTGTTCAGGACACACTTTCCAGCCTCTGGCATCTGGGAAACAAACCATAGGTCTGTCCATGCAGAAGCCAGGGCAGGAGAGGACACAATTTAACCCCCATCCAAACCACAGCAATCCTCATTGATTTGTTCCTGTTATTCTGTCTGTAGCCAACTCCTTCTGAAAGAGCCTTTCCTATGGGGACACAACACCACTTCAGACTGAGCATGGTAGAAAGTCTGACTTCCACGGACACTGAAGATCTCCAGGGGCAGCTAGGGGAATTCCCCGAGCAATCAACAGGTACGATGCATCTACCACCGTAGTCCCGGCAACAGCTAAGCCAGCTCACCTTCCCTTCTATGAGGGTCCACACCTGTCACCTCATTTCCCTGAGACTGGGAGGCTAATGACAAGTGTTGTTCAGCAGATGCAGATAGCTTTATGGGGCATTTACGATGCTGTCTCAGCTGGTCCTCACACCAACCCAGTGAAGTAGCAATCGTTCTCCATTGTACAGACAAGGACCCCAAGATCCATTTATTAACTTATTTTAGAGCCAATTAGGTCCTAACACCTAGAGCCCTGACCCACCCCACCCACTTCCAGCTGCCTCCTGGCCTCTGGCAGTGGAGCCCTGGGACAGTCTCCTCACATATACCTCTGCTGAGTGTGAAGGACACACTCGTGTCCTTGTCTGCTTGTGTACGTGGGGCGCAGATAGGGACACTGCATATTCTTAAGGACACAAGCGCATGTGTGGTTCAGCTCACAAAGCCACATTATCGATGTGTGACATGAATATAGGGCGGTTCTAGCCTAGTGAAAAATGGGACAGTTGGCTAGGGATGCAGCTCACTGATGAGACTTCCTTGTCACACACAAAAATGGATCTGACACTTCATACCCTACTCCCAACAACGTGAAAGCCAAACCAGGCAGACCCTTGAGCCACCAAGCCTCAGACAAACCTAGGCAAGAGAGTAAGATGAGGAGTCAAGACAGTTCAGACACTGTAAGTCCAATCATCCAGTGGATTAACCTCCCTGTGGGAAGACTGCATAAAGGCGGCAGCCCCTGGAGGACTGTCTCACACGCACACACAAGTGTTGCTGTTTTTGATGGTGCAGTTGAAATCACAGGATGGTACATGCCCACAAGGCATGCTGGTTAATTTTTCCAAGTGATGCAGCCCTGGAGGACGCCCTTCTTCCTCTCCATCAAGGCAGCCAGAAGATTTAACTCGCCAGACCAACTCCTGCTCCACAGCTCACACCCCATAGTTCAGTTTTACCTGCATATCTCATTCTTATTTACTTGGATGGATAATCTTGTTTGAAACAGGCTGTTGGGGCTGGAGAGATGACCTAGTGGTTAAGAGCACATACTGCTCTTCAGGGGGACCTGAGTTCAACTCCCAGCACCCAAATCAGGCAGTTCACCACCACCTGTAATTCAAGTACCAGGGGATCCAACTACTCTGGTTTCTGTGGACACCTCCACTCACGTTCACAGATCCATACATATAACAAAAAGTGATAAATAAAATAAAAATCAAAACAGGCTCTCATAAAGCCTTGTACAGCCTTAGAATCCTTATGTGTCTAAGACTGGTCTTGAATTCCTGATTCCTCTGCCTCCAGGTCCTAAGTGCTAGGGTTATAGCTGTGTACAACCATGCCAGGTGTTGGCTACATATTGTATTTGCATTATGTATTCAGTGGTGATGTGCTGAGTACCTTGTGCATTCCAATTACCGCTCTAAGCAGTCGCCAGTGTGACAGTACACACCTTTAATCCTAGCAGCGCTTGGGAGGCAGAGGCTCTGTGAGTTCAAGGCTAGCCTGGTCTACAAAGTGAGTTCTTGGGCCAGCCAGGGCTACACAATGAAACTCTGTGTCAAAATAAATAAATGATCACACACAATAGAAGACAGGTCTCTTCTATGTGACCTAACTTATAATTTCATTTCTTTTTCAATCTTTTTAACTGGTCTTTTTTTTTTAACTTATGTGTATATGCATGTGTGTGTAGGTATAGGTCTCATGAGTTCAGTACTCATGGAGGCCAGAAAAGGGCGTGGATCCCTTTGATCTGGAGCCTTGATGCCTACTCCCCCTTGGTGACTTTTGCTGTCTCTCTGGATTGGTTATTGCAGCACAGCCCGGGCCCACCCCCCCGGGAAGAAACCGGGGTACAGTTTCTAGACCATATCCAACCCCTCAGCGCTGACGAAGGGGATGTGGTTGAAAGAGAAGAGTCTGAAGGGAGTGACGAGGCAGAAGATGAGGGTGCCCAACTGGTGGTTCTGGACCCAGACCATGTAAGAAAATGTCCCAGGGTTTTGCTTTTGCCCTGTGCAGGGGGGAATTATCTGGGCCCTTTCTGCAGCCAACCAGAGCTCCCAATGCTGTCTGCCTTGTGGCTCACTGCTCACTAGCTAGGCCTCCTACTTTGTTTCCTGGCTGTCTTAGTTTATTTTCTATCCCTGTGATGAACACCATGACTAGGGGAGGAAAGGGTTTATTTCTGTTGACAGTTACAGTCTAGCATGAGGGAAAGGCAGGGAGGAACCAGAAGGCAGAAACCGGGGGGGGGGGGCACTGAACAGAGGCCATGGAGGGGTGCTCTTCACTGGCTTGCTCCCCATGGCTTCCTCAGTTTGCTTTCTTATAGAACCCAGAACCACTGCCCAGGGGTGACACCATCCACAGTGGGCTGGGCCCTCCCACATCAATCGTCAATCAAGAAAATGTCCCACAGTCTTGCCCATAGGCCAATATGATGGGGGCATTTTCTCAATTTAGGTTTCCTCTTCTCAGATGACTCTGGTTGTGTCAAAATGACAAAGAAGAAAAAGACAAAAGACAGAACAAAACTAACCAGCATATTGCCCTTGACTCTACTGGTTTTTTGGTTTTTGTTTTGATTTTGAGGGGTGATTGTCCTCTGTGAGGGATCTGGGCCCTATAGAATGATGAGCCAAATCTCTTGTCCCCACCCACTTCTTTTTCCTGAAAACCAAAAGTGTGTCCAGACTATGCAGGATGCTTCAGGGAGGCAGGGATAGCATCACGCCCTGTTAACTGTGTCAGCCACACTGAGGGTACTTGTCCCAGACCCGCAGCTCAGGAGAAAGGCAGATTTTATTTGAGTGACAGACACATTTGGAGAGCTGCAGAGCTCCAGGGATCTCAGGAGCCCAGAGCACCCTGGGAAAATCCTCTGTGCCTTCATTAGACACTGGTGCAATGGCTGCTGCTTATCACCCTCATTGTCCCCTGGTGAATCTAGACTGACCTCCTCAGCAGCCATGCCCTTCAGCCAGATCTCAGCAGTAGCTGGCATAGGTCAAGAGGTACCTGGGACTTGTGGCTTCCACAGTAAGAGTCTTGCTTGGTTGGGAGATCACCCATGTCTTTCCATACCCCCACATCCACTCCAAACCCCACAGAGAGATAGGCAGAGACAAACAGAGACAGGCAGAGAGAGACAGAGAAACAGACAGACAGACAGAATGCTACCACCTGGACCCTGAGGCTGAGCTGCTCCTTGGTACGTGAGAGTGACTGACTGCTTGTGGTTTCTGTTGTCTTAGCCCCTGATGGTCAGATTCCAGGAGGCTCTGAAGAGCTACCTCAACCGGCAGATAGACAAGCTGAAGCTGGACATCCAAGAGCTGGTATGTATGGGCTCCTGTCTTCCTCCCAGCCTGGTGGGCACCCATGGGCCTGCCTCAATCCTATTTCTTTCTCTGGTCCAGGATGTGGCCACCAAGCAAACCCGAGTCCAAAGGCAGGAGCTGGGCGTGAACCTCTATGGGGTCCAGCAGCACCTGGCTCGCTTGCAGATGCAGCTTGAAAAGACCCATGACCGGCACTCTCTGGCCGCGTGTGAGAGGAGGCAGAAGGAGGAGGAGCTGCAGAGCATCCGCGCCCTCTACAACAAGACCTGCATAACAGCCAGTGAGGAGCGGAAGAAGTGTAAGGCACCCCTCGAACCCCGAGACCCAGGTTCATCCTTTCCGTGGCCGTTGAAGATATTGGCAAAGCACTTACATGTCCTGGAGGGGTTCCCACTTTTTTTTTTTTTTTTTAGGAAAGGAAGGCCCAGTAGTGCTGCTCACTGGGTAGAGACCAACAGGGGTCAGGTGTAGAGACTCCAAACGAAGTGTGGGGAGGCTGTGGCGGTCCAAAGGATGAATCCAGAGGAGGGAGAACATGGGGGTGGGGCTCAGAGATGGGAGAGGCCATGCTTCTGATCAGAGCAGTGCCCCAAACCAGACAGCAGCAGCCACAGAGGCTGAAGGACAGCTGAGAGGAAACCAGGTAGCCTGCGATCATGTGAGATGGGCCTCGCTGTGCCAGTCATAAGCACAGTCCCCACTGAAGCCACACACCCCCATTGAGCAGAGAGCAGAGTGAGCAGCAACCCTCTCGCCTGGTGCCTGTGGTCACTCATCCTTTGTGTGTTTGATGTTTAAAACTTTCTTTGTCAACTCTATTACTAATATAATAGAAAGGTGTTCCGAAAGTAAACGAGACAGAGCAGGTGGTGTGCCTGTTGTCTGTCCTGGCAAGATGTACTTTGAACCCTGAGGAACGCAGGTGAGGATTCCAGACTTTCCTTTCTGTTTGGGCTCTTCTATAACAGAATCCACTGGGACACTGATAAGAAACAGGTTTATTTTTTTGTTTTTGTTTGGTTCTTTTAATTTTGGAGGCGATGTGTCATTATAGCTCAGGCTGGCCTCAGATTTGTTACCTAGGGTGATCTTGAACTTCTGATCCTCCAGCCTCCATGTCCTCTGTGCTGGTATTACATGTTTGTGCCACTACACCTGGTGTGCACAGTGCTGGGGACCAAACCCGGGGGCCTTCCTGAATACCAGGTAAGCACTCTACCAACTGTCCGTCACATGATTCCAGAGAACAAGATGTCCAATGTGGAGGGACTGACATACACACACTGACGGCTGAAGGACAGAGAGAAGGAGAGAAGACAAGAGGAAGGCAACTGCAGGCTCAAGCCACTGGCAATCTATGCTAATCCATCACTTCCAGGGCATTGCCGGTCCCCTCTGCCCCCCAGTTACCTGCGTTGCTACACTAGGGATTGGGTTTCCTCAACTATATTTTAGGAAGATGTACTCAACCCATAGTGTTTATCAAGAACCTCTCCCTACTTCCTCCAAATCAAGAGCGAGAACATCAGAGGAAGAACATGCCATCGGAACTGAAGGTTCCATTTTCCGTTATTGTAGACCTGGGAACATGAGGGGGGTGGTCCCTGCTGGTCCTGCCACCCACCCGCTGTGAGCCCCCCACAGCCACAGAGCCAGAAGGAGCACCTCCATGCTGCACAGCTCCCATCTGCCGCAGCTCACACAGTAGATGGACTTCTCTCCCTTGAAGAACTTCCTGAGGCCTGGGCCACCCCTTGATCTTCCATGTCATATAGACTATAGAGTGACACCGAGGAGCGAAGCCAGGGCATTCCTGCAAGAATTCTGCCCACTGTGTTTTCATGACATGGGGCACTCTCATCACTTTGACGAGCCAGCCAGCAAAAGACAAACACCAGGGAGATAAGCAAGCACTCGGGAGAGGGAACTGGGTTCCGGGTGGTTAAACATGAAATCAATTTATGTTCACTCATACTTGAAGGAACAAAAAAATTAGAAGAATAGCCAGGCGTGGGGGTGCATGCCTTTAATCCCAGCACTTGGGAGGCAGAGGCAGGTGGATCTCTGTGAGTTCGAGGCCAGCCTGGTCTACACAGTGACTCCAGGACAGCCAGGGCTACACAGAGAAATACTGTCTCAAAAAACCAAAAAAGAAGAAAGAAAAATTTGAAGAATAATTGAAATATTGACTCAGTTACTCACCTAGCAGAGACAATTTGACCTTGAGATGCTTAGGGAGGTGTGTAATGCACACCCATGTTCACTCAGGTTGGAGTGGGACATAGCCTGCTGCAGTTGCCACCCTGAGTTCCCAGATGAGGCTGCTTCACCAACGGACATTTGCCTCCTTAAGGGACAGTCAGGACTGAGTCCTCAAAAGCCCCTGGCTTCGGTGGTGGATGGAGTTTTCTCCCTGTGGTCCTGTGTGGTGTTTTTATTTACCAACACTTATATTTATGAATACTTAACAAGCATCCATGAAATACCTAAATCTTATAACCTAAACCCTAATAATCTATCACCTATAATCTAACTAAAACACCCCAATATCTATCTAAGAACACTCTAATATCATTTTAACTTTCTTAAAAGGATATTAGGGGCTGGAGAGATGGCTCAGCGGTTAAGAGCACTGACTGCTCTTCCAGAGGACCCGGGTTCAAATCCCAGCACCCACATGGCAGCTCACAACTGTCTGTAACTCCTGTTCCAAACAATCTGATGAAACACATGTAGTCAAAACACCAATATACATAAATTAAAAATAAATAAATTATTTAAAAAGGATATTAATATTCTTAGCGTAGGTCTGTGCAGGATGGCTCAGTTTACGGCAGTCCCACCAGGTAGTCTCTTAAGCTTAAAGTCTTTTGGGTCCTATTTTGCCAGCTCTTAAGGCCAGTTTATTTTCACCATCAAATTGTGGCCAGTTTATAAAATCAGTCAGTCCCAACCGCCAATTGAGGGTGGCTTTTTCGATCAGTTAGATTCGCCTTCAAAGTCTCTTTGGCCCAGGCCAGTCCCAAGCGTCTCCAACCAGCTTTGTGACTCCGCTTGCCTCAATCACTTTTCCAGTGCTCTTGGGACCTCAAGAATGCTATGCTTTTGCCTTGGGCTATAGCAGTCTAAATTCTATTAATGGCGTACCTTGTGGTGCTCTTCTTCAATGTGGCGCCTCAGTTGAAGAGGGCAGGAGAAAGAAGAGAGTGAGACCACATGGATCTCTGGCTTATATGGAGTCTCTATGCCATTCTCTTGTGATCCTTGGTGGTCTCGAGGGTCCATGAGACCTCCCTAGATGCTCAGCTGCCTGTTGCTTCTCATGGCAAATGATGTCATCCACGTGGCTTGTGAGGTTTCCTAGCAACACTCCTTCAACAGGGCATATTGTCCAGCCACAACTGGCTCCGTCCATATCAATAAGTAAAGGGATGCCAAGTTCCTCCCTATGTGCTGCCAGATGCTAATCTAAATTGCCTACCAATTTGACCAAGGAGACCTGACTTCTGCCACACCTCTGTGTCCTGATCTCGTCTTCAGACGAGCCGAGGACCATCATAGTGACCTCATCTAATCTTGTTTAACCTCATGCTCAGGTGAAGTCACGTCAGGAGGAGCTGTCAGGTGGCACCTGCCCCCAGGTTGAGTGTGCCCTGCCTCCACCCACTGTTTCCACTTGGGGAAAGGAACTTGTAATGGTTTGAAACAGCCAAGCTCACTTAATAGAAACTGCCCCCAAATAAATCAGACAGAGGATAAAGACAAGAGAGAAAGTGGAAACCCAGTGAACTCTGAGCCCCTTCATTTGGCCTCACTGGAGTGTTAGGTGGACAGAAGACAGGATAGGGAGAAGGAAAGAAATACTTAAAGACATCACAGAAGAAAAGCTTCCATACTGTGCTGACAGCTGTGACCCCACAGTTCCATGAAGCTCAACAAAGGCGAAGCCCCAGACGCAGGAGGAGCACAACATCAGGCTCTTGGCAGGCAAATGGCTAAAACAACAAAGCAAACCCCCAGCAGCCACATGAGCCCAGATTGTGCAGAGAGAGGCAGACATATGTACCTCAAACTAGATCCAGCCTGGCTTCCTGAAGCCAAGTGTGCTTCAGTGCCACGGGATTTTCTACCTTACATTTCAAGACTTTTTTTTTTTTCTCAAGCTTAAACTGCACCTTGAAGGACACCTGACTCCAACACAGTCTTTACTCAACAACTGACACACAGTTCAGCTTTCTATGTAGACAACGTTATGTGCTACTACACAAATCTATTATCTGTTTATCTATCATTTATCTACCACTTATCTATCATCTATATATCTCTCATCTGTCTATTCATTTTTCCTATTTTTAAAGATATTTTTTCCTATTTTACGAAGTCTGTGTGTGGTTTTGGTTTTTTTTTTTTTTTTTGGTTTTTGAGACAGGGTTTCTCTGTGTATCCTTGGCTGTCCTGGACTCACTCTGTAGACCAGGCTGACCTCGAACTCCAAGAGATCCACCTGCCTCTGCCTCCCGAGTGCTGGGATTAAAGGTGTGCGCCACCACACCTGGCTTTTCTTGTTTTTTGTTTTGAGACAGAGACTTACTATGTGGCCCTGGCTAGCCTGGAACTTGCTATTTAGACCTGGATGGCCTCAAACTAGTGGGAATCTGCCTCTGGCCCCTAAGTGCACTATGCCTCCCTTGCATATGAGTGTTCTGCCAGCGTGCATGTGTGTGCACCTTGTGCATACCTGGAACCCTCATAGGTGAGAAACAGGCATTGGGTCCCCTGGAACTGGAGTTAAGGATGGCTGTGACCTGCCATGTTGGTGCTGGGAATAACTGGACTCAGGTCCTCTGCAAGAGTAGTAAGTGCTCTTAACTGCCAATAAATTATATTTATTTACCAGTGGTTATTTATTTATCTGTTTGTTATTTACGGCCACTGATGTTTACTTATTTTTGAAGTACTGGGGGTGGAACCAGGGCCGTACATACACTAGGCAGGAGCTCACCACTGAGCTTAGCCCCCAGACACAGCAAACAGCTGCTGATGGAAGGGCAGCGTCCTCAGTACCTCATCTTTCCAGTCTCACAGCAGTTAAGGGGACTACATTGGAGCTGTGAGTGACATGGTTTGTGCGTCCTGGAAGCACTGCCTCAGGGGCAGCCCACAGCCCACAGCTGTACCAGCATAGGTCTGTCTGTGCAGGGGCCTCAGTGGGTCCTAACCTGCCTGCTGTGCTTGGGGCTCCTCCAGTGGGCCTTCAGGTTCTGCCTAAGATGCCTCACTCGTAAGTGTTGAGAAACCTGTAAGATGGGTGTGAGGCTTTACCCAGCATCATTTTAAGGAGCCTAAATAGGTCTCTACAGCGTGCCAGGAGGTAGGCTTGTGGTAATCTGTGCACATGGAATGTGTATGTACAAATATACATTTATACGTACTTTTCTGGGACATGGTCTCACTATGTTGCTCTGGCTGGACTAGAAGTTGTGACCTTCCTGTCTCTGCTTCCTGAGTGCAAGGATGGCAGACCCATACCACTGTGTCTGTTTAATGTAGTCTTGCTCCTTTCCGTCCTCTGATTGCATTAGGAATTCTTTGGCAGCTAGTGTAGGTCATGCAGGGGCTGGGTATACAGTTCAGTGGGTGAGGTGCTGTCTGTTCAAGTATGAGGGTCTGCATCTGGATACCAGGCACCCACCCAAAAAGTTGGGCACAGTGGGGTCCACTTGTAATCTTAATTTCTGGACAGGAGAGACAGGGATATCCTGAGAGCTTGCTGGCCAGCTAGTCTTGCCAAATCGATCAGCTCCAGACTTGGTGAGCGATCTCGTCAAACGATAAGGTAGGGAGGACTGAGAGATGTCTCAGCAGTTAAGAGCACCGGCTGCTCTTACAAAGGACGCAGGTTGAAATTCTAGCACCCACACGGCAGCTCACAGCCTTCTGTGAATTTAGTTCCAGGGAATCTGGTGTCCTCTTCTGGTCTATGAGGCACCAAGTATGCATGTGGTACACACACACACACACACACACACACACACACACTCACACAGAGGCAGTCCTCAGATGTAGTGGACACACCGATAATCCTAGCACTGGGAAGATGATGGTGGAGGCAGAAGAACCAGTAGTTTGTTTAAGGCCAGCCTGGGATACAAACAGACTCTCAAAAATCAAAAAGAATCCATTTCCATCCAGGTTTGGTGTTACAGGTCTTTAATTCCAGCACTTGGAAGGCAGAAGCAGGACAATCCCTGCGAGTTCCAAGCAGCCTGCTGCTCCACATAGCCAGTTTCGGGCAGCCAGGGTTACAAGTCTCCAGTTTCTCCATGAAGGAGGGCACAGGGCAGGGTGCTGTCCCAAGGGGTCCCAGGCCAGGGGGATGGGCAACGATGAAGCACTTCCTTCTCCACAGTGGCTGACCTGCAGACCGAGATGGAGAGCCTCATGTTGCACCTCTTCTACATACAGAACATAGACCAGGATGTACGTGATGACATCCTTGTGATGAAGCAGGTGGTGAGAAAGACCGAGACAGAGAAGATCCACGCGGAGATAGAGAAGAAAAAGCAGGTATTCCTGCCCGTCAGGGCGTAGCTCATCACCTCAGAAGCCTTGCCAGACCACAAGAGGCACTCAGCCTTGCCACGCTGGTGGAGAATGTGCCTCAGCTGTGGACAGCTCCTCACAGCCCCTCTCTTTTTCTCAGGACCTGTTTGTGGACCAGCTCACTGAACGGTCACACCGGCTGGAAGAAAACATTGCCCTGTTTGAGGCTCAGTACTCGTCCCAGGTTGAGGACACTCGAATTCTCAGGAAAGCAGTGAGTGAGGTAAGCTCACCCTCCAAAGTCCTGGAGCAGAAGCACGCCGGCCCCTCCACACACACCACACTTTGCCTACACCTAGCCTGGAAGGATCAACAGGACAGCATCAGCATGTCTGTCTGTAAGCCACTGCCACCAGCAGTGTCTGCAGCTAGTCAGTAACTAGCTTGCACATCAAAGCTGGGCATTGCACATCTGTGTGTCTCCCACACCTGAGAACACCTGGCCATTGTTACTGGGTCCAGGAGATACCTGCTGGTTAATGGTCAGTGGTTGGGCCTCAAAAAAAATCAGAAATGGCAGCCTCTCCTGTACTTCTGATGTCAGTAAATTCCAGTGTGGCCCTTTTCTTTGGGGACTGAAATCTTGGTGATGACTGTCAGAAACAAAGGCAGCATTGTTCCCAGCTAGTACCTTCTCCCTGCTCTGTGTAGAAGGGACAAATGGAGAAACCACTGGAGGCCACACCAGAGTCACAGTGACCAAGCAATACCCTGGAGTCTACAGGAACCAGGAGCAGAGACAGCATGTTACCTGAGAGTCACCACCATCACTCTGTAGTCCATGTGCAGTACAGGTGGGAAGGGACTCTGTATTGAACGGCAGGAGAGGCGAGTCACTGTGGCAACCCTGCCCACTGCAGCCTGGGAGCCTAGTTCATCAAGCATGTGTGTTCCAATCCAAAGGTCCAAGCAAACCCACCATTCCTAAATCTGCAAAGTGATTCTTGAGTTTATACGGAAAACAAATCATGGAATAGCCAAGGCTTGTATTAGAAGGGAAAAGTCCAGAACCAACGGCATCCTCAGATGTGAAAGGATCCCTTAGCAAGCCTGGATAGAGGTCACCATACACCACAAAGCTACGGGCTCTGTGCTGCAAGGTGCTACTGGAGCCAGGAATAGACAGGCACACTGCTGGTGCTCCAGGGAGCTCTCAGTCAGCCCGGGCAACATGAAAACTTAGTGGATTGTTAATTAGCAGAGGATTGGATTGTGTGTTCAGCGGTGCTGGAACCCTCTATTAACCACTTGGAGAAAAGATTAAGTCTTTCCCCATACCAGCTACTAAAGTAAATTCCACATGGAATCAGATATTTAAGGAGGGGGCACACTGGCGATTTGGCTCCATGGTTAAGAACACTGGCTGACCTTCCAGAAGGACCAGGTTCAGTACCAGAATCCCCATGGTGGCCCATGACCATCTATAACTCTGGTCCCAGGGGATCCAATGCCCTCTTCTGGCCTCTTTGGGTACTAGACATTCAGGTAATGGATATACAAACATGCAGGCAAAATACTCAAACATATAAAATTAAGAATAAGAATAGTGGTTGGATGGGTGTTGAGAGAGAATTACCAGAAGAAACAGGAAAAATATATACCTACTCCCAGACTGAGGAGACTCTCTTACACATTGCACAAAGCAGAGTTGGGTGTGTAGCTCTGTTGCTAGTGTTTGCCTAGTATGCACAGGCATGGGTTTGATCCCCAGCACTTGCATAAACCAGGCATGGGGATACAGGTCTGTAATTCCAATACATGGAAGACAGATGCAGACTGTCAGGAGTTGAAGATCACATTCAATCTAGGTATATGAGACCCTATCTCAGAAAAAAAAAAATACGGAATCCGTAAAGGGAAGGGTCAGGAGGCAGTGGGCCACACCAGCCACAGCCACCAACAGGAGGAAGAGAGGATGAGGCCCACTTACAGCCGCTGATAAATTGGGATAGCTCAGTGGTACAGTCTTGGAAGCGATAGAGGACAGAAATTGTCCTTGGCTCATGCTCCAGTAGAAGGAAAAGGGACACATCTGGAGCTGGCCTGCTTGCTGGCAGAGTCCGAGGTGAGACTGGGGAATGAGGGCCATCTAAGCCCTAATTAGTTCACAAACCACCCCAGAGGAGAGTCCTAATGGCCTCTTAGAGTCCACCTGGTCCCCCTCCTCCACGGAGGGATTTATTCCAAGGAGAGTTTGGAAGGGACAATGAAATTGCAACTTAGTTATTAATTATATTTATTAATAAGTATAAACTGTAAAATTAGGCCAGTGGAGTACCTAGGGGCTGGCAGGAGGCTGGCAGGCCTGGCCCACCTTAACTGGTAGCCTGACTTGTCCTGGAGAAAAAGCCCTGGGTGGCCTTCACCACCTGCAACCTAAACTCTGTTAACTAATATATTCATTAATAACTGTAAGTTGCTATATTAGGTCAGCAGAGCAGCCAGTGGCCTGGCGGGAGATCAGCAGGCCTGACTTGCCTTAGAAGCCTATAGGTCTGGAGGGATGGCCTGGCCGTGCGGTCTGTAGGGGAAGATGGAGGGGTAGCTGTAGGATATTTATTAATAACCATAAACTATTATATTAGACCAGAGGAGTTGCTGGCGGCCTGGAGGGACAGCCACTGGGGCTTGGTGGAAGGTCAATGGGCCTGGATTGCTTGGACTGGCCGCTTATAGGCTACTGCAGCACTTTCCCCTGTAATTAAATACACCAAGACCTTTAAATGTTTCCAACACTTAGCCGTTAGCTGGCCAGACTCTCAACTAGCTAATCTAAGTTAACCTGGATCATTTAATCCCAAACAGCTATGTGGCCTGTTGTTAATTTCCAGAGCTCTCAAACACGTCTGTCAGCTTCCATGTCTTCTGGCGGAAAAAGAGCTTCCTCTGTGTAAAACGCAGGGTTCCCGTTTCCGGCTCAGGAACTCCCACCTTCCTATACTCTTTCTGCCCAGCTAATCGGTCATCAGCGACTTTAACCAATCAAGAGAATGCCTCAGAAGGGGTGGTAACCAGATCTCAGCACTGAAGTCAGCCTATCAGAAGCAATGTCTTAGACTTTCCTCCTCCAACAGGACAGATTCATCCAGAGCTCATCTGGTTTGTGGCAAGGTTCATAGGCCAGAGAAATGCCTATGGGTTTTGATCTAGAATGACAGGTGACCTCCTTCTCTGTCTCCTCCTTCTGTTGGTGGCCATGCTTAATTCATAAAAGTCTTATGAACGACGAGGCCCAAACTCCTGACCCTTCCCTTCATGTATTTTGCTTTTTCTATGAGTCAGGCTCTCATGTGCCTCAGTTGGCCTCAAATTTTCTCTGTAGCTGAAGATGACCTTGGACTCCTGATAAATGCCCATCCTTGCACTGATAAACTTCCTTCCTTGGCTCACTGACTGGCACATTTACCCTTGTCCTTCAGCAGAGTCTTGAGGTCTGTTCAGTTCTCCTCAGCACCCAGACATTGGCAGGCCCTCAGCCACACACATGGTCATTGTTCAGGTGAACCAGTGAGAGACTGGCAAGTGGTTATAGGCAGGTTACTGCCAAGAACAACCCAGAGGGATGCCTGGCCCCCCCTATGACTGTCAGGGTCTCAATATAGACCCCCTTAATCAGTCCACTATTTGATGTAAATTCCAAGGTAATGAGTACAGAAGTGTACACCCAGCATATGTGTGTGTGTGTGTGTGTGTGTGTGTGTGTGTGTGTGTGTGTTAAAAATGCCAGACTGTGGCTAGGAGAGATTGTTGAGGCAATGAAATGCTAAGCCACACAAGCATGAGGACTTGAATTTGTTCCCCAACACTTACATAAAAATCTGCCTGTGGAGGGGGATGCCTGCAGTCTTCAGTGCTGGGGAGACAGAAGCATGGAGATCTTGAGGCTTGCTGGTTAGGCAGCTTAATCAGTGAGTTCCAGGCCAATGAGACACACTGCCTTAAAAAAGACATACAACACCTTAGGATGACCTCTGGCCTCCACAGGAGCAAACCCTCCCTACCCTCCCTCTGAACTTCCTTCCCTATCTGCAGTCTAATTCTACATCCTGGTCCTCAGCACAAAGAGGCCCACTTCTCCAAGCCAGATGCCCTCTTGGAGGCCCTGTCCTAAATGACCTCAGCCTCATCCATGACAATCACTAGGTCCTGCCTTGGTGTCAGTGTGGAGTGGGTGTCTTCTTATATCTGACAGAGTCCTTCTCCTCAGCCCTCAGCACTGAGCCCTAAAAACTGCCCAGAGGCGAGGCTCCTTGGTGGACCCAGGCCTCTTCGAAGCTGTGTTCCATGTCCTGTTGCCTCTCTGCTGATTTGTTAAGGGGTCAGGAGTGGTGGTGAATACCTTTAATTTCAGCAGAGACAGGATCTGAGTTAGAGGCTAGCCTGGTCTACACAGTGATTTCCAGGATGGCCAGGGCCACACAGAGAAACCTTGTCTCAAAACAAACAAAAAAGAAGAGGGGGCTGGAGAGATGGCTCAGGGATTAAGAACACTGGCTGTTCTTCCAAAGAACCCGGGTTCAAATCTCAGCACCCGAATAGTAGTTCACAGCTGTCTGTAATGGTCCGGCATGGTGGCCCACACCTTTAATCCCAGCACTCAGGAGGCAGAGGCAGGCGGATCTCTGTGAGTTCAAGGCCATCCTGGTCTACAAAGTGAGTCCAGGACAGTCAAGGATACACAGAGAGACCCTGTCTCGAAAAACAAAGCAAAAAAAAAGAAGAGAGAAGAAAAGTTAAGGTGACTATGAACTATGGAGGAGAGGTGGGCTGCAGAAGGTGGCTCCTGCCATTTTCCACTGTGTCTGTTTCTCACGCTCTCTTCAGGCCATCACAGAGATTGACATCATTGCTGTGGAGAAGAAGCGCATCCTGCAGCAGTGGAGCAGCAGCCTGGTGGGCATGAAGCACCGTAATGAGGCATACAGGACTGTGCTGGACGCACTCAGGTACCACACCCAGGAGGGGCTGCCATGGAGGCCAGTGGGCAGGTGTGCTGAGGCCCAGGGGTCCCGGAAGAACCACTCCACACAGGTGCATCAGTGCCCTGCTCCCCTCTCAGTCCCTCGTTGTCCCTAGCACTGGGAGACACCAAGCCCTCAGGTCAGGTTTCCAAGCAGGACAACAGAAAGAGGCATTTATCTGTGAGGGACAAAGATGTCCCTTTGATCAGCAGTTTCAGCATCCAACAAGAAAACCCTGTTTTAATTCCCATGAGAGGGAGGGGGTAGCCAGAACCGCACAAGTGACGGGAATTCGGTCTCGAAGGTGGCTCATGGCTTATGGGCTGGTGCTCTCTACCCTAGCACCACAGAGACTTGAGCCATGAGGGAAAGATGCTACTGCTGGCCTACTAGGTACTTAGTGATGGGAAGATGGCTCAGAAGTTAAAAGAGCATGTTGTGCTTCCGGAATAACTAGTTCAGTTCCCAGTGCCCATATCAGGCAGCTCATAACCACCTGGAACTCTGGCTCCTGGAGATTCAACGCCCTCTCTGGTCTCCCTGGACATCTGTGCAAGCATGTGTGCACATGTGTGTACATGCATGTGCGAGCACGTACACACACACACAAATAAAAATAATTTTTAATTTTTAAAAAAGTGATAATGGCCAGGGGTACAGCTTACTGTAGATGGCCTGTCTGGCATGTACAATGTCTGGGTTCCATTCCCGGCACTGGGAGCAAAAGGCTGAAGTTTATATGATGGCTCACTTAACAAAAGCACAAGACGTCTTTTTTTTTTTTTTTTCTCGAGACAGGGTTTCTCTGTGTAACAGCCCTGGCTGTCCTGGACTCGCTTTGTAGACCAGGCTGGCCTCGAACTCACAGAGATCCGCCTGCCTCTGCCTCCCAAGTGCTGGGAATAAAGGCGTGCGCCACCACCGCCCGGCTCACAAGACGTCTTTTTATGGAGATAACATTGGATCTAAAATATCCATTCCTGTTGTGTTTTTTTTTTTTCAGTCAACAATTCTAAGTCAAAGGTAGCTTTGTGGAACTGTCCAGGGAAATTATACACAAAGATTGTTTTCACCTTAAATATACAGGCAGAGGAAGCAAGTCCATCTGGGTAGATACAGCCTGGTTCTCCCTACCCTCCTACAGTTTTTTGTTTGTTTTGTGGGGGGGGATTGTATGTGTGTGTCTGTGTGTGTGTGTATATGTTTTTGAGACAGGATCTCACTGTGTAACTCTACCTGGCCTCCAAATGACTATGTAAACCATGCTACCTTCAAAATCAATGGGCTCTTGCTGCATTTGCCTCCCAAGTGCTGGATTTACAGGCTGTGCCACACTCCCAGCTCATCTTGCCATTTGCTGGCCTGTCCCCTGTGCCTGCAGACTCAGGTGAACAGAGGGTCTCACCTGAAACCATACTTTTTAATTATCAAACACTTATTTATTAATAACTATATTCACTTATAACAAATACACTTACTTAACTACTATTCCTATAAATTCCTACAACCCCTATGAATGCCTACAACCCCTAAGACCTAACCACTAAACCTATTGATAACTATTACAACTATTTTCATAGTCTTTTAGAAGGATACAGTCTCTGGGGCAGGTCCTCAGTCGTCAGGAACACAGTCTCTGGGGTAGACCCTTTAATGCACTTAACAGTCCTTTTTCTGGAATATCTCAGACGTAGATTCGTCAGGGTAAATTGGCTATGGAGGTCTCACCTTAAATAAGACTTGAGGCTTTCTTCTCTCCGGGAGACCCCAGCCGTCTGTAGGCCAACTTAATTCCTTCACATCAGCAACTCTGCCGCTCTGCCTCAGTCTTTAAAGCTGGCCACAGTTTCGTTCAGCCCACTGTTCAGACAGGTCAAACCCCTCTAGGCAAAAGCTGAGCCACAGGGTTTAGTCCTTGGCCTTTTGCTGACTTGCTGAGGCTTTCTCTGCTCACCAGCTTCTTTATGCCTCAGGGAGATCTGGCCATCAGTTCACCAGCACTTTCTCCATTAGAGGATACAAACTACTCATTGTCCTTTTTAGCATGAGGACTCACTAGCATCAGAGCTCACTAGCATGGAGGCCCTAACACACAGCTCTCACGGGCTCATCCACTTGTCCTTAAATAGGATCGCTCCTTGTTCCACCTGCTTCAGCTTAATTTGGGCTCTACCCACTTAGTAGTTGAAAACAATACCAGGTCATAAAGTCTTTCCTTTCTTCACCTGGCTTCAACCTTGTTTTTCAGTCCATAGAGACTCTCCTCATTTCACGTGACTTCATCCATAAACTGATAAGCTAATTGCTCACAGCCAAGTTGATCTTCATGCCCCGGATTAAGAGACTGTATCAGAAACCTAGATATTCACTAAATCTAATTTATATTAATCTAACTCCCTATACTCACCAGCTGTTCTTGTGGGTTAAGCTGGTACTTGAGCAGATCATGACCTTGAGTAGATCGTGACCTTGAGTAGGTAATGACCTTGAGTAGGTCATGACATTGAGATTGTGGCCTTGAGTAGATTATGACCTCGAGTAGATTAGGACCTGGAGTAGGTCATGACCTCGAATAGATCAGGACCTCGATTAGATCAGGACCTTGAGTAGATCAGGACCTTGATTAGATCACCGTGAGGTTCTCTCAGGCCCGAAACTGGCCCAGCACCCACAGCTGATGATGGGCTGAGCCTTCTGTGAGGCCCCAACTTTCCCTGCCTCAGTGACACCCCATCTTTCAGCTCTTGCATATTTGGAACTCCATATGTCCTCTGCAAATAGTCCCCCTTTGCCTTGTCTCTCAATCACCCCTACCTAGCTTGGCTACACCCTTCTTGTCTCTTTTGAATTGAATGTTTTGAGTAAACAGCACAGCATGTTGATTAGAAACACTGTAAAGACGAGTGTCCCCCTCCCAACCTTTAGCCCCGGGTACCCTCCCACAGCAGGGCCCCAGGTGCCCCAAGCTGTGTATGCAACCCCCAGGGCATAGACACATAGAGGCCTCTCCTGTCTTAGAACACAGTATACTAACTAACCTGTACCTTTCATCTGTGCCCAAAGCTGTCCCCGAATCACCTGAGCATCCCTCAAGCCACCCAGTGTTTGCTGAGAGGCTCCTAGATGTTCCCCACCCTGGTGCTGGGGGCAGGAGGTGGCCACACTTCGGACTTTAGGCTTCTGTATAGGCCAAGTCTGGGCTTATTCTGACTGCTAGGTTCCATGCAATTTTTACATATTATTATAAAGCCAGGAACCTTTGGCTTCCAAAGCACACACATTCATAGGCAATACCAGAGAGAACTGTAATGGTCGCACACCCGCGGTGGTATCTCAAAGCCCATGATACCTTGCATATTTTTACCTGTTAAGATCAAACTAGTTAGACTATGGGAAATGTAAATATCTTGTATTTTGTGGTTTTCCTTGCTTGTTTTTGAGACAGCACTCCCCACCCCCACCCCCACCCCCACCATAGCCCTGGCTGTCCTGGAACTCACCTTGTAGACCAGTCTGGTCTCAAACTCAGAGATCTGCTTGCCTCTGCTGGAATTGTGCTGCCGGTCATTGACCTGCCAAAACTGTGTATTTTAAAATATGCACTCACAGAATGTCAAGTGGAAATTTTAGCAACCTACGTGCACAATTGATGGAACCAGCAACTGGGGCTCTTCTTCTAGCTGCAGCTGACATGCCACAGCCCTGAAAGCTGGGAGGTCATCTTTTGATAGGATCACTTGGATCTAGGAATTCAAGACCAACCTGGGTGTCACATTGAGGGTCTGTGTAACACTAAATTTTTATTTATCATGCATATATTTATTAACACGTAACAATTACCTAACAATTGCCTATAAAGTTCCTAAATCCTAAAACCTGAACCCTAACTCTAAAACCTAATCTATAACACCCTAATACCTATAATACAAACATTTAACATTAACCAAAGTTTCTCAAAAGGGTATTTTCCTCTGGGCGTGGATCTTTATGGATGGCTGGCCTTCATCAAATTTTTCAGTCCCAAAGTCTTTGAATTTCGCTCGCCAGATCCCAAAACAGTTTATCAAGCAGGAATTGTCTTTAAAGTCTTAGAGAACATTTATTTATCATATGAAAAATATCCAGGCTCACCATTCAGATGCCTCAGTCCTGCAAGGGTCTCACTTCAGTGCTCTGTCCAATCGGAAGCCCATGGGCTCTCCCCGCCTATATGCTCCAGAATCTCAGGGAGAATCCATCTCCATACCTGCAATGGGTCAATACAAGAAGGTGACGCCTCCCGGTGAGACTGATGTGAGTTTCTCTGCTAGACGAGGAGGAGGTGAGACAGGAAAAGGAGCGAAACCTCTGCCTACGTGAATCTTGACTTAAATATCTTCACCTGTCATTGGCAGAAGCTTTTGCATGCTTTCAGGTCATGCCTCTGGGCTCATCAGGAATTCACTGACCATCTGTGAAAACCCACACCACAGTCTCTGTTCAGAGGACCCAGGCTCCAGCTGTGGCTACCACATAAGGGCTTTTTATACAAGAAAAATAAAGTGAATCAAGTCTGAAAAAAAAATTGAGGTTAATTGTGAGCTTTTCCATAGCACCATGCCATGGAGGACAAAGAAGTTAAGGTGGGACCCCACTGTTGGCCCCAGCCACACCGGTGGACCTTGGACAGGTGATTCAATGAGCTGAGCTTCAGTGTCTGCATGTAAAACATCATCATGATGGGCCAGTGACCTACCCAGCACACTACCTGGCTCTGGTATCCATTCCTACCTCTTTGTAATCATAACAGCAAACACTTGTAAACTTGGATTCTTAACAGGTTCCACCAATGGTCCTGTTGACACCTTAGACAATAGTTGTCAAGGGCCAGAGAGATGTCTTGGTTAGTAAGATGCATGCTGCACAAGCATGAGGACCTGAGTTCAATCCCCAAGAACCCATGTAAGAAAACCAGGTGCAGGGGTTCATTGAGGTGGGGTCTCTGGCTGTCCTGGAGCTCAATATGTAGACCAGGCTGGCTTTGAACTCACAGAGATCCACCTGCCTCTGCATCCTGAGTGCTGGGATTAAAGGCGTGAGCCACCATGCCTGACTAAATATTTATTTATTTACCTGTTTATTTAGTGTAGGTGTGTCTTTTGACTACATGTATGTTTATACAACACACATGTGTGCACTACACACAAAGGCCAGAAGACATTTGATCCCTTGGAACTGGAGTTGTGAATGATTGTGAGCCACCGTGTAAGGGGAGAGAATTGAATCTGGGTCCTTTGAAAGGGCAGCCAGTGCTCTTTCAGCCACCTCAACAGCTGAGGGTAAACACATAGTCCCAGGATGGGGGAGATGGAGACACGGGGATCTCTGGGGCTCCATGACCAACCAGGCCCAGCCATATCACTAAGCTCCAGGTTCAGTGAGAGACCCTGTCTCAAAAATTAAGGTAGTGCCAGCAAAATGGCTCAGAAGGTAAAAGGTATCTGCTGCTAAGTCTGATGAGCAGAGCTCAATCCCCAAGACCCACATGGCTGAAGGAGAGAAATGACTCCCCTAAGCCTGTCTTCTAATCTTCTAGACCTGCACAGGTTTGGTGGCATGCATGCCTGGCCCTACACTAACACTAATAATTTTAAGTTTTGTTTTTTTTTTTTTTTTTAAGATTTATTTATTATGTATACAGTGTTCTGTCTGCAGGTATGCCTGCAGGCCAGAAGAGGGCACCAGATTTCATTGTGGATGGTTGTGAGCCACCATGTGGTTGCTGGGAATTGAACTCAGGACCTCTGGAAGAGCAGTCAGTGCTCTTAACCTCTGAGCCATCTCTCCAGCCCTAATTTAAAGTTTTAATTAACAATATAAGCCAGTTGTAGTGGCAAGTGCCAGTTGGATTTGTTGAAGAACCAGAGCCAGGAGGATCACAAGGTTGAGACCAGCCTGGGCCACACATTTAGGCCACAGATAGGCTCAACAGAAAAAGATACAAGTTGGGCTGGAGACATGGCTCAGAGTAGTAGCTGTTCTTCCCGAGGACCCCGGTTTTCAATTTCCAGCACCCACATGGCAGTTCACAGCTGTCTGTAACTCCTGTTGAAGGGGACCTGACACCCTCACACAGACATACATGCAGTCAAAACACCAATGCACATAAAATAAAGTCTTTAAAAACAAAAAAGACACTAGTTGTCCTCTGATCTCCACATATGTGCCCTGACACACATGCATGAGCACACACAATAAATGATACATATAAAACATAGGGAGGAGCCAGTACTGTTACACGGAGAAACCCTGTCCCAAAAAACAAAACAAAAAAAAAGAGTTGGCGCCCAAATTATTTCTCCACGTGTGGAGTCCCCTACGTGAGATGCTTCTGAGTAGAGACCAACCATGTGCCCGGGTTCTCTGGTGTCTCAACTGTGACTGGCTTGCCTATGACTGGCTTTGCTCTCCCGGTTTTGCAGGGAGTGTGAGCATCAGAGCAAGTCCATAGACGGTGAGATTGAAGCCTATAAGAGGTCCATCATGAAGGAAGAAGAGAAGAATGAGAGGCTGGCCCGCCTCCTCAACCGCTCAGAGACAGAAGCCACGCTGGTGCAGAAAATGACCACCCAGTGCTTGAGCAAGCAGGAGGCTCTGCAGAGCGAGTTTAACACCTACCAGCTCGCGCTGCAGGACACTGAGGAGATGCTGACCAAGGGCTACGTGGTGAGCATGCCCCAACCCCAGGCCTCTGCCCTCAGCCAGCCCACGGGAAGATAGCCACGGGCACGTCCTATGTGTGGCTCTTTCTTTGCAGGAACACTCAGCGGTCCTGAGCGAACTCCAGGCTGCGCGACAGGCTGTCTGTCAAGAGCAGGAGCTACGGCAAAAGATGGATGTCTCCATCCTGGACAAGCTGCAGGAACATGGGACCTCCAGCAAGATGACCAAGCACTTCCAGCAGCTCCTTCGGAAACTGCAGAAGGAAAACACCAACCTGGTATGTGACCTCCAGCAGACAGGGCAGGGCTGGGCTGGAGCCAGGAGCACATGAGAAAAGGGTTCCTGGGGTGGTTCCATCTTACCTCATTTCTAGCTGTCAAGGCAACTTTCTGTAATTATCCCCCCCCCCTCTTTGAGACAGGGTTTCTCTGTGTAGCCCTGGCTGTCCTGGAAGTTGGTTTGTAGATCAGGCTGGCCTCGAACTCAGACATCTGCTTGTTTCTGCCTCCCAAGTGCAGGGACTAAAGACCTGAGTCACCACATGTAAGCCTACGCTTTATTTTAATTAATTTAGTTTCCGTAGTACTAGAGATTGAGTCTAGGGTCCAGCACATGCTAAGCAAATCCTGGATCAATGAGAGAACTTCGGTCCTCTTTTCTTCTTTGAGACAGTGTCTCATGTCGCTCCAGATGGCCTAAAACTCACCCCCGCCTTCTCTCTGTCTCTCTGTGTGTATGTGTGTGTGTGTGTGTGTGTGTGTGTGTGTGTGTGTGTGTGTGGAGAGAGAGAGAGGGGGGTGAGACCTTGAATTTCTTGAATCCACCTACCCCACCTCTTAAGTGCTGGGATTACAGGCCTGGGCTACCACGTCCAGATTATTGGCCCTGGAGATAGAAATTAGGAATGGGGACATGGGCAGTGTGAGGAAGGGGGGAGAATACAGAAAGACATAACGGGAACAGTAAGATACTGTGTCCCTACCATCCAGGAAAAAACCCTTCTAAATGTCTTTCCTTCTACACGTATTTACACACACTCACACACACACACATGCCGTGCACACGTGTGCACACGCACACACACTCATACTAACATTGCATTCTTGGTAAATACCTGGTTTCAGGTCCATCCAAACACATTTTTATTAGTTTCATTGAACTATGTATGATGCAGAGAGATGTGTGCACAGGCATTAACTGTGGATTTTTTTTTTGTTTTTCATTTTACTCTACAACATCTAATACATTTGCTCTTGCCATCACCCATCCTTCAACAATGTAAACTTTCATTTTTTGCATGACCCTCATCATGAGAGTGTCCCACTATGATTGACAAGTCCCTTGAGATGCTTCAAACTGACTCAAGTTTTTCAGTGTTGTGAGCAACTCTGCACAGGTAGCCGTGTCTCAGACATCAACTCTGCACAGGTAGCCGTGTCTCAAACATCTACACTCTGAGGACAAGTTGCTAAGCCACCGGTTCTGGGCAGAAACCACCACCCAGGAAGCTGATTTTCCCTGGAGGCCTGCAGTGTGCCCTTGATCTCTTAAGGCCTGGGGCACTCCACAACTGAAAGTTCACTCAGGGGCCTAGCTCCCTCTTCAGCTGCACGGGAGACTCTCTTTGGAAAAGCAACTCACGACTTAAGTCTTTTTTTTTTTTTTTCTTTCCTTTGAGACCTAGTCTAACTCTGTAACCACCTGTCCTGGGATTCACTATGTAGCACACACCATAGTTAGACCCAGGGCCTCTGTACGCCTCTGCCTCCCAATGCTGCAACGAAGGGGTAAGCGCCACACCCCCCTCATTTTTTTAATTTCATTGTTTCTTCACATGGTAGGATCCCGCTAGACTCTCTGTGCTGAGTGGCCCTGAGCGGGACATTGCCCTCCCTCCAGGGGAGCACAGCAGCCTGTCAGGCTGAGGACACATTCCCATGGAAGGGCTGCTTTGTCTGAGTCCTCTCCCCGCCCCCCACACACCCATAGTCTTAGGGAGAGAGTCAGGACCATCTAGTGTAGATGACTACAACTGCCTCAGGTTCACTTCTGACATTTACAGCTCGGCCTGTGTGATCCCAGCCCAGGCTCTCTGCTTCTGTCCTTCTGGAAACTGGGAGATGGGGGACAAAGGGGTGTCACTGCAGTTAAGACCTGAATCCAGCTCCCTTGGGAACCTGGGCCTCAGCACTCCATTTGGCTAGGGCCTTGGGTGCAGCTTAGGGCCCTGGGGGCTCAGCTGTCTTTCCTGTGGCAGAGGATTGGACTGCCACCATTCCTGTCCTAGTGACTACTGATCAAGAGTCGACATATCTGTTGTCACCTGGCCTACTGAAAGGACTTTTTCAGGAGCCTTGGTTCTTGCTTCACACACACCCTGGTAGGAGGGAAGGAGCTCACTTCTGCCCTGAGTGTGCAAGGGGTACATGGCTGGCAGCAGATAATGCACAACCCAGCCCAGCTGGATCTCCTTGGAATGTCTTTTCCCTGGGAGCAAGGCAGGCAGCAAGAAAAGGTGGTCCCAGGTGCTTTTGAGACACTAGGGGACATGGTGGGTGTGAAGTAGCCTGGCCCCAAAGGCCTCCTTTCAACAGGTCCCCACCTGCCCCATCCAAGATCCTGTATGTACTATCACGGCCTCTTCCCACCAGAGGGAAGTAGAGTCTTAGGCTAACAACAATCTATTACCACCATTTCCAACAGAAGTGGAGCCCTTGGAAGGAGACACTGGATACTCAAAAGCCCTGTGCACTGGTGACAGGTGGGGTAGGGGAGGGGCCCATCTGGGAAAAGGATCACAGGGTGGCAGTCACATTGTGTCTGGAGCTAGTGCAGAGGGAAGGGGGTAAGGGGGTCAACGCAGAATCTCATATAAGCTCTGAGGCAAAGCTGAGGTCCTGGGGTCCCAGGGAGGCCAGGCTGCTTTCTGAGGGTCACAGTGGGTGGTGACAGAGGCATTGTATGCTGCCTGATCACAGTGTGAGAGGAAGAAAAATGCCATTGCCTGAAAGGGATCAGTAAATGGAGTCCCACTGTCCATTGCACAACCATTAAAAACTATATAAGAGGAGGCTGGGCATTACGGTTCATACCTTCAATCCTTCAATCTCGGCACTTGGGAGGCAGAGGCAAGTGGATCTCTGAGTTTGAGACCAGCCAGCACTACACAATGAGACACTATTTTTAAAAAAATGTTTTTTAATTACATATAAGACAGGAACAGATCCTGTGAGACAGCAGACTAAAGAGATCAGTGGAGTATGGTCCCACCCATGCTCTCCTGAGGGGCTCAGGAAGGTATGCATAACAGTGGGAGAAGGTTGGGCGTCCAGGTGGTTCTTTGTGATAGAATTGCCCATGATCCAACACTTACCTCTCTGCATTTATGCTGTGCTTCTTTGCAAAGAAAACCCAGCACTGATAGTTTTCTCCTCTTTTCTCCTCTCTCCTTTCCTCCTTCTTCCCTCCCTTCAAGGTCTTACTCTATAACCCTGGGTGGCCTGGAACTCTATACGTAGACCAAGGTGGTCTCAAACTCACAGTGATTCTCCTGCCTCTGCCTCCCAAGTGCTGAGATTAAAAACATGAACTAGCCAGGAGGCAGAAGCAGGCAGATCTCTGAGTCTGAGACCAGCCTGGTCTACAGAGTGAGTTGTAGGACAGCCAAGTGTACACAAAGAAACTCTGTCTCAAAACAAAACAAAAATAAAAATTACTCATACCAGCTCCCACCCCCTCTTTTGAGAGAGAGAGAGAGAGAGAATGTCTTTTGTAGCCCACACTGACCTCCCCCTCTGCCTCCCATGTGCTGGGATCACAGGCATGTACCACAACACCCAGCTTTCTTTTACATAAGCCGTCTCCACCGAGTAGGCAGGCCTCCTGTAGGTCCTCGAAATACAGGGCCAGTTAGCTTCCTCCCAAATGCATACATGGATCTCTCCAGTATACATGTAGAGTATCAAGGAAACGGCAGTCTAGCTCATTCACGTGGCAGAAAACACACTGATTGCCCTTCATGCCCCCAGGTGACACATCTTTCGAAAATTGACGGCGACATTGCTCAAGCCACCCTGGACATCACCAACACCTCCTGCAAGGTGGACATGCATAAGAAGACGCTGGCGGAATTGAACAAGGAGGTGAAGAGGATCAATGACCTCATCACCAATAGCGAGAGCGAGATCGTCCGGCGCACAATCCTCATTGAGCGGAAGCAGAGCCTCATCAACTTGTTCAACAAACAGCTGGAGCAGATAGTGTCTGTGCTGGGGGTGAGGCTCCACCCTAGGCTCTGAGCCATGCACCTGGGGTCTCACAGGCAGCAGACAGCCTCTCCTGCCTCTCCCCATTGCACCAGTGAAGTGGCTATGTGTGCATGCTCCGGGCTGCCGCTGCCACTATGGCCATCATACTATTTGTCACACCAGAGAGGAAAGGGTCTAGGCTGGGCTAGGTGATGCGACTGCTCCCCCACCTCTATAACTGGAACCTGAATTCCACATCATCCACGAACCTTCTTTTGATTTTGTTGGGTCTTTTTTTTTGTTTTGTGGAACAGAGTCTTGCTGTGCAGCCCAGGTGACCCTCAAACTTAACATCCTGCGGCCTCAGCTTGAGTGTCCTGCACTACCACATCTGGATTCTTTTTATTTTATTAATGCCATGTAAATGGTGGGCTGGACTTGACCTACTAAATACTGTACTAGGCAAAGTGGTCTAAAGAATTTGAGGGTAAGCCGGGCGGTGGTGGCGCACGCCTTTAATCCCAGCACTTGGGAGGCAGAGGCAGGCGGATATCTGTGAGTTCGAGGCCAGCCTGGTCTACAAAGTGAGTCTAGGACAGCCAGAGCTGTTATACAGAGAAACCCTGTCTCGAAAAACAAAAAAAAACAACAAAAAAAAAAAAAGAATTTGAGGGTGTGTCTTACCTGTCTCCCAGGCACCTGTAATCTAAGGACCCACTATGGGTTTCAAGTCCTCAAGTAGAGCAAGCTGTCAGGGAGACCCTGTGCTGTAGAAGCCCTAAACCCTGATGGTCTGGGGTCAGACAAAAGTATGTGAAGTCTCCTTGTGGGTTGAAGACTGTGCCCACAAGGATCCGGGACCTCAGGGCCTGTGGAAAGATAAGGAGTCTTGGGACTCCTGAGGACTCTCTGAGCCCCTGGAGTAAATGCCTTGAATCCATGATTTTCCACAGCCAACCCCAAAAGAAGGCCCGTGGGGAGCTAGCTTGGTTGTCGAAGTATTTGCTCTGAGATCGTAAGGATCTGGGTTTACCCCTGCATCCACAGTAAAAGCCAGGCATGACAGTTTGTACCTGTACCCCCAGTGCTGGGAAGGCAGAGGCTGGAGGATTGCTGTGGCCTACTGGCCGTCAGTCTGACCAATCAATGACTTGCAAGTTCAGCAAGAGACCCTGTCTGAACACAGTAACAGTCAATGTGGAAATCTCACCTCTGTGGCCACTTAGGCAAAAATATGCATACACGAACTCAAGAGCACTTGCGCGCGCGTACACACACACATACACACACGCACATGCACACACTACACGTAACTAATAACAGCAAGTCTGTGGATCCCAAGGCTCAGGCTGCACTTCCCCTCCAGGGGGAAGAGGTTGGACCCCTGGAACTGGAGATCAAGAGGCTGTCGAAGCTGACAGAAGAGTACAACGCTGGCGTGGCCCAGGCACAGATGACATGGCTGCGACTGCAGCAGGAACTGGTCCAGGTCACGCATGAGCGCGAGGACCAGCTGGTGTCCCTGGAGCAGCTTAAGAAGGAGATGCACATCATGGAACAGAAGAAGCTTCGCATAGAGAGTGAGCCTCGGGGCGCCCAGGGGGGCTCCCAGACCAAGTGCCACTCCCCTGTAATCCTAGCAGTCAGTGGGCTGAGCCCGTGGGTTTGAGGCTAGCCTGGGCTACACAGTAAGACCCTGTTTCAAAACAAAAACAAAGCAAACCAAGAAAATGCCAAAGTCATCTAGTTTGTCAGCACTATCTACCTGTGCACCCGCGGTCTGCGGGGAATGGGAACTCTGAGGTCTGTGGAACTCAGACAAATGCAGTCAGTCTCCTCAACCCCTGCCCCTAGCTAGAGTTAGAGCCTTTTGTCCTCCCCCACCCCCTCAGGCTTCAGAAGCACAGGTGAAAACCCTTAGCCACCCATAGCGGTGGGTCCCACCGGGTTGTCCCTGTGCTCAGGCACAGCCGCCTCATCAGCTAAATCTGAGACCCAAGGGCCTGCCAGGGTGTCCTTCCTGGGTCACCACCAACACACAGAAGCCTGCTGGGATATCCTGGGGCCCACGTGGTCCAGTTGGATCTTCTCTGAAATGCTGTGTGGAGGTCTGGAGCTGCTGTGCCTGCCCACTTCCCAGAGATCCACAGCATCTAAGCTCCACCCACCCCTGCTCCCCACCCCACCCACCCCTGCTCCCCACCCCACCCACCCCTGCTCCCCACCCCTGTTTCCCACCTGTGCTTCTGCAGCACAGAGCCCTTGCAGTTCCCTCCAGGGACCAGACTTTGGGAAAGAAAATCCAGGAAAAGCCCCCGGCCCCTCGTGGAGGAGCACACGATTGAGTCAGCCAGGGCCCGGAGGGAGTCACAGGAGGACATAGCTACTACCTGCTGATCATCATCCCTCCACTTGCCTGTCTTCCCCAGACAAGATAGATCAGGAGAAGAGGGAACAAAAGGAGATCACCCGCCACATGCGGGACCTGGAGAATGACCTGACCAAGCTCAACATGCTGATGGACAAGAACCGCTGCAACTCGGAGCAACTGCAGCAGAGCAATCTGGTGGTCGAGACAGAGTTCGTGCGCACACTGAAGGTTGGCACCACCCAGTGTCCCCGCAGTCATGGGCAGGGTGTGATGGAGGGCCAGCACTCTCGAAGGTGCACGCACCCTTGATTTGGGTAGCTTCGCTGGAGTGGCTTCCGCAGGGATCAGAATGTTGGTCTGAGGCCTTACCAGACCTGAGGGGCTCCAGGGGCCACAGCCCTGAGCCTTCCTAACAACTCTTCTTGGTCCCCACAGGATGCAGAGAGAGAGACCATCCAAATGCAGGAAAAGCTGACACAGCTCGACGAGGAAAAGGCCACCCTCCTCAGTAGCCTAGTGGAGGCCGAGTGAGTAGGGGGCTCCAGTAGCCTAGTGGAGGCCGAGTGAGTAGGGGGCTCTGCCGTGCACTGGTGCTAAAGGTCACCAGGCTTGCCAAGGGTCTGTGGGGATGGCCATCAAACATTGGTACCACTGGGGTATCACTGAAGGCCACCTTTGTGAACCCCAGGAGAACCTCAGAAAGCCACCATACAGATCTGCAGAATACCCCTCAGTGGCAACCCCTAGCCAGGCCAGTTACCTCTGGATATCGAGTGGCTTTCTTTGAGATAAACTTTATAAAGTATATCTTATTTTTATGAAAAAAAGTAGTCACACATAAACCCAACCCTAAGCATTTTACACCGTGACAAAATATTGAGAGTAGAAAAGAAAAAAACAGGGAGATGGCTCAGTGGATGAGGGAGCTTGCTGTGCAAGCATGAGAACCTGAGTTCAAGTCCCGAGCACCCATGTAAGAGCCTAGGTGTGGCCAAGTGTGCTCACGACCCCAGCACGATGGAGCTTGGGTCTAGCTGTAAGTTCAGTGAGAGACATTGTCTCCTGAAGGTTCTCCAAGAATAATAGATCAGGAAACCAGATGTCCTCTGGCCTCTGTGTACACGCAGGTGCCCCATCCACACATTAAACTACAGGAACTCTGCTCCTTGCCCCCAACCCAGTCCTGTGTGTGAGTGTGTGAGTGTGTGTGTGTGTGTGTGTGTGTGAGGGAGTGTGTATAAAAGAGTGTGTGTATGAGAGTGTGTGTATGTGAGTGTGAGAGTGTGTATGAGTGTATTTGGGTGTATGTGTAGGAGTGTGTGGGGGAGTGTGTGTGAGTGTGTGTAGGAGTGTGTGTGCATATGTGTGTATCCTGGGGATGGAATTCAGGACCTTGCACATACCAGACAATTGTTCTACCACTGAACCCTACCCAGCCCTCTACACTCCTCCATCATCAGAGACCACTGCCTAGATTTATTTCTTTCTTGTTTTCTTTGTAGCAAAACCATTGCCTCTGAGGCAGTGTTACATTGTTGTGGTGTCTTTGCAGAGCTTTGGATGCACATTTACCTCTCCCATGGAAACTGTTGGTAGGCACCGTGAGGCTGCCCCTTGATTGACAGGAGTGCTCTAGAAGGGAACGATTGAAAAGGGACAATGTGCTTCTTGCCATTGGACAAGCGCTGCATTAATACTCCTGCACACACAGTGGCTTTGGGGCATGTGTGCTCCGTTACACTGTGATAGCTTTTACCAGTCGCATGTACATTTTCAGCTCCTAAAATTATATACCCCCGTTGCCTCCCTCAGCCCCAAACTAGACTCACAATCAGTTGTGAACCACCGCATGGATGCTGGGGACTGAATCCAGGCCCTCCACAGGAGCTGCCATTGTTCTTAACTGCTGAGCCATCTCTCCAGCCCATCTCTAATCTCTCCCTCTTTTAATTCCTCCCTTCTCCTCCTCCTCTCTCTTCCCTCTTTTTCTCTCTCCTCCCCACCAGCCCATGTACAGAAGTCTGTCTCAAGAGCTGGCAAATGTTTTTGTAAGGAACCCAAGTAAAGATCTTTTTGGCTTCATGTGCCACACCCCTGGGCAGGGCAGGGGTTCTGCCACCCCAGCTCAAACTGCTCTGGCTCTAACACTGCCTCTCCTGCCTCTGAAGACACCAGATCATGCTCTGGGAGAAAAAAATCCAACTGGCAAAGGAGATGCGCGCCTCGGTGGATTCTGAGACAGGGCAGACAGAGATCCGTGCCATGAAGGCCGAGATTCACAGGATGAAGGTAAGTGTCTCAGAGCTGTGGGCACAGGCTCTTGGGTATGCTGCAAATGGAGCCACATCAGGAACCACTCAGCTTCTCTGCCAGTGGCAACAGCTGAGATTCCTGGGGAGGACCTGCTGCTGCATGGTGACTGCATTGTAGCAAACACAGCTGCAGGCTCTGTGTTGTTACCACCTCTCGCACCAGGATCTGCCTGACTTTTGTCTACACTGTGCGGAATAACCCCAGGACAGTCAGGACATCTGGTTTTATGCATGTCACCTCATAAAATGCTGTTTTAGCTTGACTCCAAGCAACCAAGACCCTCTGTCTTTTCAAATACTGGTTGTAAAGCCCAGTTTCCCAGCCCACTAGTCCTACTGTGGGATAAGAAGAACCTCGTGTGGGTTGGTGTGGTGGTCACATCTTTCATACCAGCAGTTTGAGGGCAGCCTAATCTACACAGTGAGTTCCTGACTAGCCAGGGTGACTTAGTATGACCCCGTCTCAAAAAACAACAGCAACAAAAAACAATTCCTACAACAAAAGGTTCAGAAGGCATATCACCTCATCTCTTACTTGTAGCAAACCTTAACTAACTTTTTTTTTTTTTTTTAGGTTTTTTAAGACAGAGTTTCTCTGTGTAGCCCTGGCTGTCCTGGACTCACTTTGTAGACCAGGCTGGCCTTGAACTCACAGAGATCCACTGCCTCTGCCTCCCGAGTGCTGGGATTAAAGGTGTGCACCACCACACCCCGCAGCCTTCACTAACTTTAAGAACAGTTAAATCACAAGTGACCATCAGTTTAAGATTCAAAACCTTAAGAACAAAATAAGAGTCATTAGTGGCTAGAGAGATGGCTCAGTCATTAAAAACACTCACTGCTCTTGCAGAGGTTCCAGGTTTGATTCCCAGCACCCACATGGCAGCTCTCAACTGTCTGTAATTCCAGTTCCAGGGATCAGGTGTCCTCTTCCAGCCTTCCTGGGCACCAGGCATGCACATGGTGCAAAGACATACATGGTAGGGAAGAAGCCCATATACATAGAGTAAAATTATAAATAAAAGAAAATTAGACCAACTAATTGGTCAGATTAACTAATCAAAGTGACATCATTTTTCTGATGGCATTTATTATGTAGAGGCCTCTGACTGTTGGCTACTCTTCAGCCCTCATGCATGGGCTGAGCGAGGGTGTAGTTTGGCATTAAGGTGGTCGTGTGCTCCTTCAAGGCCCGGGATTTGATCCACAGTGTGACTGTCAACTTGACAGGACCTACAACCACCTAGAAGACAATGTTGGGGCACACCTGAGAGGTGTCACCCAGTTTAGTTTAGCCCTGGGTATACCTGTGAGTGTTATCTAGATGAGGCTAATTGAGGTTGCCAGAGTCAGAGCCCCACTGTTCTATGGACTGTCGTCCTGGACTCAGTAGAGGAGAGAACGAGCCAAGCACCGGCATTCATTGCTGACTGTGGGTGCAGGGTGACCAGCTGGCCAAGCCCCTGCTCCCCCTTCCCTGCCGTGATGGACTGTCACTCCCTTTGAGACAGGGTCTCTCATTGGCCAGGAGCTTCCCAGTTAGGCTGCACCGCTGACCAATGGGTCCCAGGGGTCCTCCTGTCACAACCTCTCCAGACTGGGATTACAAGTGTGCACAGTCACACCTGACACTTTGGTGTGAGTTCTGAGTGTCACACCCAAGTCTTCACACTTCTGAGGCAAATGCTTGACTGACTGAGCTACCTCCTGAGCGCCCCTCCCCCTTTTCAAAAGTCTCTATCCATTTTAAACTTTCATAAATAAAACGTTTATTTAAACCAGCTACAAATAGTCCTGTGACTCCAGACCATTCCCTTGCACCCCACGGTCCATGCTAACCCACCCCAGCCCCCAGGCTCTGTCTCCAGACACCTCCACCCAGTTTCTTCCAGTGCCAATGTCTTGTCACATCCAAAGAATTAGTCTAGTTCCTGACATTGCTAACCACACCCCCATTCCTAGACAGATTCTGCCTACCCTCTCAACACACCTGGCATAGAACCTGGCATGTTCACCTCCTTCCTCTCCCCCTGACTCTGGCCTTCCCTTTGTACTGTTTATGAGAATATCCATACCTTCTCCATCAATGCGTAACGTCCCCCAGACTCCTTGTGACCCTCTATGAATGCCTGACACTTCCCTGGCCAGTGTCAAAGGCAGACAAGCCAGGGAGAGTGAGTTGGCCCCCCTCAGTGAAGCTGTGTCCCACCCAGCCCCTCGATCTGATCTTGTATCCTCAGGTTAAGCACGGACAGCTGCTGAAACAGCAGGAGAAGATGATCCATGACATGGAGCTGGCTGTGGCTCGCAGGGAGACTATTGTAACGCAGGCTGAAGGGCAGGGCAAAATGGACAAGAAGATTATCACCAGGTCAAACTTCCACAGCCAGCAAAACGAGCTCCGAAAGAAAGTCAGGAACGTTCTCAAGGTATGGCCTGCTCTTCATCTGCTTCCATGACCCAGGACATTCCAGAGTTACATTTCTGCCCAGGCTGTATATCTGTAGTGGAGATGGGACACAGGCATATATTAGGGGTCACCTTTCCTCACGGCATCTGGTCAGCATGCTTCTCCATCCACCCCCACTGGCTGGCCCTGAGGCATCTGCTCCCACCTTGTCACACCAGCAGGACACAGGCAGTGGCCACCTGCCTGCTCTGGCTTGTCCCTTCAAGCCAGACATAGGAGGACCAGCAGACATAGAATCACAATCCCTAGAGTCCACCCACTCCCATCTTCCCTTCTCCCCATTCCTGTGGGTCGAGGTCACTGCTACTTTGTCACATCTGTTACAGAGAAGAGAAAGGGGAGGAAAGATAGAGCTTCGAGAATGAACAAACCAATCCCTCTCACACTGGTGACTTTTACAGTGCTGTGTCTTCTGGGCCATGGGCCCTGTCTGGGAAGGGAGACATGTGTCCTGTGTGGCAGTTTCGGCTCAGTGAAGAGGTGGCATCTGTCACTGTGCTTCCAAGCACGCTGGCCAAAGCTGTTCTTGGCCCCATCACTGGGAGTCTTGTCTTGTGTCCAGCAGACTGTCCACACTGGGCAACACCCAGCACTGCAGGAGGCCACTTCCTGTTAATAGAAAGAGACTCTGAGGATCCTGGAGGAGCCTTGGAAAAAACTCAAGTACTCAAGAGCAGGTGGGAAGGACAAGCTCATGGGAATGTGGCAGCTCCCTCCATAAAAGAGGTCTAGGTTACTCAAGGCCCACTCTCCTGGCAACCGCCAGGCCAGAGCCCTGGGATGAACATTCCCAGCTGTTCCGCAGTCCCCACTAACAAGTTCTGTGTCTTGGGCGTATTTAGGACCTTTTAAAATGTGCTGGGAGAAATGGGAGCAGTACCCACCTCCTGGGGGCTGGGTCAGATGGTTAAGTGTGACTGACAGCAGCTCACTGCATACGGTGTGGTACCATGAAGGACATCTGGGAATGCGGCCTCAACCGACCATTCCCCTCATGACTAGGACATCCATATATCGTCTCACCTGTCTGCCTCAGCTTACTGACCTGTGGAATCTACCATATGGAGCCATCCAGAGAACCAAGTACGGTCCTGAGACAGTCCCTGAAGGAGCAGGATGTATGACACAAACCTATGAGGCCACCACTCAGGCAGGGACAGAACTGCCTCAAGTTCAAGGCCAGCTCAGGCTGAATACGAGACCCTGTCTCAAAGCAACAGAAATGTTAAAAGCCTCTATAGGATACATCCTGTATAGGAAAAGACCACCAAGACAGCCATTCAAGTGGATGTGACTGGAAGCCTCCAGAGTGAGGGGTGAGGCAGTGAGGGGGCTTTCTCAGTCTTCCTCTGATACATCCACCTGTCTCTCCTGTCCCTTCGTCAGCTTCCTGCTGTGTGCCTGACCTCTCCACCTGCCCTAGCTGCCTTCTCAGCCCCCATCAGGACCCCTGCCCTCTCTGCCCCACACCTGCAAACAGGCATCAGGCAGCCTTGCATCCCACTGGACACACACATGCGGCATGGCCTCCACCTGGCCACAAATGGGGCTTCTTCCTCCTCCCATCAACCCCTCCTGAAGTTCTGTGTCCCCAGGAAGTTAGCTTTCCTAGGGTTGCTGTTTCTTCTTCACCATTACCCAGACCCTGAGTCAGCCACCAAACACTGCCAGTACCTTCCTTGTTGTCATGGTAACATTACTTTCCCTGATGGCCCCAACCTCATCCCTGCCACTCTGCTGCAAATACTTCCCCAAAAAAGCCATGTCCCATGGAAGTTCTGCAAAGGAGTCTTGACCCCACTGCCAACCAGTTCCACTCCTACCACCTTTCATTACACTTCCCACACACCCTCATCCCTTCCTGGCTCAAGGCTGCAGAGCTGATCTTGGTCCCCATGTCCCTGTGGTCCTTCTCAGACCACAGACTTGCACAGAGCACCTCTCCCCTGGGTCTTTCTATGAAGCCACAGCCTCCATAGTTGGCATCGTGGGCTTCTGGGCCCTGGTGTCTCAGAGGCTACCCCCCCACCCCCAGTATACATTGTATATACGGTCAGTGGCTGTTGAATTCCTCTTTGGAAACTGTAGTGATTTGAATGAGATGCCCCAACAGTCTTGGGCATTTGAATTCTTGGTCTCCAGTTGGTAGCACTGTTTGGGAGGCTTTAGGAGGGGTGGTGGGCTTTGAGAGGTTAAGGGCTTCCACTGCTTCTCTCTCTCTCTCTCTGCTTCATGTTTGCAGTTTGAAGATGTGAGCCATCAGCTCTCTGCTCCAGCCACTGTACCCATGTTCTGCCATCACTGGCTCTTATCCCTCTGGAACTGAAAGCCCAAATGAATCCTTTCTTCTCTAAGTGGCCTTGGTCATGGTGACTTATCACAGCAATAGGAATGGGACTAATTCAGGAATCCCCAGAGAATGAGTATTCTGAGGCACGAGGCACGTAGCTGGTTCTTAGCCTGATGCCTCTGTCCACTGATGTAGGAGTCCATAGGATCCTGTCTCTCTCCTAGGTTACAGAGGAAAGTACCAAGACCATCTCAGACCTGGAAGCCACTCAAAAACTCCTCAGCAGCTCCCTCCAGGAGAAGCAGCAGTCACTGTCAGATATGCAGTATGACACAGATATTCTTGAAGAACAGATCACCCAGCTCACCGCTCTCAAACGGCAGGTAAATACCTTGTGAGGTCCCTGGTCCTGAAGCATCCTGGCTGGGTGACCACCCCAGGAGAAGCCTGTGTGCCCCCACAAGGTGATCACTCTGCATCCAGTCACACCTTAGGCTGATGTTAGCGCCACCTACTGTCCACCTTTCCATCCTTTGTGATTCATTCACACCACACATTTTTTTTTTTTTGTTTTGTTTTTTTGTTTTTTTTGTTTTTCGAGACAGGGTTTCTCTGTGTAGCCCTGGCTGTCCTGGACTCAATTTGTAGACCAGGCTGGCCTCAAACTCGCAAAGATCCGCCTGCCTCTGCCTCCCAAGTGCTGGGATTAAAGGCGTGCGCCACCACTGCCCGGCATACATTTTTTTTTTAAAGATTTATTTATTATGTATACAGTGTTCTGTCTGCAGGTATATCTGCAGGCCAGAAGAGGGCACCAGATTTCATTATGGATGGTTGTGAGCCACCATGTGGTTGCTGGGAATTGAACTCATGACCTCTGGAAGAGCAGCCAGTGCTCTTAACCGCTGAGCCATCTCTCCAGCCCCACACCACACATTTTGATCTCTACCTGTTATTGGCTGGCCACCATTCTGGATGCCAGGGCAACCGAATAAAACAAAATCCCCAGCTGTATCGAAAATTACATTCTTGGGACGCGAAGATGGAAGATGTCAGGTCCTCAGAGTAGAATCAAGGGGCTGAGTTTTTGAGAGGAGCAATCCAAGAAGGCCATGTGGGAAACATATTTGAATCGAGGCTTCAAGGAGGTCGGAGAAAAGGGAGCCACTCAGGTAAGTGGGGCAGCCTGGCCAAAAGGGGCCTGTCCAGACTGTACTGAGCCTTTTGAGGAGGAGCAAGGTACTGACCTTGGGAGACAGTGGAGAGCTCTAGGGCTGAGGGTGACCAGAAGGATCCCCACTGGCCCTGGGACAGCATGAAATAAGAGCGTCCAGGGTAGACATCAGGGGCATGGCAAACCTGAATCGCAGTGTCTGCTTGAGTCTGCATGTAATTCAGAAGTTGTTCCGATGGGATCTCCAGCTGGGCGGGGATATGAGTCTCAGGAGCATGAGCCAAGGTCTCTAGCACCAGCCTGACACACAGCAGTCAAACACATCCTCTGGATGGATGAGCAAAACTCCCACCTGGTGGATGGAAGCCCCTTCCCTTGAGTCTCAAGACTACTGTTTATGCCACCTTTCCTCTTTGGCATTCCCTCCAGCCTGGGTTGAGAACAGGAGTCCTCCTGAATTCTGAGGACTGACACGGGGTCTCTTTCCCACCCAGAACCTTTTGGAGATTGTGACCCTGCAGGCACGTGCCAAGCACCTGCAGGCAGTAATTGACGGGAAGTACGTGTTCCTACACCGCAACCCCAAGGCCCAGCTGATGGAACACAAGCGGCTGGACATCCGGCTGTCCCAGATCAGCGCCATCCTCTCCCAGATGCAGGAAGACTACCCCCAGTTCCAGGAGACACTACAAACGATTCAACAGGCCATCTCCCGAAAGCTGGAGTCCCCAGGTCACTCCTAGACTGCACCTGGCCCACACCTGCCAAGGCTGCCTGGAAGGAGACCCAGGGAATCACCCCATGTTCTGAAAAGCCATGTGTCCCCTAGAATGACATCCTGCTTAAGAAACACTGACAGAGCCAGGCGGTGGTGGCGCACACCTTTAATCCCAGCACTTGGGAGGCAGAGGCAGGTGGATCTTTGCGAGTTCGAGGCCAGCCTGGTCTACAAAGCGAGTCCAGGACAGCCAGAGCTGTGAAACAGAGAAACCCTGTCTCGAAAACCCAAAAAAAAAAAAAAAAAACAAAAACAAAAACACTGACAGGTCAGACTCATATGTATCATAGCCACTCCGCTGTTCACACCAGGTATAACGCAGCATTCCAGATCTGCTCTGGTGAGCACACCTGCCTGCAGAGGCATTACTTGGGTGTGAAAATCCACTCTCTCCTGTTGGACTTACCCATCCAGGTAAGATCATTCTGTTGGCAGTTTCCCAGGTCTGCATCTGATACCTATCCCTGTCCTGGGACAGGCCCTCAGTTTTGTGGAGCAAGTAATGGAGAGAGGACTCCAAGGATGCCAGGAGCCAGATATACTGTCACCCCTGAGAGTGCCTGCTCCGGCCCGTCTGAAACCCACAAGCTACCTTCATTCTCCACCCACAGAAAGCTCAGCCTTCACCCACCCCCCACCCCCACCTCCCACGAAGCATTACATTAGGCTGAAACCCAAAGATCAAAGCTGAGGACCCCAAGATTCCAAGGAGGGCAAATGTCTATGGAGGCAGAAACTACTTGAGTAGGGGAACACTCTTACTGTGATCTCACCCGCGGACCTCTGACCTCCCACCTCTCCTTCATCCCTGCTGCCCCACCCTGGATTTCTGAGTACTAGTTGCCTTTTAGCTTGTATGTGTAGACACGAAATGGAAAATGTCCTGTGGAATAATTTCAGTTCTAAACTTTACAGCAGAAAAATAAAGTTAACAAAAGCTGCTTCTGATCAAAAGACATGTTTATCCTTTTTATTTTTTATTTTTTTAATTTTTTTTGAGACAAGGTTTCTCTGTATAGCTCTGGCCGTGCTGGAACTCAGTCTGCAGACCAGGCTGGCTTCAAACTCAGAGATCCGCCTGCCTCTGCCTCCTGAGTGCTGGAATTAAAGGTGTGTGCTGCCACACCCGGCAATTACAGACAAGTTTCAAAGTGCCGTGTGGGTGCTGGGATTTGAACCCGGGTCCTTTGGAAGAGCAACCAGTGCTCTTAACTGCTGAGCCATCTCTCCAGTCCTGACATATTTATACCAACACTGAAATATAAAAACAACCAAGCTAGGGAGACCCAGCTCCATCCACCCACCCAACCCACCCCCACACACTAGCCACGCGCACCCCCCACCGTAGACACACCCACTGCCAGCCTGGCCTTCTCCTGGGTATTCATTCTGTTTAGCAAATGAAGGCTGCAGTATTTCAGTCGCGTCCCTGTAAGCGCTGGATTGCTGATTTAGAATTTGTTTTCTGTTACTGAGTCTGAGAGTCCTAAAAAACTAGGCTTAACTACCTGTCCCCAGTGCCAATTAAAGAGACAAATAACAGTGAGAAGCAGAGAAAGGGAGTTTATTCAATGTGGCCACTTTGGGAAGTGGAACAAATAATGGACCACCATCCACACCAGGTCCCTCTTGAGGATCCTGATGTGAGGTTTAACTCTGAACAGGGCAGAAGATCTGCATGGCTAAGCATTCTTGGTCAAGGTGTGGTCCTGTCCGTCCCTGACCAGCCCTCTTGGCTGAAGTCACTCTAGTCCACCCTGCACTGTTCTGACAAGCTGCCTCCAATGTCCTCCCAGGACTTCCCCTCCCCCACCACGGGATGAAGGGTTCGTTTTAATTTCGTGGGGTCCATTGTTTCAAAAGTCTGACACCCAGAGGGCACAAGTGCCCTACAGTATCCTCTCTCCTGGAAGGGTGGTCACAGCACTACAGGAAACCAGGGCCTTGCACGTGGTATAGGTCAGTGCGCTGTCCCTAGGTACACCGTTGCCTGCCAACTTTGGTTTTTGAAACAGGGCCTCACCAGGTTAGCCCCAAACTGGCAATCCTCCTGCCTCTACCTCCGGAGTGCTAGGATCTCAAGCATGCGTCACCACCCTGGGTTTATGTCTCAATTTATGACCCTCGTCTCATGTCAAGCGCCTCGGGGGATTTTAATGTTTTCACCGTCGTAGGTTTTCTGCGTAATCAAGTGTTTGACTCTTCCCCACCGAGCAAGCTGACGGAACTTCCAGGTCTGGGCTGGTTTTAATCTCTCAGTGACGCTTTTGAGATAATGTCCTTGGGTTGGGTGTGTCTCCTGCATTCCGGATCACCGCGTCCGGACACCTGCGAGCGCCGTCGTCGGCAGCCACCAGGGGGCGCAGCGAGACCGCGCGCCTGGACTCGGGCGCCTACGCGGGAGGCCGCGTCACACCGGCCGCGCGGTTGAGCCCCGCCCTCGGACCACGTGACCCGCGCTGTCCCGCGGGGCCTCGGGGCTCTGCGGCCTGGAGGGTGTGCGCGCGGGTGAGCGGGGCGTGCTGGTGAAGGCTGTCTCGGGCCCGAGAGCCCCACTGTCGGAGAGTTCCTGCTTGGGAGAATCGAGCAGAGAAACCCAAGGCATAGGTGGGACCCCCGACCCAGGCAGCCTCGGACAGTGACCTTAGTGACTCGACGGGCTCCGACAAAGGTCAGGATTCCAGTTCGTGCCCGCAGCCCAGTGCTAGGCGGGCAAAGCTCTGTGTGTACGTCTCGCAGGGGGAAACTGAGGCACAGAGAGACCGAGAACCGTAACTTAGACCTCCGGTGGCTGAGAGCTTGGGTTTGGACCCACCGGTGCCTGGCGGCGCTGCGGATCCAGCTGCTTTCCAGAAAACAAGCTTGAGTCTCCAGGCCAGCTATGGCCTCTGACCTTAGTTCCTTCCCCGTGTTCCCGTTTTTTTTTTGTTTTTTTTTTTTCTTCTCTAGGTTGTGGAGCTGCCGGGGCTGCTTCTGGGGCATTGTTGTGACGCATGTCTTTCTCAGTTGCGCCCTGGGGCCTCTTTGGAAGGTGCAGATTCCAACCCTGCTCATTGGATGCTGAATCATGATCAGGGTCGCATATGTCAGGAAGGGCCAGGTGGAGCTGGGACCCAGCAGTGAAGACAAAGTGGGTCTGTGGTCTTCGGGCCTGTAACACAATGGTTAACTGTCCCTAGTCGTAAGGCTGGGGCCCCAGGTAGCTCATTATATGGCTGCTGGACACCCCGAAATACCAAGGCATGATTGGAGGGTTGGAAATTGCAGCCCAGCTCAAACAAGATGCTGGAGGTCACTCACATGGCTGCTGACTCCTTCAGATTTACCTACATAGTGCAAGTCCCACAGAACTAAACAGAGCTGGGTGGGATCTCCAATGCCAGGAAGCCCAGCCTGTGGGAGGAGGTGGCAGGAATCCAAGGTCATCCCTGGCTTCATAGCAAGTTAAGGCAAGCCTGGGCTACTGGGGACTCCATCTTAAAATGACAACCAAGTGGGCTTAGAAAGCATCCCAGTTGGTCAAAGCATTTAAGTGCCGGAAGCATGCAGGGACACTCTGCCACCTTGCTCTTAACCTTCCCCAACCCATTTCTTCATTCTGGCTCTTCTTGAGTTACAGCTTTCTAAACAAACGAACGGTAGAGATCAGTGGGGTGCTTTTCTGAGCTCTGTGAGCTATTCTAGTGAATGGCCACGCTCGGTGCAGGGTCCTCAGAACCACCAGGTTTACCACAGCCAGTTCCTCAAAGGTATGCTGGCAACCTGGGGCTTGCAGCTGGCGTCTGAGTGTGGCAGAGCCCCAGCCTTGTGGAGTCTGCCCTGGTTATAGTTTGGTCAGGACTAAACTGGGTCATACTCACACCCCCACCACCACTGGAGAGCTGGGGAGCCACTAGTGGGAGAAAGTCAGTCACAGGAATTGTGGGTAAATCTTAACTATCACGCTGGCCGTGGTGGCACACGCCTTTAATCCCAGCACTCGGAGGCAGAGGTAAATGGATCTCTGTGAGTTCAAAGCCAGCCTGGTCTACAGAGTGAGTCAAGGACAGACAGAGCTGTTGCACAGAGAAACCCTGTCTCCAAAAAAAAAAAAAGACAAAACTTAGCTGTCAACCAGGAAAGCCCCTACTCATCAGTGGCCACAGTCCAACCTCAAGTGCTAGTCAGAATATTCAGGGATGGCCCTTCTGCATCCAGGCTGTCATCTTCTGAGTGTGTCTGGTGACCCTGAGAACCTCCCACCTTGCTGAGTCCTTCCCTGTCCCCACCACTTCCTGAAGTCAGCCCAGCTTCTGCCCAAGTCGCATTTCCGGAAGGCTCATGTTGTACCTGGAGAACCCTTTGACATGTCCCTGGGCTCTTCTCTCCCTGGGGTTAGACTTGGGTGTGGTGGCCCTCGGGCTTCCACCCACCCTTTTCTTTCATACGGAAGGCCTCCTGAGGAAGTCCTGGCTCTCACATCTGTCTGTGCAGTGTTGTGGGGGTCCATTGTTGCCTCAAGCCCTCTGCCTCTGAGGAGTCTCCCATTGTCTCTTGTATTTGCCTTCTGCCCCCTCCTCACTGTTGCTCTGGAGGGAGACATTCTGGCTGCCTCCTTCCACATACTTCACTGTGTGTAGGTGCTGCTGTGAGAATGTCTCCAGGACCCTCTGACCCCCACCCACATTGACACCAGCTCCCCTTCTCCTCAGGCCTTCAGGACTACTCATGCTGCCCTGTGCCAACAGTCCTGCACCATAAATATGAGGAAACCACTGTGCTCCCACTCCGTGGTTGGGGTCTGTACCCTCATCTCGTTGACTACAGCTGTCATTCTGGGTCATATCATGCTCCGGGAATTCCTGCTGTTTCCCCAAGAACTTCATGAGTCCTCTCCAGAACTGTGGAAGACTTATAGACCTCACCATGAGGAAGGGTTCAGGCCAAGGCCCCAGCACATCCAGGAGCACCCTGACCAGCATGCAGCAGTGCCCACCCACTGTAACATACCTGCCAACAGCCGCTTTGACTGTGCTCCAGACAAAGGCGTCTCCCAGGAGCAGTGCGAGGCCCGTGGCTGCTGCTATGTCCCAGCAGGGCAGGTGCCCAAGGGGCCACGGATGGGGCAGCCCTGGTGTTTCTTCCCTCCCAGCTACCCAAGCTACCGGCTAGAGAACTTGAGCTCCACAGAGATGGGGTACACAGCCACCCTGACCCGCACCAGCCCGACCTTCTTCCCAAAGGATGTGCTGACCTTACACCTGGACGTGCTGATGGAGACTGAGAGCCGCCTCCATTTCATGGTGGGTGTGGACACAGTAGACCCTGGATAGAGCTGGCTCAGGCAGATTACTGTCATGAGGGAGCCTATGCAGGGACAGCCCTATGCAACAGATAGGCCAGGCAGAGCAGGGAATGGGCCTGGGTGTGCACAGGTGATGCATTTTTCCAAGGTCGAATGTGGTGTGACTGTGTGTGGATCCCTACGGGACACCAGGTGTGGGCAGAGTGGTGACAGAGGCTCTCTAACACAGGTGAGAGTCAAGCCTCTCTCGGAAGGTGACACCTCAGCCGGATATGGAATGTTCCAGGTAGTGGCTCCAGCACTGACCACTTGCAGATAGCAGGAATTTCTATCTGTTTCTGTGGAGGAGGATTTTGTGGTTTTAGTCTATAAAGCTGTACTGTGTAACACCGTGGTACATCATTATGCTAAAAACTGATTGTGGGAACTGGGGGGACGGCTGTCTGGGAGGAAGAGCTCGCTGCACAAGCTTGGGGACCTGAGTTCAGATCCCAGCAGCCCAGCACTGGGGGACAGAGACAGGCAGGTCCCTGGAGCTCTCTGGCCACTAGCCTCGCCAAGGTGGAGAAGATAGAACAAACACCTCACCTCAGCCTTGACTTCCACTGTGTGTGTGTGAGTGTGTGTATATACCTCACATGCACTCATGCCTCACACACGTGTATACCTCATTCACAGGTAAGTTAAGCAAGTATAAAAAATTAAAAACTTTTCACGAGGCCAGGTGGTGGTGGCACACACGTTTAATCCCAGCACTCAGGAGGCAGAGGCAGGCGGATCTCTGTGAGTTCAAGGCGGGTCTGGTCTACAAAGGGAGTCCAGGGCAGTCAAGGATACACAGAGAAACCCTGTCTCGAGAAAAAAAAAAAAAAAGATAAAAGCAAGGGAAAAGCACACACAAAACTATTTACTGTTTATCTGAAGTTCAAGTTTACTGAATGTTCTGCATTTAACCTCAGGGAGCTGTCCTTCCCTCCAGTTGTATAGTTGGAGAAACTGAGGCCCATAGTTACACACAGGATGCAGGCACCCTGGCACCTGAACTGACTGACTATCCTGGAGTCGTGAAGGGACTTCAGTGAATGAAGGAGCCAAGGAAGGGTACCTGGTTCTTAAATGGCTTTGTGCACCACTGTCCTCTCCTAGATCAAAGATCCCACTAACAAGCGCTACGAAGTGCCCCTGGAGACCCCGCATGTCCTGAGCCGGGCACCATCGCAACTTTACAGCGTGGAATTCTCGGAGGAGCCCTTTGGAGTGGTCGTGCGTAGGAAGCTTGATGGCCGAGTGCTGTGAGTTGGGTACCTGGAACTTTGACCCCACCCTGAGTTGACAGCGACCTTCAAGGTCAGAGCGTCTGGAGTCAGCAAACCTCTGCCTCATCCCTGGCTCACTGTCAGCCCGACCCTGCCTTTTTCTATTTTGTGTTCCATTGCTGTGATAATCACCATGAGTGAAAGCAACGTGGGGAAGAAAGGGCCTATTTCCCCTCACAGCTCCAGATCACGCTCCATCACTGCACGAAATCGGGGCAGGAATCTGGAGGCAGGAACTCAAGCAGGGGCCGTGGAGGGGTGCTCAGCGTGCTTATCCAACCCTGGACTACCAGCCCTGGGGTAGTACCACCCGGTGTGCTAGGCCCCTCCAAGAAACTGCCCCTACAGGATTGCTTACAGGCCAGTCTAATAGAAGTATTTTCTCAACTGAGAATCATTCCCTCTTCCTAGATGACCCTAGCTTGTTTCAAGTTGACAAAACCCAACCAGCACAACTCTCTTCCCTGCTCCTTAACCACCAAACACACACCCACCATGACTACTGTTGAACGCTCACCCAGGTCTTGGCTTAGTACTTCTACATTAGGTCCCAAAGGTGGCCTCTGTAGCTTCCCAGTGAGGACACCTGCCAGGAGATACAGGGCAGTGGGCGAGGTGACCTCATTGCCACAGCAGTGCATGGCCCTACAGTATCCGAGGTGACCCACCGCAAAGGATGGCACACCCAAGTGCCAGTGGGGCTAGGGGGACTCTGGTCCAGCCCACAGTGGCGCCCCCTGCAGGTGGCATGCCTAGAAGCCTTACTGTAACAGAATATTTTTATTTATCACACTTAAATTTATTAATACTTATCAATCACCTATAAAATGCCTAAATCCTATAATCTATCATCTATAATCTAAGAGCACTCTGATATCTGAGAACATTCTAATAACTATCTAAAAGCACTTAACACTATTTTAACTTTCTTAAAAGGATGTTAATATTCTTAGCATAGGTCCGTACAGGGTGACTTGGTTTACGGCAGTCTCATAAGGTAGTATCTTCTAAACTTAAAATCCGTTGAGCCAATTTATTTCCACCACCAAACTGGCTGGTTTACAAAGTCAGTCTGTTCCAGCCGCCAGACTGAGGCTGGCTTTGTTCATCAGGTGAAACTCACCTCTGTGGTCTCCTTGGCCCAGGGATACCTCACAGCTGAAGGCCTCTCCAAGCGGCTTCCAAACTCACCTCTGTGGTCTCCTTG
>CAJQZJ010004796.1:8062219-8131860 GCA_907164525.1 Lophiomys imhausi
GAAGGCCTCTCCAAGCGGCTTCCAAACTCACCTCTGTGGTCTCCTTGGCCCAGGGATACCTCACAGCCAAAGGCCTCTCCAAGCGGCTTCCAAACTTTACTTACCTCTTTGCCCTTTTGGCGCTCTGGGGCCCCAAGTCAGATCCCTTGAAAGAACTCTTTCTCAGCAGGTTTTATGTAAATTCGGTTAATGGCGGACCTTGCTGTGCACTTCTCCAGCATAAGCTTTCAGTCGGTGGGGGCAGGAGCTAGAGGGGCGACCAAGTGGAGTCTCTCATCTTATCTCGAGATCCTTGGCGGAGGGTCCAAAGTTTCTCAAAATTTCCCAGCAGTCCCATTGCCGTGGTAACCGAAGTTGTCTTTGCACTTTTGTGGTTTCTTAGCCACGCCCCTTCAACAGGGCAGTTCGAGTTTCCATTTGGCAATTTCAAAGGACGCCATCCAAATATGTATGCTAAGCTGAGCTGCCTACCAATTTCACTAAAAAGGCGCAACTTCTACCACACCTTTATTTTACTTACCAAATACGCATCTCTACTCCACATTCAAATATTAGCTCATTTTACCTCTGTAACTAATCTGCTGTCACAACCCTCATTGTACTTACAAGAACACAGGCCCAGTGGAAGAACTGTCAGGGGACAGTGTCCCTGCCACCAGCCCTCTTGTGCCTTGTGTTCTGACAGGATTCGTACCTCCCCACCCCCACGGGACCTCTTGTTTATGTCACTGTGTCCTCTGACCTAGGGTGACTTAGGCCCCTTTGGGCGTGCCTGCCTTGGCTTTTCCCACTGTCCTCAGGTACTGAGAGCTGCTGGGCTTTGTATAGCCATTGTCCCAGAGTTAGGCCAATACAGAGCTGTGATGCCACACTGTGCATCCCCAGCCCTTCCCTCTGAAGGATCCATTGTTCTCGGCTTGTGTGGCCCAAGGTCCAAGGGAATCTGGTGTCTCTCCACAGACTGAACACAACCGTGGCCCCCCTGTTCTTTGCTGACCAGTTCCTGCAGCTGTCCACTTCTCTGCCCTCCCAGCACATCACAGGCCTCGCTGAGCACCTCAGCCCTCTCATGCTCAGCACTGAATGGACTCGGATTACCCTCTGGAACCGAGACATGGCACCCTTGGTAAGAGACGGGCAGTGGGCGGGAATATGGAGACTGGGGTCCTGGGTGCGAGGTCCTGTCTCTTGTCACCCCAGCCAGGTGCCAACCTCTATGGGTCACACCCTTTCTATCTAGCGCTGGAGGACGGTGGCTTGGCTCATGGTGTCTTCTTGCTGAACAGCAATGCCATGGGTGAGTCACCAGACTGGGGTTCCTCAGTAGTCCCTTCCATGGGAGAACTTGAGGCTCTGCCTGTCTCCAAGGAACCTCACATGGAGACAGTCCACTGAGCAGAGGCCTCATCCGGTTCATCCCCTTAGTACCTAAGGAGGTCCTGGGTGATTCTCCAAGCTCAACTGTTCCATGTTCTTCAGGCCTTGCTAAGTTGGGCTCAGTACAGCTGCCTCATCCCCACTCTGTGGGTATCCCCAGGCTTCATATTGGAAGAGCCACACTCTAGCTACATGTTGACCCATCTGTGGGGACTCGGTCCTGAGCCCTAGCCAATTCCCTCCAGATGTGGTCCTGCAGCCCAGCCCTGCCCTAACCTGGAGGTCAACAGGCGGGATCCTGGATGTGTACGTGTTCCTAGGCCCAGAGCCCAAGAGTGTTGTGCAGCAGTACCTGGATGTTGTGGGTAGGACTGCACTCTGCCCACTGACCTCAGACCTTTGGCCCTTGGCCCTGCCCCCAGTCCTTGCTAACTCACAGTGCTATCCTGCAGGATACCCCTTCATGCCTCCATACTGGAGCCTGGGCTTCCACCTCTGCCGCTGGGGCTATTCCTCCACCACCATTGTCCGTCAGGTGGTGCAGAATATGACCAGGACACACTTCCCCCTGGTGAGTGGAAACCGTGGGGCAGCCCCAGCTTCCACACCACGGGCTCCAGATATCAGCTCCGCGTCCATCCCCTGCTGCAGGACGTGCAATGGAATGACCTGGACTACATGGATGCCCGCAAGGACTTCACCTTCAACAAGGATGGCTTTGCAGATTTCCCAGACATGGTACGCGAGATCCACCAGGGTGGCCGGCGGTATGTAATGATTGTGGTAAGTAGATTTGAATGCAGCCAGTGCTGCTTCCTGTGTGTGGACCCTCTTCTTCCTACCTGAGTGGTTGCCCAACATTGGAGTCTTTGATGTTGAAGGAACACCTAGAAGTTTGCAGGTTTGGTGTCTGCTGCCCAGTTTCCTGGGAGTACCTGTGTCGTGCTCAGGGCTCTTCAGTCAACAGGCGGAGTCTGCTGAAGTGCTTGAACTGCCATAAAGACCAAGGCAGGGGCCAAAGCAAGTTGATACTGGGCTAGAGGGGTTTGTGGGTATCCCCGTCCTGCCTCTCTCTCAGGCCAGCTATGTCCATAGGGAAGGAAAGTGATTTGCCTTGTGCCTGTCCCTGCAGTTGGAGGGGGATGGGGGTTCTCCTAGCTGTGGTCTCCTGACCAGCCTTAGTCAAGGGACATAGATAGGGTCCAAGAAAACCAAGCAGCCATGGGACCTCCTTCAGCAGAGGAAGCAAAGCTGTAGGAGGTTTAGTGTTATTAGGACCACACCTGCCTCAACTCCACAAGGACAAAAACAAAACAAAACAAAACAAAAAAAAAAAAACCAGTGGTACTTGCCAGGGGTAAAGGCAGCGAGGGCCACACACAAGTTAGACTACATCTCTACCACTGAGCTGTATCCCGAACCCTCTTTCTAGTTCTTATTTTGAGGTAGTGCCTCACTAGATTGCTCAGATAGGCCATGAACTTGTAATCCTCCTGCTCCAGCTTTCCAAGCAGCTGGGATAATGAGCCTGTATCACAAGGCCAAGTGCAGATTTTCTTTTTCCTTAAAGGCAGGATCTCACCATGTAACCCTGGCTGGCCTGTGAGTCACTATGTAGACAAGGCTGGCCTCAAATTCACAGAGATCTGACTACCTCTGTCTCCCAACAGCTGGAATTAAAGGTGTGCACCACCATGCCTGGGTTTTTTTTTTTTTTTGGTTTTTCGAGACAGGGTTTCTCTGAATATCTCTGGCTGTCCTGGACTCGCTTTGTAGACCAGGCTGGCCTCGAACTCACAAAGATCCGCCTGCCTCTGCCTCCCAAGTGCTGGGATTAAAGGCGTGCGCCACCACCGCCCGGCTTGCCTGGGTTTTTTAATCTCTATTTTTGAAAAGTAAATGGGGGCTCAGCAGTTAAGAGTTAAGAACATGCTGTTCTTGAAGAGGAGGGAAGTTCGGTGCCTGGTAACCATATCAAGCAGCTCACTTGTAATTTCAGCACCTTCTTCTGGCCTCCGAGGACAGACACACACACACACTTAAAAGTAATAAGACCTAGCTGGACAGTGTGGTGCACGCCTTTAATCCCAGCACTTGGGAGGCAGAGGCAGAGGCAGGCAGATCTCTGAGTTCGAGGCTAGCCTGGTCTACAGAGTGAGTTCCAGGACAGCCAGGGCTACACAGAAAAACCCTGTCTCTAAAACAAAAAGATAAAAATAAAATAAATAAAAGCAAAAGAAGCGAACATAGATGATTCTCCTGCAACTCCGGAAAGTCTGGAAAATCTTGTGTCCAGAGTCGCTGCAGCTTCCAGCAAGCTCCTCAGACTGGCTGACCATTTTCCTGTACCATCCTGTCTCTGCCTCACCCAGCTCCCCTTCTTCCAGTGGCTAGTACCAACGCTTGGACATCCTTCTCACTGCCCGTTTCTTCCCCCAGGACCCTGCCATCAGCAGTTCAGACCCTGCTGGGAGTTACAGGCCCTATGAAGAGGGTCTACGGAGGGGTGTGTTCATCACCAATGAGACTGGGCAGCCACTTATCGGAACGGTAGTGTGGGGGATGGAGACTGTGGTCAGGAGAACAGAGTAGCTGTCCAGGGCAAGGGTCAGATTCAGAAACCATCATATCCAATGGAACAGAGACAGCAGTAGGGTGGGGAGTCCTCGATGGGGCTAACTCCTGACAAACCCCTGGGATGTCCGAAGTGGAGGGGACATCCTCAGGCCTCATGAACAGCTGGACCCAGCTCGGTCTAGCAGACCTTTCACAAGGCTTTGGAAGTTTCCTGTGTCCTCCTTGTCCCTGGGGCAGGCCTTTCACAGGCTTTGGAAGTTTCCTGTGTCCTCCTTGTCCCTGGGGCAGGCCTTTCACAAGGCTTTGGAAGTCCCCTGTGTCCTCCTTGTCCCTGGGGGCGGGGCCTGCTGATAATTTTGAGTCCCAATCTTACCATCCTAAGGTGTCTCTAGCCATGGGAGGAGGATGCTTGTGGCCTGTGTCTGATGCGGGGAGTACTCCAATGGGGTTCTCAACTTCTTTACAATGCTCTGGTTTCATGGCTCATGTGCCTCATGGCTTTGTGTGTCGGGCTGGCCTTTGCTTTCCCATAGCTGAAGCCCTCCAAGCCCCTAGGCATTGTGGGAGAGGCTTGTTTGTTGTTGGGCTTAAGGTTTGCTGATGTCTGTCAGCATTAACTAAGTGAAGCTGCTGCTCTGTTCAAAGCTGAGGCCTGACAGGGCTGTGGTGCAGGATCTACATGGAACTGGTTCTCCCCTCTGGGTTCTTGTTCAGGTATGGCCTGGGTCCACCGCCTTCCCCGATTTCACCAACCCTGAGACCCTTGACTGGTGGCAGGACATGGTGTCGGAGTTCCACGCCCAAGTGCCCTTCGATGGAATGTGGATTGTGAGTGTACCCCATCCTTCCCTGGGTACACTCCAGCTTCTGGGGACTAGCTCAGCTGACATCTCGGCATCTTACAGGACATGAATGAACCATCCAACTTCATTAGAGGCTCTCAGCAGGGCTGCCCTGACAATGAACTGGAGAACCCACCCTATATGCCCGGTGAGCCCTGCTTGCCTGCCTGGAGTGGGGATAGTGTTGGAGTTAGTGGCCTAAACCAGGGAGCACCCTTTTGTGGTTTGGAAGATGCAAAGCTCTCTTTCTTTGGCAATCAGTAGGCAGAGCAGTCAGCAGGACAAAGAAGAGAGAAAACCCAAGAGTAAGGTCCTGCAGAGAGTGCCATAGATACTGTCTTGTGTGGGCAGTGCCTCAGGGGAAGGGTGTGGACTCAGATGGGCAGACACTTGGGCTGAATCAAGAGAAGGTGTGTGTGCAAGCTGTGACTTTGCAGAGAACTGATCATCTTTGGGACCACCTCCTGTCCTTGGAATAACAGGTGTATAGTGATGTGCTCCAAGCACCCCGGGGGAAGTGGGGCCAGCTTCAGGAGGCTCTACCCTGGGCTGAGCCCAAGGAGCTGTCAACCTGAGCAGGAGATGTGGATAAAGGAGAAAGAGCACATGGACTCCTGGAGGAAGTTTCATGTAAAACTAGTCCTTCTCTCACCTAGGGGTGGTTGGCGGGACCTTGCAGGCAGCTACCATCTGTGCCTCCAGCCGCCAGTTCCTCTCCACACATTACAACCTCCACAACCTGTATGGCTTTACAGAAGCCATCGCCTCCAGCAGGTGAGGCTCTGCCCTCTGCAACAAACCAGACCACCCAACACTTACAGTGGGGGCTGAGAGGTAGGCTATCAGGGTCATGGAAGGAAGGGAAAGGCCACCCAGACCACCCGTGGCCCAGCAAAGCCTGCACATGGTTGCTGCTCTCCACCCCAGCATGGAGCCGGCCTCTCCCTGCAAGTTATGCCCAGGGCATCCTAGATGTTAAGTGGGAAGGGGATGGTGCCAAAGGGACTCCATGACTCCGGCAAGGCTCAGAGTGGTGAGTCATGTGTAGATGACATCAGTCACTGGAGCAGGGCTGACTGCCTGGCATACTTGGTGATGGCCTCTCTTCTCCACCCATTCTGTTCTCCTAGCCCTGCTCCCCTTGTCACTGGCCCCAGGTTCCAGCACAGAATGGGTGTGTATCACCCAGCTGAGCCTAGTTCTCTGTGTTCCCACCCCACTCAGGGCCCTAGTGAAGACTCGGGGAACACGACCCTTTGTGATCTCCCGTGCAACCTTTGCTGGCCATGGCCAATATGCTGGCCACTGGACAGGGGATGTGTCAAGCACCTGGGAACATCTTTCATACTCTGTGCCAGGTGAGCACAAGCTGCTGAGAGGGCTCTGGGGTCTTTTCTGGGGGCTTTGGGTTCTGGGCTCAGTACTGCAGATAGTACTGAGATAGCTTAGGGACATGCTGCTATGTCATGTGGGACATGAAGCCTGTTGGTCCGTACTCACTTGTGCACATCTGCTCACCTGTGGCACCTTTCTTCGAGTCATCCCTGGGTCCACTTGTCCCTGAGCACAGCTTGAAAAGCCCTGAGAATCTTTCACAGTTGTTGAGATGACTGGTGACCCCATCCCAAGATACAGGGCCATCTGTCTGCTGTACTTGCTGTTTTGGTTTTTGTTTGTTTGTTTCTTTTTTTTGTTGTTGTTAAGACAGGGTTTCTCTGTGTAGTCCTGGCTATAACTCGCTCTGTAAATCAGACTGTATTCAAACTCACAGAGATCTGCCTGCCTTTGCCTCTCAAAGGCTGAGATTAAAGGAGTGTGCTTCTGCCACCTAGCTATCTGCTCTACTTGGAAAAAGGAATTTTATTTTTGTTCCAAGAACTTTGATGGCATTGGCCTGTGTTAGGTCAGAAAAGCCAGGATCCCTGGAGACAGACTAGGAGGGGAGCCAGGGCACCACATAGGCAGCCTTGACTAAGACTCTGAAACCAGGGCTGGAAGATGGCTCAGCAGTTGGAAACACTGTCTGTTCTTCGAGAGGACCCAGATCCAATTCCTAGCACCCACATGGCAGCTCATTACTGTCTGTAACTCCTGTTCCAGGCGATCCAACACCCTCACACAGACATACATGCAGGCAAAATACTAATGTACTTAAAATTAGAAATAAATTATTTTTTTAAAAAAGAGTCTGGAACCTTCTGACTTATGGAAGACTGGCTTCTGTGTAGGATATATTCAATGACCTATGAAGGGTCCCAGCAGCTGAGCTCTCATAGGTAGATCTGGTCACCTCGGCCTCATGGGCTGTAGCTCACTCCAGGCAGGCCTGGCAGGCTGGGAGCCAGACTTAGAACTACCTTGCAGAGCTGGGCTCTGGACTTTCCCCTTTGGGCTTAGATCTCTTAATGTCATGAGTCTACCATAGCTGAGGACAGCTTTCTGGGCACTTAATGTAACAAGAATCCATCCACTGACTGACCAGACCATAGGTCTGCAGCCAAGGAGTGGCAGAGCCTCATCCCTTTGCACTGAGGTGTGGCTTGGTGGCCCTGCCCAGCCTTGGGGACTCTTCCTTCTGCTCCTGGTCTCCTGAGCATCTCCCTACATTGCTGCAGGGTTCACCTCTCTCCTTGAAGGGGCATCATCCCATGTGACTTTATCTTCACATGGCATTTTCCTCAGGACCACATTAACTACTTCACCTTAGTTCCATTACATTTGGAAAGCTCCTGTTTCCAAACAAGTCACAGTCACACATCCTGTACCTCAGAACACGCTGGGCTCTGGACTGCTCTGCTGGTCCCAGGTGTTAGGAAGTAGTTGCTGACCCCAACTGGAAAGCACAGAGGCCAGTGGGTTCTTGCCCATCAGGTACAGATGGGGAGGCTCGGTTCGACCTGCCCAGCAGGACTGTCTGTCCAGTTGCTGTCTTGGTAACCTGTTGTCATTCTGCCTCTATATTCAGGAATTCTGCAGTTTAACCTGGTTGGTGTGCCCCTAGTCGGGGCAGACATCTGTGGCTTTGTGGGAAACACGTCAGAAGAGCTGTGTGTACGCTGGACCCAGCTGGGGGCCTTCTACCCCTTCATGCGGAACCACAATGACCAGAAGAGCATGGTAGGATGGAGTGGCAGGGGTGTCCCCACCCTCCAAGACTCTGTCCCGGTAAATCCCATAGCTCTGGAAGAGCATCCAGTCCATGCTGTCCTCTCCACACAAGATGGCCAAGGAGCTACGGGTTCTTGGGGTGGACATTCTGTTAGAGCCACAGCCTAGGAGCCCAGATACCTCCTGTTGTAGTGTACTTTCCTGCTACTATGATAAACACTGTGACCAAAAGCAACTTGGGGAGGAAAGGATTTTTATTTCCTCTTTCAGCTTACAATCCATCGTGACAGGAAGTCAAGGCAGGAACTAAAGTAGAGACCATGGAGGAGCAATGCTTGCTTCTCACAGTGCTTAGCCTTCCTTTTAATATAACTCAGGACCACCTACCCAAGAGGTACCACCCATGGTGGACTGGCCCTCCCACACCAATCATTAAGCAAGAAAATGCCTCTTACCCAGCCTACAGGCCAGTCTGGTGGAGGCGTTTTTCTCAATTGAGGTTCCCTTTTTCCAGATGATGTCAGCTTGTGTGAAGTTGACGAAAAGCTAAACAGCACACTTCCTTTGCCCTCTCTGCCCACACAGCCTCAGGAGCCATACAGGTTCAGCGAGACAGCCCAGCAAGCCATGAGGAAGGCCTTCACTTTGCGCTATGCCCTTCTGCCATACCTGTATACTCTCTTCCATGGCGCCCATGTCCGAGGAGACACAGTAGCCCGGCCCCTCTTCCTGGAGTGAGTCACCTGGGTCAGGGAATGACATGTGTCCTCGTGTTCCTGGGAGAAGTGACCAGAAGTCTTCTCATGCCAGGGAACTCCTGCCTGCTTGTGTTGTAGGAAGACAGCTCATAGCAGCTACAAGAGAAGCAGGCTGCAGCTTAGTATGACCAGAGTGCCCTGTGCTCTCAGGCCTCCTAGACAGACCTCAGCTCAGCTCAGCAAGACGTGGAGACGGACGGAAACTGGCCGGGGTACCGACCAGGTCTGCTGGCTGATAGAGCTTTGATGAAATGGTCATGAGTGATCCATCTGGGGGAGGCTTAAGGTCTTAAGAGCCCCATCTGTGTCCCCAGAGAGGACTCTACTTACATAGGAGGCATCTGTCTCAGTGGGCAGATAACGGAAGGTTCCTGGGTAGGAGGGCAAGTGGCTTGATCTACAGAAATCAGCATCTTCTTGTACCACACACAGATGAGTTCCCAACAGACTAGGTGGTAAATGATTATGGTAGAGGAATGGCTCAGTGTGTAAAGTGCTTGGTTTACTTGCTTTACATGGTCCCCATCAACTGGGGACCATGGTGGATCCCCAGTACTCATATGGCATGTGGGTGTGATGGCGCAGGTCTTTAATTCCAGCCCTCAGGAGGCACAAGCAGGTGGAGTTTGTGTCTCTGCCAGTTTGAGGCTAGCCTAGTCTACAGAGTGAGTTCTCAGTTAGCTAGGACTACACAGAGAAACCCTGGCTCAAAACAATCATCAATCAGACAAACCTGGCATGGCGGCTTTCCCTTAGGTCTAGCACTGGGACACAGGAACATACCTGGGGCTTAGCTGGCTACTAGCCAGTCAGCCTGGCCATATCATTAGGCGCAGGTCCCAGTGAGAGCCTGTCTCCAAAGACCAGGTAGATGGTACCTGAAGGACAATACTCGAGGCTGTCCTTGGCCTCCACATGGATACACATGCATGGGCACCCCTACACACACAGAGAGACATGCACACACACACAGTTTCAAGTAGATGTAATTTGTTTACCTGGAAGCATTATAATGCCTTCCCAGGAATGAGAGCAAGCATGGCTGTCAAGGACTCGGTCGGGCAGGTGCTCAGCATGAGTGTTCCATGCAGAAGTGTGAGGATACACCTGATGGCTGCCTTAATTCCACAAATGGAAACTGGTCCCAAGGGGTAATCTGAAAAACATGGTGATTTATCTTGTCCCTAGCACTATGATCATGCCTCACGGTGAGAGCAGGGCTCAGGGGTGATGAGGTTCTGAGAGGACAGCTAGGGTGTATGTCAGGTGTTCATAATAGCTATCTGGCAGTGAGATCGTGGAGAACGCTCCCTGGTCATTGGTGCTTTCTTGCACTTTACAAACTTTTGACTGGAAGGATGGTATTGCTAGCTTGAGGCTCAGGAAACTGTGAGCAAAGCCAGAGGCTCTCCAGTACCTCACACCTGGGCTTGGAGAGAGCCAAGAAGAATTGCTCTGGGCTCTGGCACAAGCAACCCAGGTCCTCTGGTTCCTGTGGTTTCTCAGAGACCGAGTCTGTCCCCGCACTTGAACAGCTGATGCCAGAACTCCAGTTCCAGACCCTCAAATCTGTCTCTCTGAAGGTTCCCTGAGGATCCCAGCACCTGGTCTGTGGACCGCCAGCTCCTGTGGGGGTCAGCCCTGCTCATCACACCTGTGCTTGAGCCTGGGAAAACCGAAGTGACAGGCTACTTCCCCAAGGGCCTGTGGTACAACCTGCAGCTGGTGAGTCCCAAGGTCCCTCATGCACAGGAGTGGTGGGGGCTAGAATGGCCACGCCCTCCTGGGCTGTCAGTGACATGCCAAGAAGGTGTGCACTTACTCTGAAGTCCCAGCTGCATGCTGAACCCTGACCTGGGTACCCCTCGCTATCAGCTCTTTGCTGGAACCCCCACTTCTAGATGAGGAATTTAAGGCTGGAGCGGCTAACTTCCAGGGCCCCACAGCCATTGAGGCTGAGCCAGACAGTCCCTCCTCAGTCCTCACCAAGTCCACCTCTGTGGTCACAGCCAGCTGGTCTCAAGAGCACTCTGGGACCACCTCACTAGCCTTGGGGGTCAGAAGAACATGGCTGTAAGTGCCAGCATGGTAGCTTGGGTGACAACACTTTCCTCCAGGTGCCCGTGGAGGCCCTTGGCAGCCTCCCATCTCCTCCATCACCCTTCAGATCTGCTGTGCACAGCAAGGGACAGTGGTTGACACTGGAAGCCCCACTGGATACCATCAACGTGCACCTGAGGGCAGGGTACATCATACCGCTGCAGGTACTCAGACCCAGCAGCTCCAGGGCCTGGGAAGGCCTGGGATGAGTTTTGGGCGTGGAGGGGCAGGGAGCTAGCACAGGGCAGTCTGTTTTCCCTCCCTGCAGCTCTGTCAGGATAAACCCCTGGCAGTCAGCGAGGTACTGAAAGGAGCAAACTTGGGTCTACCCAGAACCAGGTGAAGGCAGTCACCGTAGATGTCCTGGAAGTCTCTAGGGTCAGAGGTGACACGTGCCCACCCTCTTCCCAGGGTCCCAGCCTCACAACCACGGAGTCCCGAAAGCAGCCCATGGCTCTGGCTGTGGCATTAACAGCAAGTGGTGAGGCCCGCGGGGAGCTGTTCTGGGATGATGGGGAGAGCCTTGGGGTTCTGGAGCGTGGGGACTACACACTGGTCACCTTCTCAGCAAAGAACGTGAGTCACAAGACCTGTCCAGGCTGGTGGGTAGAACATGAGGGATGGGACTGTCCTGACTTGCTGGAGGGAGGGACTGGGCCAGAGTACCCAGTGGCCACCATCCCTGGGTCACTGTACCCCTCACGTCTGCAGAGGAGGCTACCTGCGATGCTTCAGTGAGTCCGTGTTCTGGTGACTCACTGTCACAGTCCAAGTCCAACGATGCTATTTTTTTTCCTCTCCACCTGACCAGAATACCATTGTGAACAAGTTAGGCCATGTGACCAAGGAGGGGGCTAACCTACAGCTGAGGAAGGTGACTATCTTGGGAGTGACCACAACCCCTACCCAGGTTCTTTCCAACGGTGTTCCTGTCTTCAATTTCACCTACAGCCCTGACAGCAAGGTAAGAGGGCAGGCTGGGGATTCAGCCTTTGCCCAGGTGGGCATGAGCACACGGGTGCTAAGGACCCTAGAGACTCACTTGGTCCAGCCATCACCAGGCACACTGCTGGGAGGGAGGCAGAGGGCACTTGGACCTCACCCCTCGCCGTATCTACCTCGGGGACAGTGATCCTGGAGGCTAGCTGTTAAGCAGAACCTTGTTCCCAATGGAATCAGGTTCCAGTTGTCCCTTTGCCTTGGAGAGGGATGGCCCAGTGTCTTGCCTGTCTCAGAGCAGCCAAGGTCTGGCTGTGGGTGGGAACCACTTGGCATTCAAGTTTTTTTCTGCCTTCCAGACCCTGGCCATCCCTGTCTCACTGCTCATGGGAGAGCAATTTCAAATTGAGTGGTCCTAGCAGACTACGCCTGTGTTTACAATGGCCTCCTAGGGAGGCAACGCACAAGCTTCACCTGTAAGGCCCTGAGCCTTGGTCTCCTGACATCCTTCAGTTTTCTCCACTGTGTTGCTGCTGTGCCCTTGAAGCACTGTGTTAGGAAAGGACAGGAAGGTTTCCTCACCTGCCTGACACCAGCTGTCTGTCCTGACATTAGAGATGTGGAGTTCAGCGTGGGGACACTACTTGTGCCCTCAGGCCGTGCAGCCACTGCAGCTGCAACCTACTAAGAAGGCAGAGTTGGTGATACACCAGATTCAAGGAACTTGAGAAACTCTTACTGTGAAGTGCGCTTTTAATAAAAACGGCATTTGGAACCAGCTCTCACATCACCTCACATCTTCATATCACCCTCATGTCTCATCCCCAGCCACCATCCTCTGTCCCCATATCACCCTCAGGTTTGTTTGTCATCTATCTTAGCACTCCCCACCTGAGTTAGCAAGAAAATGTCCTGCTGGGGCCAGGCAGGGAGGTGTTGGTGGAGACATGCCAGGGCAGTGAGAACAAAGCTTGGGAAGGGACTTCCAGAGTGGGCCTGAGCCCCTACCCCCGGGGCAGAGATCTGTCTCAGGCTCCCAGGCAAGTCCAGAAAAAAAGAGGGTGTTTTGTCTGTCATGAACTGGTATGTCATTCAGATGCCAAATTTGTCACCAGGGTTGATGGGCTGAGTGAGGATCAGCAGCCCAACCCACTTCTGTGATTTCCAGAAAACCAAGTATCAAATAAGGACCCTGCTTACAGGAGCCTCTTCTGGCCGGTCATTTTGCCTAGTGGGAGGAGCCTCTTGTGAGGCATTTTGCTCCTAGTGGTCTATGTGGAGAGAGGGACAGGACAGTAATTACCAGATTCTAACCCATCCCTCTTCCCTGACTTGGGGTACTAGAAGCAGGTACTTGGGTGACCCCTGTGGGAGTGACCCTCTCTACTTAGAGTTTGCATCTCCTGCTCCTTCACCACAGGGAGGGCTGACAGGCAGGCTCCCCAAGTATCCAGACAACAGAAGGGAAGGAACAAAGAGACCAGGTATCTCCCGACAGCAGCTCCTGCAGTCCCAAGTGGGCACAGGCATGCTGCCCCTGGCACCCTGCCAGCCCTCACCCAAGAGGCTGATGTGGTCTGAGGGAGGCATGGGTTGGCCACTGCTACCTGTGCCGCTAGTCAGCCTTTTAGCATACCTTGGGTGTTCCTGCCTAGCATGTCCTGAGACCTGTTTGCTTTTCTGGAAGGGATCCTCCTGTGGAAGGGAGGGGAGGGGCTGAGGCCTCAGGTCTGCTCACACTGTGGCCCACACTGCATAATCAGGGTCGGGCAATGCCCGAGGTAGCTTCAGCACTCCGTCTGGAGTAGAGATGTCTAAAACCTGGGACTGTGCCACTTGTCCTTTCTCATGAGGGAAGGCAGCTAGGGCCTTTGCACAGTCCTCCTTCCCCCACAGCTGTTCTGAGTCAGTGCCCCTTTCCTTGACTACAAAGGCTCAGACCAAGCTTAGGACAGGTGATAAACCTAGCCATTTTAACCTGTCAGAGAAATCAGTCAGAAGCTGGCTTTTTGTCCATACAGCTTACATCTTCTAGAATGTCACATACATGAGTCCATCTGTTACTCAGCATTTGACTCATTGCTATATTCAACATGACTGTTCCAGTTTTTTTCCTATTTTCTCGCATTCCAACATAACTTCCTAGATGGAAGTTCATTAAGGTTCCAAAAGCTCCTAAAATACAATGTTTATAGGGCGTCTCCAAGTTATGGAGCACTAACAGATACCAAACAGGAAACTCTCCAACTGGCTGAGCCTGGCTTTTAGCCTGTAGAGTCCAGGGATAAAGGTCTCATGCACTCTGGGGTGGTTTTCTTTGAAGTGCAGCTCCCTTCAAGCCATCTATTTTTCTGTCAGTAACCCCAATAAACTAATGGCTTCAATAAACTGGACTTGGTGGGGTTTGCTGGTCTATCACTGGTGCTATGGGGTGAGGTGCTTGCTCACATCTCGGGAAGTCACACAGCACAGGGACACACCATGATATATTTCCAGTTGGCCTTTTTTATTTTGTCTATTATGGATCTGGGTAAGTCTGACACAACTATTCCAGTTCAAGTCATAAGCAAACCCAGAGGGTTATACATAACTTCACAGGGGACTTGTTGGGAGACCCCAGCAGGGAATGGTTACCCCTTCCCCTTCCCTCAGGAGTCGTCTTCCACCACACATGTAGTTTCAGGAGAGGACACACATGGAATGGGGAAGATGGGGGCATGTGCCTAGCCAGCCACATTGCCCTCACATCCCAGGCCCCACTCGGAACAGTCTGACTGTAGCAATTGTGGAGGCGTGGAATGTGGGCTTCTCACATGACTGACTGCCCAGCACCAAGCAGCTCTCACCAGGCACACCCACCTGTCTCCTTCAGCAAACATCCATTCAAATCTTTTGAGCTGGGCTGAAACCGTACTTTTTAATTATTAAACATTTATTAATAACTATATTCACTTATAACAAATACACTTAACTACTATTCCTATAAATGCCTACAACCCCTAAGACCTAACCACTAAACCTATTGATAACTATTACAACTATTTTTCTAAGGATACAGTCTCTGGGGCAGGTCCTCAGTCGTCAGGAACACAGTCTCTGGGGTAGACTCTTTAATGCACTTAGCAGTCCTTTTTCTGGAATATCTCAGATGCAGGTTCGTCAGGGTAAATTGGCTATGGTGGTTTCACCTTAAATAAGGCTTGAGGCTTTCCTCTCTCAGGGAGACCTCAGCCGTCTGTAGGCCAACTTACTTCCTTCGTATCAGCAACTCTGCTGCTCTGCCTCAGTCCTTAAATCCAGCCACAGTTCCGATCAGGCCACTGTTCGGACAGGTCAAACCCTAGCAGTACTGGCTAGCATCTGAGCTCTCTAGTATCGGGGGCCATTAGCACACCGCTCTCTGGGCTCATCCACTTGTCCTTAAATAGGATCGCTCCTTGTTCCACCTGCTTCAGCTTAATTTGGGCTCCGCCCACTTAGCAGCTGAAAGCAATGCCAGGTCATAAAGTCTCTCCTTGTCTCACCTGGCTTCAACCTTGTTTTTCAGTTCAAAGAGACTCCCCTCGTTTCACCTGACTTCATCCATAAACTGATAAGCTAATTGCTCACAGCGAAGTTGATCTTCATGCCCCGAATTAAGAGACTGTATCAGAAACCTAGATATTTACTAAATCTAACTTATATTAATCTATCAACCCCTACACTGGGCAGTCTTTTTTTTTAGACAGGGCTTCTCTGTTGCCCTGGAACTGACTCTGTAGACCAAGCCAGCCTTGAACTCAGAGATCCACATGCCTCTGCCTCCCAAGTGCTGGAATTAAAGGCGTGCATCACCATGTCCGGCAATTACAGACAGTTGTGAACTACCAGGTGGGTGCTGGGATTTGAACCCAGGTCCTTTGGAAGAGCAGCCAGTGCTCTTAACCGCTAAGCCATCTCTCCAGCCCCCGAGCTGGGTAGTCTTACCCTTATACAATGCTGACTTTCTATCACCGGCAGAACACATTACCACAGTTTTAGTGGTTTCGGGTAACACAAACTAATTCGGCCACAGTTCTGAGTCCAAAGCTTGTACCTGGCTGAAGTCAGGGAGGGCATCAGAGGCTGGAGTATTCTGCTCACATGAGCTGTTCCCGGCCGACTGCAGCCAACCCTCTTCGTCAAGGCTCCAAGGTCTTGTTCCCAGTCTCTTGAGCCTGTCGTTACCTGGTGCCCTGCCCCTGAGCATGTGCAGTCAAAGCTCCCACCTTCACATGGCCTGAGTGAGTGGGTAAAGCCCAGCGTGACTTCTCCATCCCCAAGTCGTGGCTGAGTCCCGCCCGCAGGGTCTGGTACACCAGGCAACGGGACAGCTCCAGCATCCACAACTTAAAGAACCACAAGAGGTTCTTCATAAACTCCAAGCGGCCCCTCACAGCACCTCACGTTATCTCCCAGCTTGTGCCTCCCTTTTCTACTTTTGTGTCACCTGACAACATTTAGTCCTGACAAGTTCACATCAGAATTATTTTTCTATCATCTTACACTTTTGCCAAACCCAAAGTCATTATTTTTTTTTCTGACTCCTACTATGGATTTTGTTGTCTGGCTCTCATTTCAAACATCTCAAGATGGATTCTGCACATGATGTGGAGTGAGGGAGAGAAAAGGCCTGTTCATGAACAGACCAGGAAAGCTGGTGACACTGCAAGAAATCTACACTCAAGTTCATGGGAGATTTTCCATGTTTAATGTAAAAGGCTTAATTAAAGCATTGGATTATTTACAAGTGCATTAGAAAAAATGGCAAAGCCCGAGGGTCTTCCTGAGGGGCTATGAGAAGAGAGCTCGTATAACGCCCACTGAATAGAAGCTTCCCAGCTCCAAACAGGCATCCATATCCAGGCCCTTGGTGCACCAGCCTCAGATCAGGTCAGCCACTGAAGGAGAAGAAAGGTCGGTTAACAATGTCACATGTCACCTCCCAAGTAAGGAGCCCCTCCCATGCCACCAGCAGAGCCAGCAACTTGCCATTCATGGGCATCTCGTCTATCTGGGTGGAGTAGTACTGCTCTATGTCCCTGAGGATGCGGATGTCATCGTTCTTCACGAAATTGATGGCCACACCTTTCCGCCCATATCGACCCGATCTCCCAATTCTTTGGAATAAAATGTGTGTTAGTAAACAGTCACCCAGATGAAAGTCAACAGTTTTGAGCAAAGGAAGGAGGCACACACCTGTGAATGTACAGTTCTCTGTTGTTGGGCAGGTCATAGTTTATGATGAGGGACACCTGAGGGACATCCAGGCCCCGGGCCCAGACATCTGTGGAGATGAGCACCCGGCTGCACAAAGAAAAGCCAGAAAGTGAGAAGAGAATGGCTTCTGTACAGTTGTGAGCATCCTGGCCACAAGCCCCTAGCAATCACATCACCCATACACCATCGGAAAACCTGCTGCAATCATTTAAGACGTAGGCTGATAAAAAGACAACTGGTGTCTTCTACAGCTGACTTGTTTAAGTCAGCCCCTCTAGGAAAACATGACTTTTGCTTAGCAAAAAATCCTATTATGAACAGGAACCTACCTGTGATGACATCATTCTCAAATCTGAAGGTCAACCCATACCACTCCCATAGGACAGCAGCTGCTCTCCCCAAGTGGTGCTGCCTTCACACAGAGGCCAGAGTCATGCATGGCACCACACCTGAAACATGACTGCTCCCGACCGACATGCTAAGTGTACAAGGACAAGGGGCTTCCTTCATATCTCCACGAGACTTCTAGGTGAGGGAAACACTTCCAAACAGATGGAAATAGGACTGTTACCTTGGACCCAAACTAACTTCAACACATCTCAGATGAAGTTCAGAGATGGAAAGAAAAGAAAAACACGATAAATCTAAATAAATTCTATTTGCCTATAAGGCAAATGCCACTGCAGATTAAAACATACATTAATCTCCAGCACCAAAAACAATTAAGGGGTGGGGGGATCTCATGCTTTAACATGCATGAAGATAATCTTAGGCTTGGAGCTAAACAATCTAGATCCTTGTACTGTTGGGAAAGTCAGGAACAGTAGCTACTGATAGCAGACGGCAGGACTAGAGACGGTTTCCTTCAAAGAGAAGGAAAATACATTTTAAAAAAGATTTATTTATTTATTTATTTATGTGTACAGTGTTCTGTCTGCAGGTATGCCTGCTGGCCAGAAGAGGACACCAATTTTCATTGTAGATGGTTGTGAGCCACCATGTGGTTGCTGGGAATTAAACTTAGGACCTCTGGAAGAGCAGTCAGCCATCTCTCCAGCCCCGGAAAATAATTTAAGAGAGAGAGAGATATGACTTACAAGCTGGCTAATTTACATCAATACACACATGAAGTAAACTGCTCTGAATGGTCCACTCCCGACAGTGACTAACTATGCACACACCTCTAACTCCTGCACTCCAGAGCTGGAAGATCACAAGCCCAATACCAGCCTGAACTGCATAGACAGAGCCTGCCTCAGAACCTGAAAACCAAAAAAAAAAAAAACAAAAACCAGGCAGTGGTGCATGCCTTTAGTCCCAGCACTCGGAGTCAGAGGCAGGTGGATCTGTGAGTTCGAGGCCAGCCAGGGTTGTCACACAGAGAAACTGTCTTGAAAATCCAATAAAAACCCAAACAAAAATAAAATGAAACAACAAAAATCAGAGAGGGGAGGAAATAATCATCACATCAATGATAAACCAAAACCAAAGCCAATTCTAACTTGTTTCTAAGAAGCATAAAATAAGAGAGAGAGGTACAGAACAGCTCACAGGCTTCGGACACCAACGGTGAGTTAAGTCTTCAGAGAGAAACTCTTCACCGTGTACACACTGAGGCGACACAGCAAGCGTCCAGTAGGCAGACGAGTGAGTTTATTTAGTCAAAGAGCTTGCCCTCAAGCCCTGAGACCAACACAGTGAAAAGAGAAAACTGACTTCCACAAGCGGTCCCTGACCTCCACACTCTACAGAACACATACAACCTACACCACAGGGACAAATAAATAACAAAAGAAGAACAGAGGATCACCTCCCTTAACCAGTGACAGAGAAATGAAATCAAGAGGGAAGACTGTTACAAGCTGAGGGCTACCAGCAGCTGAATTGAGCCGACGAATCCTGTTTCAAGGACACATGCATCCCCAGTGCAAAAATGACCCAAGGGGATCACAGCAGGCTGGAAGCAAAGACACAAACTCACAAGGCCTGTTCTGAGCAGTCTGACTGACCCAATACCTGGTTACCAGATGTACAGCAACAAGCCCAATGCTTAATGCCAGCTTACCACTAACCCAACAGCCCCAACAGGGTAGCATCCACTCAGAAAACACCATGTCCTGGGGCAATGACACCAGGGCCATTATGTCCTCACACAGGACTCAAAGCTGCAAAGGCCTACCTGGCACCTGACCGGAACTCCTTCATGATGGACTCGCGCTCTTTTTGAGGCATGTCTCCATGCATGGACGACACGGTGAAATTGGCTTCTCTCATTTTCTCTGTCAGCCAGTCAACCTACAAATCAGAACAAGAGATACGCTCATCTACCCAGCCAGAGACTGTAAAATGGCAGCTCTCAACCACAGTCACTTGCAGACAGGAAACTCACCCACCAACTGCTGGGATGGGCACGCCTAAGAATTCCCCCCCCCCCCCCCCCGACAAAGGGTTTCTCTGTGTAATAGCCTGGCTGTCCTGGATTCGCTTTGTAGACCAGGCTGGCCTCGAACTCACAGAGATCCGCCTGCCTCTGCCTCCTGAGTGCTGGGACTAAAGGCGTGCTCCACCACCGCCCGGCGGCCTGAGAATTCTTTAGTGGGAATTTTCCCATAGACTCTGCCCACAGGCTATCACGTCAACCTAGTGGGCCTGTCACCCCCACCCCCAGCCAAAGACATCAAAATCATCACAGAAAAGCAGTGTCAACACTTGTTTAGATTTTAAAGATAGCTCTTGTGTGTTTCCTGGGCTCCAGCAATCCTCCTGCCTCAGCTCTCCCAGAAATTCTCCCATTTGGCCTAATCTAGGTGTTTCTGTCAACACACGGTTATAGCTGAATTAACACAGGAGACCAGAGCCCGCCCGCCGCCCGCCTTTGTCAGCAGCTCGCCACAGTTCCCTGAGGACACTACCAAGTCCCGGTGCCCGCCTTTGTCCGATGTCCGCAGCTCTGCCGCAGCTCCCTAAGGACACTACCTTCCTCTTGGTGTTGCAGAAGATGACAGCCTGGGTGATGGTCAGTGTGTCGTAGAGGTCACACAGAGTGTCGAACTTCCATTCCTCTCTTTCCACTGCCACAAAGAACTGTTTGATGCCTTCCAGAGTCAACTCATCACTGGCAAACAAATAAATGTTCATAGCACTCCTCAAACCAGGGCCTGAAGGACAGGCCACCCTAAGAGCCCCCAGCCCTCATCCTGCCAATCATATCACCCTACCCTGTTATTTCCACTACACAGGGCTGGATCTTGGACCTACCCTGACTCCTTCCCAGCTTCCACACCTATCATTGCACAGAACACATCAAGCATACAAGCGCAGGCTTAGAAGTGGAAAAGGGCAGGGATCAAAGTTAGTGTCCACAAAGGGAATGAAGGAATGTATCCTTACCGCTTCACCAAGATGCGGATGGGGTCGGTCATGAACTTGTTGGTCATCTCCAGGATCTCATGAGGCAACGTGGCACTGATGAGAACCACCTGTGTAGCTGGTGGCAGGTACCTATACACATCATAGATCTGCTCCTTGAAACCTGGGACAAAGATAGGCTCGGTCTAGCTGTAAGGCCATCAATGGGAGAGCCACACTGCCAGGTCTTCAGAGGTCAGTGGTCAGAGCAAGTTCACAGCTGTGCACATGAACACCCTAACCTCGACATACATGCTACATCTCAAATCCATGTGGTGCTGTGCTGGAAACCAGGCAGTGTGCAGGACCAAAGCAGACAAGAATAAAACACTGTCATCCCAGCTAGGATTGGTCTCATAGACATTAACCATGAAAACACTACAGTAAGTTTTAGGTTCAAAACCTCCCAAGGTACACTGTTTCTCCACAAAGCAAGGATTGTCATATGAAGACATCTCCTGTACATACAAACTTCACTGTGAAAACTTAAGACCTGATGCTACGTCAGCAGAAAATTCTGGCCACCTTACCTTTGTTCAACATTTCATCAGCCTCATCCAAAACCAACATCTTGATAGCCCGTGTCCTTAAACTTCTACGGCGGATCATATCTATATAATAGATTTTGAAAGAATCACATGCAGCTCTAAGGAAAGAGCCAGCCATTCCCACTGGTCCCATGACCCTCACAGCCTGTCCCGGTACATACAACCAGGGGCCCTGATGCAGAGACCCACCACATGGCACATACAACTGAACTGCCATGTTCTTTGAGCACGCCTCATAAGTATCACCCACAGCCCAGCTCTGACAACACAAGCACTCACCAAAGACACGACCCGGTGTGCCTGCCACAACATGCTGCCCATAGTCCAGCTTCCGGATGTCCTCCCCGACGTTGGTGCCCCCAATGCAGGCGTGGCATTGCACGTTCATATAGTCCCCCAGAGCAAGCAGACCCTGAGGTAAAACAGGTTTACCCGCAAAGTACACAGCTAAGCTATCATTTCTACTCTAATTTCAAACAAGGCAGGAAATGTCACAGTTCATGATCCTATCGAATTAATATCCCAGCACATCCCTCCAAGATACAAAATCATTACTTGATTAAAATGAATTTTTTTCCTGTGAAAAAGTGTCTCCTCCAGCAGTGTTGAGGACTGAACCCAGGGCCTTGTGAATTACAGCAGAGTTAACTACCACGGAGCTACCTTTCCAGACCATCTCTAAGATTGTGAGTACATCAAAACAGTAGAAGCTACAGTAAAAACCAGAGATTCATACAACATAGAGGAATTATAGGCTGTCTGACATGCTAAGAACTCTAGGTGTGCAGGTCAGAGGACAACTGTAGGGTCAGTACCCCCATCTTTACATGTGCTCTAGGAATCAAACTCGGGTGTGAGCAGCAAGTGCCCTCACCCACTCTACCATCTTGCTAGCCCCCAGGAAAACACGAAACGAGAAAAGGAGTCCATCTTCCTCAGATAAGCCATACAACGGCCACTTGCAGACACAATAGCAGTCTTTCTGTTGGTACACTGCTGGAGACTGAATGAGGGCCTTGCACACGGCACTAAAGCACTGAGTGACACCCAGCCTGACACAGTGTCTTTAAGTGTCTCACCTTCTGAATCTGTACAGCTAACTCTCTTGTTGGAGCCAATATCAATGCTTGGGTTTCTCGAACCTGGAGAATAATTAAAAAACAGAAGTGACATGAGATTGCATAGAAGAATGGGTGTTCTTGGGACATTACCACACGTCACTCATGTTCTTACCCTTCCCTCTAGTCTCCCCCAAACAGTCGCATCTCTGCATTCATACCTACCTTTTTAAAAATAAAAATACCTAGATTCTGCATATGACAGGAAACTTGGTATGTGTCCAAATCCAGCTTACTGTGCTGAGCATGCTGATCTCTGATCTCAGTAATGTTTACACGGCTTGCTAACAAGCACTCAGACCTACTATAAACACCAGCTGTGTTAGCTTGCTGTTCTTTCCTAACCAGCCTAAGAAGACATTAAATTGAAAGTCCAGCAAGAAAGAGCAAGACATGGTCAGGGCTCTCCTACAGTCAGAACTTCCTGGCTTCACTATGTATCCTTGGCTGGCCTGGAACTTGCTATGATAACCATGCTGGATTCAAACTCAGAGACCCTCCTGTGTGCTGGGATTAAAGGTATACAACCATACCACACCGCACCCAAAAACTGTACCCTGTATACACAGCACTGGCAGAAATACAGACATCCCCTTAAATTAAAGAGCAGTTGTTGTGAGTAGCAGATCACCTGGATATCCAAGCACTGGAGGACTGAAATGCTGAAGGTGGCTGTCTTGCCTGTGCCAGACTGAGACCTGTTGAAGAAAACACAAGAATCATCACCAGAGGAAGTGCGTCCATCTGACACTGTCCGGTTCTGCTCCCCACCCCCCAGGAGCACTCCAAAGGCCTGGCTGGAGATACAACAGGGCAGCTTCTTTGTAATGTCCCCACCCCTCACCCCAGCATCTTAACTGCAAAGGTACGAGACCCAAGTACAAGGTCACAACTTTTTAATTTTTATTTTTACTTATATGTCTATATGACTGAATACCACATGTGAGTGTGCTATCGGGGCACAGAGGATTGCTGGACCGGACCCCTGGGGCTGCAGTTATAGGCAGCTGTGAGTCACTCAGTGTAGGTACTAAGAATTGAACTTGGGAACTGAGCGACCATCTCCACAGCCCCCAGAGACACAACGTTAAATGCTACAGGTAAAGATGGATGTGTGGCTTTTGCACCAGGGACAACAGAACTGAAGAGTCTGTAAAAGCAACAAGAACTTCAAGGAGGTAGAAAAGGGGCCTCTTCCTTTAATGTGCATGCTACTAAAATTATGAAGTATGACTTTAAAAATTAAGGCACATAACGGTTTAGAGTATCGTTCAGCAGTACAGGAGGTCCTGGGTTCAGTCCCAGCACTCGGGAGGCAGAGGCAGGTGGACCTCTGAGTTTGAGGCAGGCCTGGTCTACAAAGTGACAGCTAGAGATACACAAGTAAACCCTGTTTCGAAAAACCAAATAAACGAACAAAACAAACAAAAAACCCAAACAAGTAAAAAGAAAGAAAAAGAGAGTTATTGAAAAACTATCTTACACAATCCGTAAGTCTACCTTCAGGACTTAGGATATACAACAGTAATGGAATGCTTGCGTGGTGTGCTCCTGGGTGTGACCCAGGGTGCCAGCACCTCCCCAAAATACACATGTATACTGACAGCAAAGCAGACTGTCTTTAAAACAAAAGAACCCTTTTCTAGATGAGAAAAAGTACAATCCTGAGCTGGAAGTGAGTCTGTAAGGAGTGCAGAGATGCCAAGGCTGACTGACTCAGCTTCCCCAGCTTGCAAAGCATGCCACTGACCCAAGCCAAGCCGGCTCTCAGCACCACAACTTACTGAGCAATGACATCTCTCCCTTTAATGATCTGTTTGATAGCGCGCTGCTGGATTGCGGAAGGCTTCTCAAAACCTGCAAATGCCAAGAGGAAAAGATTCAACTCTCAAGACCATGATGACCAGAGCTCCCTGGGGGGATACATATTTGCTTCTTACTGCCAACCCAGACAACCCAGGCTCCCAGGGGACCACAGGCAGGGGCTGAGCACACCTTTACAGACCAGCCTGGGAGATTACCTGTAAAGACAACATCTACAGTACCAACACGTGGAAGGTAGAGGCAGGAGCATCAGGAGTTCAAGGCCACCCTGAGCCACAGGAAACCCCTCTACAAGCACAATCACAAAGCCAGGCGAACTGTCTTTGCTGTCCATTCCCGCTTGCACAGACCCACATCCATGTGCCATGTCTCCAGGACATAGACCCACACAAGCACCACAAGGGATGCCCCCTTGCCTGGATGCAGCCTCATTATCTAGTTACACCCCACCTGCAGGGCCATACTACCAGGGAGAACAGTTTGTGACACCGGGCATGCTTGTGCACACCCCTAATCCCAGCACTGGGGAGGCAGAGGCAAGAGGATCTCTGTGAATTCCAGGCCAGTCTGGTCTATATAGTGAGTTCCAGGACAGCCACAGCTATGTAGGGAGACCCTGTCTCAAAACAAAACAAAACAAACTACAAGGGTTTTCTTGGTTTTGTTCTTTCTTTCTTTGTTTTTCAAGACAGGGTTTCTCTATCTAACAGAGCCCTGGCTGGGCTGGAGAGGTGGCTCAGTGGTTAAGAGCACTGACTGCTCTTCCAAAGGACCCGGGTTCAAATCTCAGCACCCACATGGCAGGCAGTTCATAGCTGTCTGTAATTGCCGGGCCTGGTGGTTCACGCCATTAATCCCAGCATTCAGGAGGCAGAGGCAAGCTGATCTCTGTGAGTTCAAGGCCAGCCTGGTCTACAAAGTGAGTCCAAGACAGTCAAGGATACACAGAGAAACCCTATCTCGAAAAACCTTAAAAAAAAAAAAAAATCTTAACAGAGCCCTGGCTGTCCTGGACTCCCTTTTGTAGACCAGACTGGCTTCAAACTCACAGAGACAACTTGCCTCTTGCCTCTGCCTCCCGAGTGCCGGGATTAATTAAAGGCGTGTGCCCCCACATGGGGCTTGCAGTACCATTTCCCAGCTCAACACACCATTTGTGATGGCTGTTCTTGGTTGTCAACTTGACTATATCTGGAATTAACTAAAACCCAGTCTGGGTATCATTTAAAGTAGGAAGATCAATCTTCCCGGTTTACATAGTGAATTCCAGGACAACTAGGGCTATGCAGAGATCCCGCCTCAAAACAAACAAAAAAGACCCAGGCTTGGTGGCACACCTCTAAACTAATCCCATCATCTGGGAGGTAGAGGCAGAGAGGGATCTGAGTTTGAGGCCAGTCAGGGCTACAAAGAGAGACCCTTGTCTGGGAAAACAAAGACAAAAAGAAAAAGACAGAGCTCATCTGGCCTCCCACAAATGCTCCTACCTAAGCAAATACCAGTAGCATTTTTCACTCAAAAAAGCCAGGAACCCACACTATCTGCCACCAGCAGATCCCTCAGTTCCACCACAAAGGTAACATCACCATCTCTTCTATGGTGCAGCTGTCAGCCCGCCTCCTCTTCTAACTCAATTCACTCCAAACCCAGACACCAAAATAAACTTTTCAAACTGTAAACCTGATCCTATCACCTGTGGTTAAAACTGTGTGGTAGCTTCTTGCTGTATTTAGGAATGAATCTCATATTGTTTACCACGCCTCTTAAAACTGGCCGCTGGCATCACGTGACAAGGGGCTTCATCTGTTCCTGGCACACATCGTCCAACGGCTTCAAGCAGCAAGGACCAGCTGTCCTCCCTCCCCTGGTGACTCCGTACGTCTATGGGAGCTCTCTTTCGACTCTTATAACTGTCCCCCTACCAATTTACCTATTCTATCCAGTTGCTCATTTTCACGCTCTTCATACCAACTCTCACCGCTTGAAGCACGTTTGCTTCACATTTTCTGCTTCCCTAGTAAGTTTTAAACTCCATAAGGCAGGAACCTACTGGATTTACAGCCCCCAATCCCCATCAAAGCTTCGGGGCACCTCATAGGGACACGCATCTACGCGAGTGACAGGGAAGAGCCTGGCTGACTGCAGCTCTGAAAACCCGGCCCTGTGCTCCGGAGCGAGGTCGCACGTTCCCCGCCCGGCCTACCCGGGTCCGTCCCCCAACCTCCCCCGAGACCCGCGACGCACCGTAGGCGTAGATGCCGCGCAGCAGGTCCTCCCGCAGGCCCATGGTGTCGAACGTGGGGGTCACGTCCACCTCCTCGCTGGTCTCGAACTCCACTTTGGTCATGTCCTCCTCTTTGAGCAGCCGCTTACGCGCGGAGCCCGACGTCGCCATCGTGGCCGTGGCCGCCATGATCCCGACTATACTAATTGAGTGCGAGCTGCGGCGGGAACCGGAAAGAAGGCTCGCGCCGCCGGCCCGGTCGAGAGGAAGTGACGCCACCATAGCGCAGCGGAGGAGCGTCCGGAGAGGCCAGAGGAGCCTCTGCTGGCGGAAGAGAGAAACGCGACTCTTGCCCCAGGAGGCGTTCCTGTTCTCGCGATATTCAGTGCACCGTGGGATTCGGCGAGAGGCTGGGCTGGCATTTTCTTTGTACACATGGCGCCGTGTACTTTTACAGGGTGTATGCAAGATATGAACTCTTTGTTTTTCTGCAGCTGCTTGGGATAGGGATGTAAGGTCCCTGGGGGAAGTGAAGGAGGGCGCCAGGGTGTCCCTGAGCGTACGGGGGAAGGGAAGATGGCACAGCCGGGTCGACTGGAGCATACTCTCCGCTCCCTCTGCGTTGCCATGGCAACCCCAGGGGGAAGAGGCTGGTGAATGGAGCTTTCCCTGCTCTCGCGAGGTGGAGTGGAAAAGATACTGCTGGGAGGACTAGGTCGGTACAGAGGACACAGGTGGTTTTGCCTGGGAGAGCGCTGACCGCCTAAGCTGCCGTCCCTTCCGAGAATTCTTCAGTGCCTCTGATCCGGCGTGGTGACGCCAGTCACTGGGGGGGGGGGGGTGTGTGTCCTGATTTTAACCTTAGGCTGCACAAGGGTCTTGCTACTAGTGCGTGTCTGTTTTGTTTCTGAGGGTAGATCTCAGGATCTGTCCAATTTTGAGCCATACCCCGAGTTCTAGGGAATGTTCACTTGCACTTGGCCTTTCTTTTTTTCTTTCTTTCTGCTTTTTAGGGAAAATGACTAAACTGTTAAGAGCAGTTACTCCACTTCCAGTGAACCATAGTTCTATTCCAACACTCAGATCGTGTGACTCAATACAGCCTGTATCTCCAGCCATTGGTGATCCAACGCTTCTGGCCTCCATGGGTCCCACACTTGTGTTGTGTACACACATATAGATGCACACACATAAATAAATCTTTGAAAGCTACTAAAAAAAAAACCCTCTTTTTTTTTTTAAAGATTTATTTTATTTATTTTATGCATATATGTGCTCTATCTGCATGTACACCTGCATTCCAGAAGAGGGCACCAGATCACATTGTGGATGGTTGTGAGCCACCATGTGGTTGCTGGGAATTGAACTCAGGACCTTTGGAAGAGCACTAGGCAGTGCTCTTAACCGCTGAGCCATCTCTCCAGCCCCAAAACCCCTCGTTTTATGTAGGTAAGTTTAGTTATAATCATATTATGGAGAAGTTGTGCAGAACAGCCATGTTAAAATAAGTTATTACCACCTTGTCTTGAGAGCTCGGCTTCTGTTCTGGTATTAGGAGTTGTCTAGACCAGACAACCGATACGACACAGGTGATATTAACCAGAACATTAAAGATGTAGAGCTGGCCGCCCTTCTGAGACTGAGTAAACTGTGAGTTCACGTTCTCATGTGTTCTCCACAAGCTTTCATCCTATGTGCTTATGCTGTTATGCAAGCCTGGCTCTAGGGGTTGTTTTGCAATCTCTGTTGTAAAATGCACATGAATTTTAATGACATCATAAGAAAAGAATATAAAGTCTCCATACTGCCTATTGAAATGAGTCTAATAGCTGCTTAATCTTGCCTGTTTCTTTTACTTCATCAAATATAACAACTAGAAAAGGGTTTTATTGTATTCCTATTGGACCACTCTGTTCACATATCTTTTTTTTTTAGTTGTGTCTATGTGTTTGTGTGTGTGTTCACATGATGTTTGTGAGTGAGCATGCCAATGCCACAGGGCAAGTGTAGAGGTCAAGGGACAATTTTGTAGAGTCTTTCCTTCTGCCTCTATGTGGATTTCAGGATCAAACTCAGGTCGTCAAGCTTGCATGGCTCTCTTAGCCTATAAGCCATCTTCCCAGCTTACTGTAGTTTCTTACAGTGTGGTGTGAGTTTATTAAAATGACCAATTATGAGAATGTCTTTGTTTAATCCCAAGTGTGAAGCTGCTTAAGACACAGGTGTAAAGTATTAATTGTCTCGTGAGCTAGCAGGGGCGTGGCTTAGCGAGCTGAGCAAGTTTAATTCTGAGGACTTTGAGAAAGGGATAGAAAGCCAGAGCCCTAGGAGAAGGGGTTACAAAGAAGAAAGAGGTTGCTACTCTCCCGGCTGCTGGTGCTCCCCCAAACTGCTGCTTATTCTTCCTGCTACTCTCTCCTGGTTTGCTGGACTTCTGCTGAGACTAGTATTACCCCCAAAGAACCCAAGGACCCTAATGAGCAGAAAGGAGCTCAACCTTCTTTCTCTCCCACCTAGGGTTGATGGGAAGAGGGGTAGAGGTATTAAGCACAGGAAAGTAGAGTGAAAAACATAGTACAAAAGTAACAAAAGCCACTTGTTACAAATGATTAAAGACCCTCATTTTCTTTTTCTTTTTTCTTTTCGAGACGGGGTTTCTCTGTGTAACACTCTGGCTGTCCTGGACTCACTTTGTAGACCAGGCTGGCCTCTGCCTCCCAAGTGCTGGGATTAAAGGCGTGCACCACCAGGCCCAGCTCCTCATTTTCTTTTTATCAGTAGTAAGCAGCTGTAATCTAGTCAGTTGATTATGGGCAGCATGCCTTTGTCATTTGCCTTGTTAAAAGTATCTGGTCAACATGGTTACATTGTATTTTATGCATAAGTATCTACTTAATAACAACAATTTAGACTAAGATGTTGGTATATATTTGTGACCCTAACACTTGGGCCATAGAGGCAGGAGCTCCCAGAATGGCCCAGGTGGAGATCCTGTCTTTATAAAAATAAACTACAAGTAAGAGCTCAGTGGTTAAGAGCACTTGCTGCTCTTGCAGAGGACCCAGATTCGATTCCCAGCACCCATGTCAGGCAGCTCACAATCAGTTCCAGGGAACCCAAAACCCTCTTCTGACCTCACAAAGCACTTGTATGCATATGGAGCACAGACACATATACAGGCATACAATTTACAGCCCTGTTTGACAATCTACAGTTCCAGTGCTTAAGCTGAGAGATTAATTTGATTTTTTTTCAAGATAGGGTTCTTTGTTTAACATCCCTGGCTGTCCTGGAACTCACTTTGTAGACCAGGCTAGCCTTGAATTCACAGAGATCTGCCTGCCTCTGCCTCCCGAGTACTGGGACTAAAGGCGTGCACCAACACACCCACCTAATTTGATTCTTAAAAATCTCAAATCACCATTTGATGCAGAGGGTGCAGGCATATGTCTCACCTTCCCTGTTTTACTGATGGTAAGTAAAATAGGTAAGGTGAGGCATCCTTTACAGCAAGGGAGCACTAGTTCCAGCTCTGAGTTTGTATTACAGTGGCTCTACCCTGTGGGACGCCTTGGACTCTCAGGGGAAAACGCCTGGTAACAAAGGTGGTTAGTCCCATTACTCTTGGTCTCAACACCGTTTCTCATTAGCACCACATTGCCTAGCTGTTTGTATTGGGGGGTGTTTAATTTAAGAGGCATGGGTGTATCTATTCAGCTTCCCGGTTACCTTAATATAAGTAAACAGTGGCCAGCTTTCTCAGTGCTCACATCCAGGGGAAGAAGGAAGAACACAGATCGGCACAGTCCAGCTGAGCAGGAATATGGCAAGCTCATGTGGGAGTTATGGGGGGAAACCGGGCAATGCTAACATGTGCTCTGTTTAGCCCATCGGCACCCTCTGAGCTGCTGGAGTCATAGTCAGGATGGCAAGACCAGGAGTCTCTTCCTGCCGAGGGGTGGGAGAGGTTCAGGTGGTCCCATCCACTCATTGAGTTCACAACCATCGTTGTTGCAGAGGTCAACATCCTAGACAAGGAAATCCAAAGGGTTGTCCCCAAAGGATTGATTGCTTCCTGCTAGTGTTCCCACCCATCACGGTTCTGTTCTCAAACCTACCTAGCTGGAGCCAGGTACCCTGCTAAGCATCCTGTGACCTCACCTTGCTGCCTGTCTGGACTCCCCGAGCCCTTTGCAGGATTGGGGTCCTGCACATATGGGTATAGTAAGCTTCCCCACCCCGGCTCTGTACTGGAACCATTTTCAGTCCTGGACTGAAGGTAAGAGTCACTTGCCTTCAGTGAGTGTTTATTCTATAGAAGGGCAAGACCCATGAAACAAATAAGATAATTGTATATTGTATGGTTACTGTGATGTAAATAAAATAGAAGAAAGTAGAATAAGTTACTGAGTTTCTGGTTTTACTTGGTTTTTGGAGGAAAATGTTGCCTGACTTGACAGGAGGTGTTTGTAGTTACCCCCAGGGAAGGAGTGTGAAAGGAAGGGAAGGAAGAGTGACAGGGTGAGCTGGAGGGAAGGAGGTGAGGCCACATGCAGTAGGGTCTTGCAGACTGATGGCCACAGGGCCCTTTTCAGATGGACAGGGCTGGGCATGAGTTGATATTTGATTTGGAAAGGTGACCTGGCCGAATAGAGAGACGGGAAGGAAATGCTGAAGCTTTGAAGAGGAGTGGTGGGTCACTGTGACTGCCGTCTGATTCTGTGGAAATTTTAGATGGAAGTTTACAGAGCTGATAGTTGGCTGGGCTGGGTGGGGCTGTCATGATTATGAAGATTTCTGGGTCAGGATAGGGGAGACTGTGGGGCCTTGCATTAAGAATAAGTAAGGAGGTGCAGCAGGGGCTGCTGGCATGGAGCTTCCCTTCGTGGTAAGTAGGGTGAGGAAAATGTTCTGGAACTAACTTAGAACAGCTGAGTGAGCATAGTCTGATTGGGTGACCAAATAAAGCTTCCCTGGGCACCTAGATCCCATGAAGTAGACTCTGATCAGGGTAGAATGCTCAGTCCCTGTCTGGGTGGGAGGACCTTAGGAATTTTCATCTGGACAGATGAAGGCAGCTCTCCCAGGTCACAGGTGAGATGAGTCCCCCTGGTGAGGAAAAGGCCACAGCCACTCTGCCAGGATCACAGGGTGAAACAGAATAAGAGTGTCGCCACCTCCTGGTCAGGTTGTTGAGCCTCTGGGCTCAGGCTTCTCACATCTCCACCTAATATGCCCCTGCCTCGTGGTATGAAGGCTCATCTCACTGAGGCTTGTGAATAGAAAGCTCTAGATAGTTCTAGAAAATGCAAGAAAATGCTGCCATGCCAAGTGAAGAGGGAATCCATTGAGTCTCAGTCCTGAAAAACCGAGGCCAGGCATGATGCTAAGTGCCTGTAGTTCCTGGTACTCAGGAGACTGAGGCAGGAAGACCATACATTCCATACTAACCTAGGCTAGGAGGGGTGGTGGGGGCAAGTGAGGAGAGGGGCTCTCCTGCATGCACAAGAAAGCATGCCAAGTGTGGAGGCATGTCACTGAGTGCTAGCTTTTCTTATCTGGTGCAGGACTTGATGATATGAATATGCAAAATACCACCGAGGCCTCCACTTTAACATTCGTGTCACGTGGTATGCACTCCACCATTGTTTTAAGGAGAAAAATTATCATCCAGGTGATCTGGCTGGTTGGGTAGTACTCCAGCACTACTCGCTTTCAGGTGGCAGCTACAAGGAGCAGCAGAGAGTGACCCATTCTGCCTACTGTTCTGAGGAAACAATGACTTCCTGCTCTGCCCTGCCTTGGCACACTCCCTGCACTGGCACCCAGTGGTGGGCAGAGAGACAGGTGCTGTTGCACCAATCCTGTTTAGGCCTCCAGATAAATGTTGAGAAACTGTTGATAATGTGTTGGAAGAAGTTCTGAAATTCTTCTGCCCATGAGTGGTGAGCAAGAAGAGGCATAACTCTCAGTGTTTGTGATATGCCAATCCTCCGCATAACCCCTGCCTGGACACTTCTCCTGCCTGCCCTGCTGCTTTGCAGGCCCTCGTATGTCTAATCAGTCCTGTCCTAGGGCCTCCTACATGCCAGGTTCCTCCATCCACACTCATGCTAACAATGTGATTCCAAGGCCTGCCTGAGTCTTCCTGAACATTCCAGATAAATACAATATTGCCCAGTGTTGTCCTCTTGCTGTTCTGAGGCCAGCTTCTGTTCCTTGTCCTCACTGACCACCGCCACTATAGGCCACATTGTCAAGGGACCAGCTGCCCTCAGCTTGCCCCACCCCTCTTGAGTGTTGTTTCAGGGTGTCAGAAAAACTGTTTTACTGTCCCTGGAAGTGACCCCTAGTTGCAGTTCTGAGAGATACTGGGTAACTGTTAGCAAGGTGCTCCGGAGGTCACTGTGCTGAGTAAGGCACTTCCACTTTCTGTTTGTAGCTCCTTGTGAGTCTGAAGAGGTTATATGGGTTTATGTTTTCTTTCTTTTCTGTCTTTCCTTCAGATTTTTATTGTTTTGAGACAGGTCTTTATGTGTAGCTCTGGCTGGCCTAGAACTCAGCAGGAAGATGAGAATGGCCTTGAACTTGGAATGCTGCTGCTGCCTATGCCTCCTGAGTACCAGGATCACAGGCTGCACCACCATACTCGGCATGCTTGATTGTATGTGCATGAGAGCTCTCCTACCCCCGAACCCCAGGCTGGTTGGGAACTCATGTTCCTCTTGCCTCAGTCTCCTGAGTACCAGGAACTATAGGCATTTAGCATCATGCCTGGCCTCGATTTTTTTCAGGACTGAGACTCAATGGATTCCTTCTTCACTTGGCATGGCAGCATTTTCTAGAACTATCTAGAGCTTTCTATTCACAAGCCTCAGTGAGATGAGCCTTCATACCATGAGGCAGGGGCATATTAGGTGGAGATGTGAGAAGCCTGAGCCCAGAGGCTCAACAACCTGGCCAGGAGGTGGCAACACTCTTATTCTGTTTCACCCTGTGACCCTGGCAGAGTGGCTGTGGCCTTTTCCTCACCAGGGGGACTCATCTCACCTGTGACCCGGGAGAGCTGCCTTCATCTGTCCAGATGAAAATTCCTAAGGTCCTCCCACCCAGACAGGGACTGAACATTCTTCCACCCTTGTTGGCATCTGCCAGCCTGACATAGTATCATTCACTCAGGCAATATTTGTGCAACTGTCCTAGGGGTGGGACTGAATGAGAACAAGAAAGACAAGAATTGTTGTCATGTGCCATGGGGGGAGGCAAAAAAGCAGACTGCAAAATATATCAGGGCAGACAAGTCCAACAGAGAGAAATGAAGCAGACCAAGTGGGAGGGAGGCCCAGATGAGAAGTCTGCAGTTTAAAATAGAAAGACCTGGAAGGGCCTTTTTATGGAAAGCTGTGCCTTGGGTGGCATCTGAAGGAGGTGGGTGATGTTCTTGGCAGCAGGAAGAGGAGGTGCAAAGACTGGTGTGGGAGAGAGCCCAGAGCCACAGACTTGGAAGGAGGCCTGTGTGCCTAGGGGAGAGGTGGGTGTGGTCAACAGGTACCCCATGAGTACAGCAGACTGGGCACCACAGACTTGAGGACCTGGACACCAAAGAGAGTGCTTGGGTTCCTTTCACAGGGTGTTACTGCCTGCAGCGTTGAGTGCTGGCAGTCTGGGGTTTAACCATCACCATGTAGTAGGGGAGACCACGGATGGAGATCTAGGGATACGGCACAGGTAAATCGATCAGACTCCGGAAAAAGATGCTCCAAGGCTTTTGTCCCAGCCTAAGTCCCTTATCAAATGTTGATCTATGATGAGTCTGTTGGGGTCATTATGTAATTCCTCTAATTGATTATGGGAACTGGGAAGGCCCCTACGTCATTTTAACCTTCCTAGGTTCTTTTCAAGAGTAAAGGCTGATGAACTGGGCTGACTGCTCACAGAGGAAGGAGGATTCTTCTGGCCTCCACCACACCCTCTGTCACTGCCCTCCTAGGGGGTGGGGAGGATGGGACTAGATACCTGGCATTTCTCAACAGGTGATGGTGACTCACATCAGCCAATCAGACATGGGAGGAGGGAATGTGCTGACCCTTCCTTCACCGTTGTATGTAAGCCCTGTATATAAGGCCCTGCTTCTGTGGGCAGAGCTCAGATGACAGCACCTGCCTGTCTAACCTGATTATCAGTTGCTGTTCAGCCCAGAGTAAGACTGAGCCTCCAACCATTGCTGCTACAGGACAGGAAGGCAAATGTGGAGTCTGTCCCACCAGAACCAGTCAGCATGCCAGAAGGACTGTGGACAGGTCAGCAGGGCCCCAGCTGTTCTGAGGCAAGAGGGGCCATCACCTCCCTGATTAGGAGTGGAGGGGGTGCCTGGTTTGTGGAAATGGAGGGAACAGCTTATCTCTTGTGTTTGATTCAAATGCTGGAACATTCTCTGGCTGCTGCATTCCCTCACAGAGCCATGGGAGAAGTGGAAGGACTGCTAGGATTTATAGCCACACCTCCTGGTTACTGAGGTTGAAGGAAGGGGAAAGCAGATGTCTGGAGGCAGGCATACAGTGAGTTAGGCCTGTTATCAGTGGGAGGGATTCCCGCCGATATTCCTAGGACTGAGGGATTGGATTTAAGCTAAAGAATATAAAGGACCATCCTCCCCGCTGTGTTTGGTGACCCTCTCCTTGGCCATCATACTGGCCAGCCATCTGTTCTAACCTTCTCCTGTCTGGACTGGTGTGTGTGTTTGTATGCTCATGTGTGAGAGAGGGTGTGTACATGAGAGAAAGAGTGTGTGTGTATGTGAATGGTATATGTGTGCTCATGCATGAGAGTTTGTGTGTGTGTGTGTGAAAGAGAGAGAATGAATGTGTGTATGGTGTATGTGTGTGTCCAAGAAAGAGAATGTGTGTGTACATGGTGTGTGTGTGTGTGCTCATGTGTGAGAGACTGTGTGTATGTGTGGTGTGTGTATGTGTGTATAGTATTTGTGTGCTCATGAGACAGACAGTGTGTGTGCTTGTGTTTTCTCCTACCAGATTAAAGCCCTGAGCCCTGAGGTCTGAGAAGGCTGACAAGAGGGGTGTCCTAATAGGAGGATGCTTGTAGGAAGGCAACTCTAGTGTTGGGCAGGGTGAGAAGATTCTAGAGAGCTAAGGCTACCCCAAAGGTGCCAGATCTGGGGCAAATTTTCCTTCTCACTAGGACTCACCCCATTTCTAACCTTATAAACAGCCTCTCTTTCTGTTTGTCTTCTGAGGTCAGGTCTTGCTGTGCTGCCCAGGCTGGCCATCAACTCTTAAGCTTGTGGGCTCTTCTCAAGCAGCTGGGACCACACCCAGTTCATCCACTGGTGTGAGTGTGTGCGTGTGTGTGCATATCTCAGTGCCTCACACATATTCAGTAAGTGCTCTCCTACTGAGCTGCACCCCAGACCCAGGCAATGCTTTCCTGATTTGGTTTTTTGTTGTGTTTTGTTTTCATTTTTATTTTGTGACAGGGTCTCCTGTAACCCAGGTTGGCCTCAGACTTGCTGTGTAGCCCAGGCTGGCCTAGGACTCCTACTCCTCCAGCTTCCAACTCTCAAGTTCTGAGTTGCAGCCATGCACCCCTTCCTGGCAAGCTCTGCCTGGTTCCCCAGCTGTATCAGTGACCAAATGCTGATCAGGGCCACCCAGGGTGACCTTGAGGGACTGCTTGGCTGAATCCACTTATACCCTCATCCTGGACTGGCTTTGGGGCTCCAGAGGCCTGGGACAGAACTCGAGTTTGAAAAGCCCTGCCGAGTTTCCAGTTCGCCTCGACAGTGACAGGCTCAGTTCAAGGGTAGTACCTACTAGGGAAGAGGAGGCGGGAGCAGTCATATTAGCTAATGCTCCCAGAGCCTCTTCATTCACTGGGACCCAGTTCTGGAAGGTTCCAGAACTACTCACAGACCTCAGCACTCTTTTCTATAGCCATGGACCTCAGGACCTCCTGGGGACTGAGGTGTTTGGGGAACCGGACATAGTGATATAGGGAGAGCAACATGAGTGTGATTTGCTACAAGTAAATTAATATCCCATAAGTGCCTGTTTTGGGGTCATCTGGTGCTGATTTAATCTGTTAATCCTGCCAGGGAAAGGTCATAATTCAGGGACTCCTGCAGTGTCTGCGTCTGCAGCTCGGATGGGGTTAGGCTGTGTTTGTGTAAGTGGATATCTCTGGAGAGACCTGGGGAGACCCACGCACTCCTGTACTGTGTGGGAAGGAAAGGAACCCTGTCCTCATGGTGACATCTTCCTGAATGAGGCAGACCTGAACAATCATCTCCTTTCTGGTGACTTTTCCAGAACTTCCCCCACCTTAACCAGCATCTGTTGTCCTCTGGTATGCTTCCATCCTGTGTGGCCCCAGCATATGTTAGGAAGAACACCTCCTCTCTGAGCTGAGACAGGCGTCTAACAAAGAAATGTCTCTCTTGGTGGCAACACTGCAGAAGTTGCAGGGAGATGTGGACCCTGCTCTACTGACTTCACCCACTGTGGTCATCTTTGGGCAGGCAGGGACCAGGAGGATAGATAGCAACATGACCCTGTCTGTCCTGGGTCCCTCCCCTCCTGCCGCTGAGGTGCTGGGGTCTCAGGGCTGCCAGCCACTTTCCAAACCTTCTCTCAACTTGTTTCCCTTTTTCTGATCTTGTGGCTGTGTTTTCCCTCCCTTTAAACTTATTTTTTTCCCCATTTATCTATTTACTTACTTGTGGAGAGGGACACTGGGTAGAGGTCAGAGGACAACCTGTAGATGGTCCTCTCCTTCTACCATGTGAGTCCCAGGGATTGAACTCAGGTCATCAGGCTTAGTGTCAAGTGCCCTTACAAGCTGAGCTAAGTTGGCCCCCACCCCTTTAAATGGTTCACACATGCTCATGACATCTAAGAGCAGGTAAGGGGAACCCCAGACGCAGTGCAGGTGGTCCTGGGTGGTCACTGGTGAGGTGAAGGGATCTGAGATTCTGCAATGAGGAAGCAAGGGAAAGAGAAAGAAGAGGCTGGTACCTCATGTCCTGAGGACAGACACACATGACTCCTACTAGAACAGAGGTTGGAGACTGACACAAGAGGAACCAGGCGTGGGTGGGAGCTCTGAACAATCAAGGGGCAGACTGATGAAGACCTTGCCTAGGAAAAGAAAGGAAAGGGGTGGAGAAACAGAGAGGAAGGGAGAGTGGTATGATGGGGAGAGAAAAGATGGAGGACTAGAGGGCAGGAAGAGAAGAAGGGGAACAAAGGTGGGGGGAGGGGAGAGAGAAGGGCTACAGTGATCCCTAGCTTCAGATGGGCCAGATCACAGTAGGGGGCTCCTCAAGCTCCTCCCTCTTCCTGGACCCTGTCAGGGACTAGAGACCAGAGTGGGATTAGGTGACTGGTATCTCTGAGATCTCTCTCTCTCTCTCTGTGTCTCTTTCTCTCTAGTTTTAGAGACAGGGTTTCTCTGTGTAGCCCTGGCTATCCTGGAACTCACTCTGTAGACCAGGCTGGCCTTGAACTGCCTCTGCCTCCCAAGTGCTGGGATTAAAGACGTGCGCCACCAACGTCCATCTTTCTTTCTTTCTAATTAGCAGCTTTACTGACCATATTTTGCATCCCTCATAATTCACCCATTCTGATGTGCAGTTTAATGGCTTTGGTGTCTTTACAAACACATGCAAACACCCGACAGTCAATTTCCACATCCAATGCACACTGGATGGAATGTGGGGGTCCTGGGGATTCCCTCATCCACTCAGATCTGGGTTAGCTTCAGGTGTATGTAGTTCTCGGCCCTGTGCTGGGCTTGTTGCTCAACTGTCATTGTCTACTAATTATGCATACATACATATGTTTTTTTAAACATTTATTTACTTGTTTATTTATTTATTATGTGTAAAGTATTTGCTCTACATATATGCCCAGGCAACAGATCTCAATGTAGATGGTTGTGAGCCACCATGTGGTTGCTGGGAATTGAACTCAGGACCTTTTGGAAGAACAGCCAGTGCTCTTAACCTCTGAGCCATCTCTCCAGCCCCATATGTTTTTTAAGACAAGATTTCTCTGTGTAACAGTACTGGCTGTCCTGGAACTCACTCTATAGACCAGGCTGGCCTCCAGCTCACAAAGCTTCACTTGCTTCTGCCTCCCAAGTACTGGGATTAAAGGCCTGTGCCATCATGCCCAGCAACAAAATTTTTTATATTAAAAAAAAATTTTTTTAGGTTTTTTTGAGACAGGGTTTCTCTGTGTATCCTTGACTGTCCTGGACTCACTTTGTAGACCAGGCTGGCTATATTAAAATTTTAACTAAATTTTTGAGACAAGGTGTCATGCAGCCCAAGCTGGTCTTGAACTCGTTATGTAGCCGAGGATTACTTTGAATGTTTTGTTCATTTGTTTTTTAGCAGGGGGGTAGTTTCAAAACAGGGGTTCACTGTGTGGATCTGGCCATACTGGAACTCACTCTGTAGACCAGGCTGGCCTTGAACTCAGAGATCCACCTGCTTCTGCCTCCTGAGTGCTGAGATTAAAGCTGTGCACCGCCACCATGTGGCTCATTCTTTCTCTTTCTTTCTTTCTTTCTTTCTTCCTTCCTTTCTTTCAAGTCAAGGTCTCACTATGTCACCTGTGGCTGGCCTAGAACTTGCTCTGTAGACCAGGCTGGCCTTGAACTCAGAGATCTTCCTGCCTCCACTTCCTAAATGCTGGGATGCCACCAAGCCTGGCTCTATTTTCATTCCTCACCAGGCTCTTGCAGGCTACACCTGACTGTGTTCTGATGTGGAGGTAAACGTGTGCAAATGTTGTGTTCATAAGAGCCCCTTAGGATGTGTCTATGACTAGCATAATGACAGAGGGCCAGGTACTCCAAGGCCTGGACATTTCCAAACCTATTTGCTCTGTGTGTCTAGTACGGTGCAGACCGTGGCTCCAAACTACAGGTGTTCCTGTCCTCCAAGCTCCAGATGTGTCTAGGGCTGCTGTGAGAATGACTCTTTTCAGAGTTTCTGTGTTGCTAGAAATCTCTCTGGCAGTTTTGCTTGGCACCTCAAGTCTCGCTTCCCTCTCCCTGCGTCAGCAGTAACTCTCCTCTTCTTGAAAGGACACTAGCCACACTAGAGAGCTCACCAACTCCATCAGTGAAAATCTACTTCCAACAGGCTCACATTCACAGGTCCTTTAGGAATGTGACCTGAAACACATTACTTCCCAAGTCTGGGTCAACTGTCAACAAGAAACCAGGCGTGAGCTGGTGGAGCTCATGACTGCCCTCCTGTCGCGTCGACCTCGACCAGCAAGAACGATGCAACTCGCAAAAGCTCTTCTCAAGCAGTTTATTCAGGTCCCTTGAAAACAGTCTTCTGAATCCTTGCTTGTGTCTCTGATTGTCTGCTTGTGTCCCTGCTTCTCCTCCCCAAGCCCTTATATGCCTACTCAAACCCAATCAGATCATGCCACCTAGCGATCCAAGATAGGCTCACAAAAGGAGGAAGCACACCGGGCTAGGCAGCTGCTACCAACTAAGGCTTGTTTACAGCTAAGCTTGAGCTTTCTGGCATCAAGCCAGGCGTCATCTTAGGGTTGTGGCTCACCACAGATCCCCCTTTTTGTTTTAAAACACAACAGGCAAGGGTAGAGGTCTGATCTCTGATATGAATGTAAAGGACATTGTAATGACCCCACGCCCAGTAGCCAACCAGGCTGGTGCCATACCCGTCCGGTATCTTTTTCTCAGAGATGGGAAACTAGGATACCAACCCATATGCAATCAAACATGCCCTTCTTGAAGTTGCTAGAAGCTGACCCCAAGTGCAGTGCTTAGCATCGCATCCTGAGTGTGATGATAGCTTAGTCCTTTAGGACTGTCAACCAAGCTTGCGGCTGTCCAGCCTCCAAGGCAGCAAAGGCTTGCACCAGCATGGCATTACTTCTCCTCTGTGAAATCCTCATCTTACAGATACACCATAGGGCAATGAAACTGACTAGGAAGAGCATGCCTCCTAGGGCACCCATTCCCGCCCATTCCTTCAGATGATTCATGGCTCGGAGGATCCATGTTGACAGTCCTCAGCAACAGAGACATCAACCCAGGGGGAATTCACATGCACGATGGCAATTCACGATGGCAATTCTCAGATTCTGCATCAGCTTATCAAACTCGCCAGACCAATTTCCTGTAAGATACTGAGAGAGTTGCTTAGACAAATTTGCAGCTACAGTATAATTTTGATATGACACAGAGGTCACACACAATCCAGTCATTTTCCACTCACAGCCAATCTGGGCCACCTGCCACAATCAACCAAGGCCGTGGCTACATTGGCTGACAAATTATTCAAGGCAGCTGGAGTCTGCACCATAGAATGCATAGCAATGGCAGCTGTGGTAGCTCCCACAGCAGCAAGACTAATGGCAGTAACAATGGCAGCAGTAATTCCAAAATCTCTTTTTGCTCTAAAAAGGGTCATAGCACTGGGGCTTTCTACAGAGGATTCAAAGGTTAGTGAAGTATTCCACCAAAAGGATGCTTTTCCTATAGCCCCTCCTCCAATCATAGCCATTGGGGAGATAACTGTACAAGTATCAAAAGGATTAGAACCTCCTTGCTGAGCAGGATTTTGATAGGTCCAATTATATCCCGGAAAGGTTGCATTAGGAAACGTGCTAATTCTAGGAGAAAACCTGAAATAATCCTTCACTGCCGAAGTGACTCCACGACCCTAACATCCAGTCCATGGTCTAAGAGACTCATCTCTCTGACCCCTACAGAACGGAGCCCACCTAGGCTGAAGGGGAATAGTACCATTCTCCCTTGATATAGCTGTAGGCCACCTCCCTGTAATCCAAGTACCACTGTGTTCAAAAGTGCCAGGGAGAGCGTCCTCAGTGCCTACCTTCTCTATAACGCCCACTCCTTCGTGCATAATAATAATGCCAGTGTACCTAATAAGGGGATCAAACCAAGCTGTAGCTTGATTATAGAGCAAAATACAACCACTTTTCTCACTAATATTCTGCATAATCTGAAAGCATAAACTCCCTTCTAAATCAAAACTAACATTTTCCTTAACAGGAATGATTTCCAAGCTCTGGTTGCGATTAAATTGATTTGCTCAAACACCTGAGCCAGATACCCAGTTTGTTGTTGAGCAAATCGACCTTGCCCAAGAAGCATGTCCACATCCCAGGCTGGGTTTCCTGCTGCACGATTAGCAGCAGCTTGTTCATTAGCAAACTCAATCAAGAAAGCCTTCCAATCTAAATACTGCCCAGAGGACAGGCAGGCACATGCCAAGCTCATCCAGTCACTAGGAGTCATGCAATAACGATGAAGAGCTTCCACCTGAGCTACAGTGAAAGCAGCATTAATCCCATAAGTGTGGACAGACTCAGCAAGTGCTTTAATTATCTTAAAATCGAGGGGTTCATGATAACGATTTCCCTCTCCATCCTGAAAGACAGGGTAGTACAGCTCATGTCTCACTTCCCTCCAGACATTTGGACAGAATGACCACCCACTAGGACCACTCGGAGGGGAAGTCTCATTATATGAAGGTGGTGCCAACACAGGCGGCCCCGGACCTGAGGGCTCTATCCAGGTGCAGTCAGAACTCTTCCTCAAAGATGACTTCTCCATTTCCTTTGCTAACATTTCAAGTTCCCTCTTCAGACTCTGAGCTATCCTCTTCCAAAGTATCTTTCCCAGATTTGACCAAGCGCTCCTCTTTTAACTGCTCTAATGCCTCTTGTCCCTTTTCCACGGCCTTGCAATATCTCTGATCTCCTAAACACCTATGAACAAGTCTCCAAATAGGCCGTGCTCCTCCCTGCAATGTACCTTGCTCCCAGGCAAAATCTAGATCTCTCCCAAGCTTATCCCAGCAACTGATAAAGGCCAGCAAGGCCAGCATTCGCTCCATTTCTGTGAGGCACTCTCTGCTTTCCTCACCTTGCTTTGCCAGTTGTGTCTTCTACTCGTCCGAATCATGGAACTTTATTGCTCCCTCCCGGAGACCTTATTGCCTCTTTACCGAGGTCCTTATTGCTCCCTCCGGAGACCTTATTTTCGGTTTGCAGTTTCCCGCGAAACTTTACCTTTAGTTCGCAACTTCCTGCGAAACTTTACCTTTAGTTCACAACTTCCTGCGAAACTTTACCTTTAGTTCGCAACTTCCGCAAAATTTACCTTTAGTTCGCAATTTCCGCGAAACTTTACCTTTAGTTCGCAATTTCCGCGAAACTTTACCTTTAGTTCGCAATTTCCGCGAAACTTTATTATCCCAATTTATCCCGGGAACTTACCAGTGCACTGCCCCTGACTGCAGGAGTTCTGAGTCTTTTCTGGTTCCCCGTACGGGCCACCACTTGTCGCGTCGACCTCGACCAGCAAGAACAATGCAACTCACAAAAGCTCTTCTCAAGCAGTTTATTCAGGTCCCTTGAAAACAGTCTTCTGAATCCTTGCTTGTGTCTCTGCTTCTCTGCTTGTGTCCCTGCTTCTCCTCCCCAAGCCCTTATATGCCTACTCAAACCCAATCAGATCATGCCACCTAGCGATCCAAGATAGGCTCACAAAAGGAGGAAGCACACTGGGCTAGGCAGCTGCTACCAACTAAGGCTTGTTTACAGCTAAGCTTGAGCTTTCTGGCATCAAGCCAGGTGCCATCTTAGGGTTGTGGCTCACCACACCCTCCGCTCATCCCCACATAACCCTCTTCCTTGTGATGGCTCTGTCTTGCCCACCTGCTCTCCAGAGTTCTCTCTGCATAACGAAGTTCAGAGGAAGGGTATTCATGCAGCCTGTCTCTGAATGGCCTGTGAACATTGGGTAACAATGATGCCTGCTCACTCACTCTTGTGTTCTGGGGTTCCAAGCTCAGGCTCCATCCAGAACCTGCTTCCTCTGAGGAACTGAGAAAATCACGAGTCAGAGGTGTCTGCAGCAATTTCTGAACTCGGTCTTTTGTTGTTTCTCTTCCCGCATGATTTAGCGTTTGGTGCTTGGTCTGTGAGTTTTGGAACAAGTCATGTGGTTTGAAGTAATTTCACAGCCCTGCCTGCCTGGCTTGCCCCACTGCAGCCTGTGGAGAAAGAGCCATTGGCAGCTCACCCAGTAAGTTTGAGAGACACCAGACTCCAGCCAGCTGCAAGGAGGCTCTGCAGAGGCAACTCTGGCACCTCCGGTGAGTAACTTGCTGGAGCCATGGTCCTGGCATGGTTCTTGTTACTGGGAAGAAACAGGTTATCTTGGGTCATGGTTTCGGGGATCAGTCTGTCCCTGTGTGAAGGTGTGACAGTTGGAGCAGGAGCTGCTCACACTGCATCAACAGACAGGAAGCAGAGAGATGCATGCTGCTGTGAGGCTGGCTTCCCCCTCTTCCTTCAGTCTTGGATCTCAGCCCACGGCCATGGTGCCACCCACACTCAGGGCCAGCCTTCACCCCTCAGTTAGACATCTCTGGAAACACTCTTACATGTCTATGCATGGAGATTTTTTTTCAAGGTTTTTTTTGTTTTGTTTTGTTTTGGGTTTTTTTTGTTTTTTTTTTTTTTGTTTGTTTGTTTGTTTTAGGTTTTCTCTCTTTAACAGCCCTGGCTGTCCTGGACTCACTTTGTAGACCAGGCTGGTCTCAAACTCACCTCTGTGATGAGTCTGAGATCCACCTGCCTCTGCCTTTCAAGTGCTGGGATTAAAGGTGTGCACCACCACGCCTGGCTTCTTTTATAGATGATTTTAAATACAGTCAAGTTAATGATCAAGATTAGCTGTCCCAGGTGGATTGGGTGCTGTTCATGGGGACAGGGTGCTCCAATCATTTCTTTCTGTTTGTAATAAGCCACAATGAGTGGCTTGCTATGGTTTTGGGGTATCTTCAGAGCACAGACTTCTTCACGAGATACTCACCATCAACTGACCCAGCCCATTAGGCCAAATGAGAAGAACCAAGCCATGGCAATTTATTGACCTAGGTCTATTCCCACCTATGCTGGGAGACATAGAAGGATGTGGGCAGGCAGGGCTGTGTGTGTGATGTGGAAACGCGAACTGGACTGATGTCCATACAGAGGAGCATCCTGGAGCAGTCACTTTAAGTGGATGGCCCCATGTGATTTGATATTCCGCAGAGGCAGAAGCCAGCTATGGCAGACACTGTAGCGATCATTATAATAAAATGACTAAAGATTGGGTAGCTATGTAGTGGGAGCCCTTTCCAGCCCCCTGGTAGGTCTGAAAGCCAGTGTTTTCTCTTTGTTTGTTTAACAAGGTTCAGGATATACCTATGTCTCACCTTTTATGCAGCCACCTTCAGCCTCCCTCTGACTCCTGACAGGCAAATTCAGTCCTAGGTAGGTGCTCTCCTCAGCTCTGTTCCCCATGTGACCTTTTCTGTCCCTAGAATGGTGGTATCATTGCCAGCTGCAGGACACAACATCCAATTTTACTGCAGGACAGTTTCTCAACCTTACTGTCTTCTCTCTCCACTTTGTGTGTGTGTGTGTGTCCAGGCCTTACAAGACACTGTACCACAGGTATACACTCTGAAATCCCCACCTCATTTCCATCACTTCGTAAAGGTCTGTATTAGATGCCCCAATCTCCCTTCTGTGGGCTGTAATATTATAGGCACACTCCTGTCACTACACAAATGTGCTTTATACAGACTAGGAACACCTCCTTCTAAATAATTTGACCCCCTCATGAGCCTATCTGCTCCTCTTGAAAGTAGAGAGATTCTAGGGCAAGCATAATATCGTAGCACTTGGAAGGTGGACACAGAAGGATCAGGAGTTCAAGCTCATCCCTCAGCTGTATAGTGAGTCCACAGCCAGCCAAGGATGCATGAAAACCTATCTCAAACCATTCAAGAGGGCCAACGAGATGGCTCACAAGGTAAGGCAGACCTATGACTTGAGTTTGATCCCTGGGATCCTTATACAGAGGAAGGAGAGAAGCAATGCCACATTGGTGTCCTCTGACCTTCACATACATGCTGTAGCATGTGTGCATCCACATTCACACCCACAAAATAATAGTAAAATTAAATTGAAACAAGAGAGTGGGTGAGATTCTAGACCTTTAGGAAAATTGACGTGTTTTTGTTTCTTTTTTTTAACTCTTTTATTAATTTTTGTTTTATGTACATTGGTGTTTTGACTGATGTATGTCTGTGTGGGGATATTGGGTCCCCTGGAGTTACAGACAGTTGTGAGTGGTCATGTGGTTGCTGGGATTTGAACCCAGGTCCTCTGGAAGAGCAGCCAGTGCTCTTAACTGCTGAGCCCCTCTCCAGCCTCATGTTTTTTTGTTTCTTAACTTGGGTATTTTTATTATTGTTTTTTTCTCCTTTTAAAAAAACATTTAGTCTGTGTATGTGTGAGTGTAAGTGTGTGTGTGCCTAAATGTGTGTATATGCACCACATGCATGCAGAAGGCCACAGAGGTCAGGATGGATCTCCTGGAACAGGGGTTACAGGTGGCTATGAGTCACCATGTGGGTGCCAGGAACCTAACCTGGATCCTCTACAAGAGTAGTAAATGCCCTTAACTGCTGAGCCATCTCTTCAGCCACCTCCCTCTGTGTGTGTGTGTGCGCACTACTGAGGATGGAATAAATCTACACCCAGCACCTCAGCAATGCTTGGTAAATATTGTAGCACCGAACTATGCTCCCAGCCCCTGACGGATTTTTATTACCATTTTCTTGGACTAATGAAGTCCCTGGGCCCTGAACAGCAATCGACAAATGTGGTATCCTGACACCAGGTGAAGCTTGCTGCCTCCCTGAGGTGAGGAGTGGGAAGAGGTGAGCCTAATGTTGATACAGGGTGTTCCTCTGACTCTCTAAATTAGATATTGTTTCTCTACCAGTGGCGTGGGACCAAGAGAGCTGGAGGAGAAGCCTCCCTGGCCTCGGAAGCCCAAGCACAGTCTTTGATTGCTCCACTATCCTGCCCTCTCAGAGTCCAGGTATGGCAGAGCTGTGCCGCATGGATTCCACACTGACTGCCCTGGATGAGGAGATGCTCTGGGAGATGCTGGAGAGTCACCGGTGTAAGATCGTGCAGAGCATCTGCCCTAGCCGCCTCACCCCCTACCTGCGCCAGGCCAAGGTGCTGGGCCAGCTGGATGAGGAGGAAGTCCTCCATAGCCCCCGTTTCACCAACAGCGCCATGAGAGTTGGTGAGTCCTTAGCCGTTAGCCTCTCCTTGAGTCACCTGGGCTACAGCTGGGCTCTTCCTGCCCAGTAGCTCAACAAGACTTCTACTATAGCAATGAGGGGAGGAGAGGGCTTCAACACTAAGGGTGGCTGTACCCATCATCCCAACATTCCAAGTGACTGAGGCAGAGTATTGCTGTGAGTTCAAGGCCAGTCTGTACTACAGCATGAGACCCTGTCAAAAAAGTGGGGAGGGAATGTAGTTCTGTTGGTAGAAACCTTTGCGGCATACACACAGCACCGAGCTAGATCCTCAGTACCACATATAGCAGGCATCAAGGTGTGCACCTGTAACTCAGGCATCGAGGTGTGCACCTGTAACCCAGGCATCGAGGTGTGCACCTGCAAACCCAGAACTTGGGAGGTGGAAGCAGGAAGATCAAAAGCTTAAGGCCATATTCAGCTCTGTATCAAGAAGTTCTGGGCAGCCTGGGATGTATGAGGCCCTTTCTCAAAACAATCTCAACAACAAAAGCATCAAGGGAACCAAAGTTCCCCACACTTAGGACACTGAGTTAGTCCCCTGACAAAGTCCCAGCAAATAACTCTGAATAATGTTGTTTAAAACAAGAGTGGGAGGACTGGGGTGTAGCTCAGTGGTAGAGTACATTCTCAACATGTACAGGGCCCTGACTTCCATCTAAGCACCAAGGGAAAGAAATCCCCATAGGGATGTGTGCTGTCAGTTCTGCAGCCTAGAAGTCTTGCATGTAGTATGAACAGGCCTATGATCCCACCACAGGCTCTGTGGGGACTCTTCTTGCCTTCTTGAGCTCTAGGAAGCTCAAGGAAACCCTTGGTGTGTGGTCCTGTAACTCCAACTCTGCCTCCGTGTGTCATGCCCCTTTTCTGTGTTTTCCTCTTCTTCTTGTAAGCACACTTATAATGGGAATATGGCCCACTTTATCTTCTGTTTCTTTTAATTTTTTGATGAAGACACTGTCTCATGTGCACTTGTCATGTAGCTGAGGATGACTGTGAGTTTTCTTTTCTTTTCTTTTCTTTTTTTTTGTTTTTTCGAGACAGGGTTTCTTTGTGTAGCCCTGGCTGTCCTGGACTCACTTTGTAGACCAGGCTGGCCTCGAACTCGCAAAGATCCGCCTGCCTCTGCCTCCCAAGTGCTGGGATTAAAGGCGTGCGCCACCACCGCCCGGCAACTCTGAGTTTTCAATTTGCTTATTTCTACTTCCCTAGTCCAAGGATGATAGGTGTGTGCCAACACCCCTTGTTTATGTCGTCCTGGGGACTGAACCGGGGCTTGGTGTCTGCTGTGTAAATATGCCACCAACTGAGCTGCACACCCAGCCCCAGGACATCTACAAAGATCCTTTGTCCAAAAGGAAAACTAAATCCACACAGGTGCTGTCTTAGTTTGCTCTCTGTTGCTGTGCTGAACCACCATGACCAAAAGCACCCGGAGGAAGAAAGGGTTTATTTGGCTCACACGTCCCAACCACAATCTATCATTCAGGGAGGCCAAAGCAGAAACTGAAGCAGAAGCTGTGGAGGAATGCCACTCAGTTCTCTTTCTTAAACACCCCAGGACCACCTGCCCAGAGGTGGCACCATTCACAGTGGTCTAGGCCCTTATACATCTGTCATTAATCAAGAAAATGTCCCACAGGCTTGAGTACAGGCCAGTCTGATGCAGGCAATTCCTCAAATGAGAGTCCCTCTTCTCTGATTACTCTAGTATATTGAGTTGACAAAAATTAACCAGCACAGGTAGGTTTCGGGGCGGGGGTGGTGGCATATCTTTTGGGGATGTCTTTGGAATTTGTTCTTCTAGTTTGGCAGGCAGTATTTCCTCACCTGGAAGTGATTGTGCCAGTGAAGGTTGGTGGGTGAAGTGTTGACAAAATGCCCACTGCAAATGCAGGCCACAGAAGCCCGGTGGCAGTTACCAATGTCACAGTGCACATGCATGGATCTCAAGCACAGAAGAGATTGATCTGTAAGAGGCTGATGTTTTCTATACATATGCGAGGGAGGGAGAGAGAGAGAGAGAGAGAGAGAGAGAGAGAGAGAGAGAGAGAGAGCTCAGTGTTGTAGGACTATGTGCCCAGTTTATAGAAGAACATTTTCTTTCCCTAGTGGGGAGCCCAACTAATACAGTTCTTGCCTCTTCAAGTTGGTGACTTGTGAGTCAAGGTGGTGTACAGAACCTCCCCTGCCATGGATCCCAGAGAACTCCAACCCTGAGATGTACAAAGCTAGCCACACCCTTTGGTGGTTTAGTGTCTCTCTCTCTCTCTCTCTCTCTCTCTCTCTCTCTCTCTCTCTCTGTCTCTCTCAAGGGCACTTGCTGGATCTTCTGAAGGCCCGAGGGAAGAATGGAGCCATCGCCTTCCTGGAAAGCCTGAAGTTCCACAACCCTGATGTCTACACCCTAGTCACTGGGCTGCAGCCTGACACTGACTTCAGCACCTTCAGCGGTGAGAGAGAGCTGGGTCAGCCTGCTGTTGCTGCAGCACGTCCCTGGCCTGGGCCTGGCAGTCTCCAACGTCACTGTACTGGGAGAGGGTAGGGAATAAGTCGTCCCTGGACCTTGGGTGCTTTAAGGCCCATCTTTAGTAACCCTGCACCTTGAGGAGACTCTGGGGCGGAGGGCAACCATGCATTCCAGAAGTGAAGGGCTGACCTTCACACTACTTAAGGGAAAGCCTGCTGTCTCTCTTCCCCCGGGTTGGGGGCAGGAAACTAAGACTTCTGCAGGAGAGCATGGTCATGCAGTAAAGGCTTAGCCTGCGTGGTGCGACATGTTCAGGAGCTGACAGGCTCTGGCCTTTCCCAGAGAGTTGTTGAAAGATTTGGGTTTTAAAAGAGCAGGACTTGGGGCTGGAGAGATGGCTTAGCAGCACTCGGGAGGCAGAGGCAGGCAGATCTCTGTGAGTTCGAGGCCAGCTTGGTCTACAAAGTGAGTCCAGGACAGCCAGGGCTACACAGAGAAATCCTGTCTTTTTTTGTTTGTTTGTTTGTTTGTTTGTTTTTTTGAGACAGTGTTTCTCCGTGTAACAGCCCTGGCTATCCTGGACTCACTTTGTAGACCAGGCTGGCCTCGAACTCGCAGAGATCCACTTGCCTCTGCTTCCCAAGTGCTGGGAATAAAGGCATGCGCCGACTCACTTTGTAGACCAGGCTGGCCTCGAACTCGCAGAGATCCACTTGCCTCTGCTTCCCAAGTGCTGGGAATAAAGGCATGCGCCACCACGCCCAGCAATTACAGACATTTGTGAACTGCCATGTGGGTGCTGAGATTTGAACCTAGGGACTTTGGAAGAACAGCCAGTGCTCTTAACCGATGAGCCACCTCTCCAGCTCGAGGAACTCTGTCTTAAACAAACAAACACCAACCAAAGAAACAAAAAGAAAAAAAAAGCAGGATTTGGGGCTGGAGGGATGCTTCAGAGATTAAGAACACTGTCTGCTCCTCCAGAGGTTCTGAGTTCAATTCCCAGCAACCACATGGTGGCTCACAACCATCTATAATACGATCTGGTCTGCAGGCAAAAATGCAGGCAGAACACTGTATACAAAATAATAAATCTTAAAACAAAACAAAACAGAAAAACCACCAAGCAGGACTCTTGGGGAGGTCAAACAGCAACTAATAAGCTATCCGTTCTGGTTTGGTGAACCACATTTGTGTGAGTTCCGTCAGTCACTTTACATCTCTGCTGTGTTTTCCTTAGAGTCCCACAGAAACTGCTTGCTTTGAGTACAATCAACTCATAAGGGTTGCTGGATGAGAATGGCAGGGTCTCTTGGGAAAGCCTAGAAGGGCAGTCCAAATCATGACAAAAATATGGAGTTCCAAAAAAAGCAGGAGGCTTTTGAAGAGACCAACAGAGTAGGCCTGTAGGCTCACAAGGGTCTGGTCTCGGGGTACAAGACCCTAGGAACTGAGTAAGGCAGGGCAAGGTGACAAAGGGAATGACTGCACATCTACAGGTCTCATGGAGACGTCCAAGCTGACCGAGTGTCTAGCTGGGGCCATCAGCAGCCTGCAGGAGGAGCTGGCCCAGGAGAAGGCGCAGAAAGAAGTGCTGCTTCGGACATGCCAGCAGCTGAAGGAGCACCTGGGCTTGGCTGAGGCCCGTACGGAGGGTCTACGCCAGCTGGAGGTCGACTACAGCCACATGAAGCGCGAGGTCAGCGCCCACTTCCACGAAGTCCTGAAGCTGAAGGATGAGATGCTGAACCTGTCACTCCACTACAGCAACGCGCTTCGAGAGAAGGAGCTGGCTGCCACACGCTGCCACAGCCTGCAGGAGGAGGTACCTACACTGAGGACCGGCCAGCCAGGTGTTAAGTGGGGAATCTAAGCAGGACGCCTCTTTCTCTTAACCCCATCTGGGGAGCTCACTCTACCAAGACTTGCATACCTCCTGGCTTTGCCTTATGGGATGTTTCCTTCCAGGGATGCCAGACCAGCACAGGGGAGGTCTCAGAGATCCAAGTTTCTCTTGGGCCTCTCATCAAAAGGAGGAGGAGTCCAGCTTGATCTGGCTGGGTAGTTTGGGGGGTTCAGGACCCTGAATACACACAGACCCCCTGGGACCCTACAGGGGTTACCACCAGAAACTATGCTTGGCTGAGGGATCCAGTTCCTGTGGCCCTCAGTATCCCTAGCCCTCACTGGCTTGACCCTGTTGGTTTGTTGTTGTTAAATTATGTTTATGAATCCACATTCTCTCTATCAGAAGGATTGGCAGAATACAAGAGGGCAGTGAAAACAGGGGCCCTGGTGGCTATCAGTCTAAGTGCAGAGATGGGAGCTGGTACCTGGCCCCCTTGGTCTCTTCCCAGGGACCCAAGCTACTAGTTTAAGGACTGTGTCTCATCTGTAGCAGAATAAAGCTACCATGCCTTTGCCTGAAGAGATGGCTCTATGGCTGTACTAGTTACTTTTCTGCAGCTGTGACAAAACAACATGACCAAAAGAAACACAAAAGGAAGAGTTTGCCAGTCTTAGGGTTCCAGAGGGATTAGAGCCTATTATGGCAAGGAATGATGGCACCAGAGAGGCATGTGGCTAGAGCAGGACGCTGACAGATCTAAGCCTCGAAGAGTGGAGCAAGTTTCTATAGTCTCCAAGTCTGCCTTGGACTGTCTGACACATCTCCTTCAGCAAGCCCTGTGCCTCCTAACCTCCCCAAACAGCACCACTCATTGGGGACCAAGTGTTCAAACACCTGAGCCAAAGGGGCATTTACCATTCAAACCATCACCATGATTAGTGATTAAGAGTGCACACTGTTTGTCCAGAGGACCCAAGTTTAGGTCCCAGAACCCATACTGGGCAGCTTATAACTCCAGCTCCGAGGGATCTATATGCCTCTGACCTCTGTGGGCAACCACACTCACATGTACGTGCCCATACACAGAGACACACTCATATGTGTCATTTAAAATAAATACTTTTAAAATCTCTCTTCATCCCACAAGGGTGTGGGATTGCCCAGGAGGTAAACCTATGTATGGTGCCCCTGAAGCTCGGGGCTGAGGCCCTCCATCAGCAGGGAGGATGGGCAGGCTGCATCCGGCCAATGCTTGATGAAGAGACCTTCCCGTGATCCTCCCCCTGCTTCCTCCCACACAGCTCTACCTGGTGAAGCAGGAGATACAGCGGGCAAGCCTTGTGTCTTCATGTGAACGGGAATCTCGAGAGAGGTCCCTGAAAATGGCCAGCGATCTGGAGTCTGACGGAGAGGAACTGAACCGCCTGAAGGAGGAGAATGAAAAACTCCGCTCCATGACCTTCAGCCTGGTAGGTCTTGCTCCCTAGGGAGGCAGGATGTCTCCTGTTGATCTGGAAAGGCCTCTCCTCAGTGTCAGTGGGTACCTGTGGACTCTGAGACTTCTCACAGGTGGTTTCATTCATGCCAACCCCTTTTCTATATCTTAGGCAGGCCTTGAACTCATGATCCTCATGCCTCCATATCCTGGCATGATAAGCCTGCACCACCAGGTCAAGTTACACAATCTCCTCTTGCCCCTTCCTGCTTCCCTTTTCCCACCCACCCAGATGGTGACAGCACTAAAAACCTTGTCTCTACGTTGGGTGTGGTGGCACACACTTTTAACCCCAGCACTGGGAAGGCAGAAGCAGGTGGATCTCTGTGAGTTCAAGGCCAGCCTGGTCTACAGAGTGAGTTCCAGGACAGCCAGGGCTAAACAGAGAAACCCTGACTGGAAAAAACTAAAACAAACAAAAACAAAAAGCCTTGTCCCTGTATTAGCTCGCCCTATGGGCTAACTTACTGAGACTGTATTGTTCTGCAATAGAAAAAGCCACTTGCAATGATGGGGTCTGCCCGATGTGGGGGTGCATGGCTGCAATCCTAGCATGGGAGGCTGAGACAGGCAATACTGTAGCTAAAAGAAAAGAAAGAAAAGGCTGGATGAGCTATAAGGATCTGGAGAAATGAATCAGGTCTGCCCATAAGACTTTCTGTATCCTTTCCACCATGACTTGGGGAGAGCAGACTTCCTAGAGCCTAGGAGCTGGGGACACAGAAGCCATGGAATTCTGCAAACACTACTTCTTCCCTGAGTCCTTTTTCTTTCTTTCTTTCTTTCTTTCTTTCTTTCTTTCTTTCTTTCTTTCTTTCTTTCCTTCCTTCCTTCCTTCCTTCCTTCCTTCCTTCCTTCCTTCCTTCCTTCCTTCCTTTTCTTTCTTGTCTTGTTTTTCAAGACAGTGTTTCTCGGTGTAGCCCTCGCTGACTTGGAACTCAGAGATCCTCCTGCCTCTGCCTCCCAACTGCTAGGATTAAAGGCATGCACCACCATCACCCAGCTCTCTTTGATTCCTTTTAATTAAAAGAAAATTACTGTGGGGAGGGTACTGGAGAGATGGCTCACGGATTAAGAGCACTTGCTGCTCTTGGCTTTTGACCTAAGTTCACTTCCCAGCATCTACTTGGCAGTAACTCCAGCTTCAGGTGTTCCAGAGCCCCCTTCTGGCCTCTGCAGGCATTGCAGCCACATGGAAACCATACATGCATGTAGGAAAACACTCATACATATAAATTCTTTCTTTCTCTTTCTTTCTTTCTTTCTTTCTTTCTTTCTTTCTTTCTTTCTTTCTGTCTTTTTGAGGTAGGTTTTCTCTTTGTGTAGTTTTGGCTGTCCTGGAACTCACTATGTAGACCAGGCTAGCCTTGAACTCACAGTGATCCGACTGCTTCTGCCTTCTGAGTGCTGGAATTAAAGGCGACACCAACACCACCTGGCTTTTTTTCTTTCTTCTTTTTTTTTGGGGGGGAGGTAGGGGGAGCTACATATAATCTTTTTGATAGTAAATCCCTTCAGCTGGATGTGGTGGTGAAGGACACGTCCAGGACAGCAAGGCTACACAGAGAAACCTGTCTTAAAAAAAAAAAAAGAAAGAAATCCCATCAGAATGTATCCACAGCCCTCATTTCACCTTTTATTTTGAGTCAGTGTGTAAGTAGCCTAAATTGGCCTTGAACTCATTTTGTAGCCTAGGCTAGCCTCAAGTCAGCAGGCTACAGTAATGAGGCCCCACTATGCAACATATACACAGCCTTGGGGTTTCCTGTGGTGTTTCCTTGGGGCTCTGTTTCCCCACTGGTAGGGCTCTGGAAGGTCGGTTGGCCTTGTTTTGCACCAGGTGGAGAAGGACATTCTGGAACAGAGCCTGGACGAGGCCCGGGAGAGCAAGCAGGAGCTGGTGGACCGCATCCACTCACTACGGGAGCGAGCAGTGGCGGCAGAGAGGCAGCAGAAGCAGGTGACACAGGACACCCTTCCATGGAATCATGGCCCTCCTCCATCTTGGGAGGGCTCATTTGTAGAACAAATTCATTCAAACGTTGGCACGGCTTAGCTAACTTTGCTTATGGTAACCTATAGCCCTGATCATGGTCGGGCAAGCAATGGAGGAGCTCCAGACCATATTGAAGGCTTAGGGTCCATGAGAGCCCAGGATTCAGACAAGGGAAGATAGAGAAAGAAGAAGGCAACAATGGGAGACAGTGAGGCAGGGGGAAATTGTTTGCATATTTAGGGCCATTAAACATCATGTGATTTTGCGCACATGTACGCATAATTGCTGACTAAATCTAGTATGATTGGCTCTGTGCCTCTGTAGATTGACCTCTAAATCTGATCCAGCAGAAAGAAAATGAATTCACCCCACTTCACCTCCCTCATCTTCCTTTCCCCCATATCCCCACTGACCCCTTCCCACCAAAGCCCTCAGAGCCAATGCGTGCCATGGGTATGTCTGTCCTCACTTTACAGTACTGGGAGGAGAAAGAACAGACCCTACTCCAGTTCCAGAAGACCCAGGTGGACTGTGAGCTGTACAGAGAAAAGATGACCATGTTACAGAGCCAGGTGGCCGAGCTGCAGAAGGAACGCGACCAGGTATCCTAAGTGCTGGGGGACAGACGTGGAGGGGAGGTGCAGGTGTCTGAATCCCCTGCTGGTGTGTGGGTGAAGAGCTGCTGGCTCCAGGTAGGATTCAAGCTTCAGGGCTTCTTTCCTTGGTCCATGGGAGGTTCCTTCACTCTCCTGCAGTATTCTGACACAGGCTGTCTGTCATTCACCTTTGTTTCTGACAGGATATAAACTATCCATTCCAGATATGGGCTTTATTAAAGCATAGCAGGTTTGCATACCCAGTGTGAGCCCTGGCTAGTGCACACTGGATGAGTTCACCATGAGTGCCCATGGCATGGGGGTGCCTTCTGCAGCTCAGATGCCTGGCTATTGTTCCACCTCTAGCCACCCCAACAGCTCCTACCTGTCTCTCCCGCCTTGGCTACAGGCATACAAAGCAAGGGATGGGGCCCAGATGGAGATTTCTCAGCGCCTGGTGGAGAAGGATGCCCTTCGTAGGAGAGTGTTTGAGCTGACGGAGCAGGTCTGCGAGCTGCGCACCCAGCTGCGCAGGCTGCAAGCAGAGACCCCAGGAGGAGTGAGTGGCCACCCCAAGAGTGGGAGGCTGGATAACAGGCTGCATGGGTGACAGTGACGCACAGGACAGTTAACTGAGCTGGACAGATGGGGACAGAGGCCACACAATCCAAGCAGTCTGCCTCTCAGCAACAGTGGAGCTGTGAAGTGCTGAGCAAGCACACAGGGCAGGACCAGCTTGCTTCTGCACCCTTTGTGTTGACGTTCCTGGGCTAGAGAAAGGGAAGCTTGGGGGAGGTCCTAGATCCAGCAAATCTGGGTGTATCATGACAGAAAAGGCTGTCAACATGTCCACTTTGCATAGATGATTTTCCCAAAGTCAGAAATCCAGGCGATGAGGGACACAGGCCATGTGGTGAGGGACCTGTGTATTGTCACAAAGCCTGTTTGGTCCCATGTGCAGCGTGGGTCAGGTGCCCTGGGGGGCAAGACTGCTTAAGTGCCATGGTCCAGGTGGGACCCCTTCCTGTGTGCATGAGTATGCATGTACGTGTGCATGTGTGTGGGTGTGGTCTCGTGCCACACTCATGCTAGGCAAGTAATCTGCTACCAAACCATATACATCCCCAGTCCTCCTCCAACCTTTTAGAAAACCTTTTTATTTTTGGAATGGGCTCACTAAGTTGCCCAGTCTAGCCTTGAACTTGTAATTCTGCTTCCTTGGTCTCCTGAGTGGCTAGTCATACAGAGGCCTGGACCACCAGGCCCCAGTTTATGATACATACATACATACTTACACACAAGCATGCATGCATACGTACATATATACATATATACACATGCATACATACATGAATACATGCATACACCAACAAGATAGCTAGAGTAAGGGCACTTGCTACCAAGCCTGACAAGCTGAGTTCAACCCCATAATCCACAAGGTAAAGGAAGAGAGCCAACTGCTGCAACTTGTTCTCTGACTTCCACAGGCATGCCATGTGCATATGCGCACACATAAAGTAAATATATTCTACACATGCTGTTCGATAATATGTGTGTCTATATCTGCATTTATGTATGAGCATATACCTATTTTATGCATGTGTGTATATGTGTCCATACACAAAAAAAAGACTGGAAGGCCAGAGACCAAACCGCTAATGCACATATAGAGTTGATTTTGTTTTTATGGGTATGTGTATGTGCCTGAGCATATAGATATGCACCATGTGCAGGCAGGACCCTGTGGACAGAAGAGGACATCAAAACCAGATGGTTGTGAGCAGCTATGTGGGTGCTGAGAACAGAACCTGGGTCCTCTGCAAGAGAAGTCAACGCTCTTAGCCAATGAATCGTCTCTCCAAATGTAACTGCTCATTTTGAGTTTGGAATGGTATTCAATTTTATTTTCTTCCCTTTTTTAATTGCTCCTCCTCCTTCTTCTTCTTTTTTAAAATATTCTGTTTATTATGTATACAGTGTTCTGTCTGCATGTATGCCTGCAGGCCAAAAGAGGGCACCAGATCTCATTATAGATGGTTGTGAGCCACCATGTGTTTGCTGGGAATTAAATTCATGACTTCTGGAAGAGCAGCCAGTGCTCTTAACTGCTGAGCCATCCCTCTAGCCCCCAGTTTATTATTCTTAAAACTAGCAGACAACAGCACACAACATACATTCTCTAGATTCTCTAGAAAGACTAAACTATACTTTTCTCAAGCCAGGTGGATCTTACTCCTTGGTGGGTAACTGCTGGTAGTATAGGGACACCAGCATTTCACCCAGAAGCTGAGATGGGAACCTGTCCAAACGGTGTGCATGGTGGGGGGTAGGGGGTTATTCAGGGGAAAGTTCACTGAGCTAAGGAGCCATCTGGCCTCTTTGGAAGCCCAAGCAGGAAGCCGGAGCCAAGGAACTCTGCCTTCGGGGGAAACAGAGGCTTGTGCGGATGCATGCCATGTGCCCGCCAGATGACAGCGACTGCAGCCTCCTCAGTTCCACCGAGGTACATTCCCCTCCCCTACGTGTCCCCGCCCCATGTCCCCTGCCCTCTGCTGCATTCAGTCCAACATACCATTGGGGCCAAGGTGTCTCCAGGAATCTTATTCCCATAGAGAAAAATTGATGCCACTGAGCCTTTCAAAGAGGAAACCCATTCCCTCATGGTTCTGGGAGCTGGAAACCCAAAATCAAGGCACAAAAAGAATCACACTCCTGGTGCTTGGGGAGAGGGTCTTTTCTGTCTCTCCAGCTTTCCCAACAGTCCTTAGCTTGCAGTCATGTCTCTCCAATCTCTACTTCATCATCGTGTAGAGTTTCTAGACTTCCTTGTAGTGGTTCTCAACTTTCCTAACGCTGTGACTCTTTAATACAGTTCTTCATGTTATGGTGACCTCAACTATAAAGTTATTTTCATTGCTACTTTATAACTGTAAATTGCTACTGTTATGAATTGTAATGTAATATAAATATTTTTTGAGAGAGAGGTTTGCCAAAGGGGTTGTGACCTACAGGTTGAGAACCACTGGATTAAAAGGTCTATCAGACAGTTTCCCTGAGATTATCAACTTAAATGAGAAAGTTTGCTTGTTTTCACAGTTCAGAAGTTTCAGTCACAGTGGCTCAGACCCATCACTTCAGGTGTGTTCTAAGGCAGAGCCTCCCAGCACAGCAGCTGAGAAAGGAAAGAGAGAGAGAGACAGAGAGACAAAGACAGAAACAGAGACAAATAGGTGGAGAGAGGCAGACAGACACACACACACACACAGAGACACAGAGAGAGAGAGAGAGAGAGAGAGAGAGACAGACGGACAGACGGACAGACCCACAGACAGACAGACCCTGACTAAGTATCTCCTGCAGGGGACACTCCCAATGACCTAACTACGGCTCCTCCTAAAGTTTCAATTACCCGATTGTATCACAAGCAGGCAGACAAACCTTCAACATATAGTCTTTGGGGAACATTTACAAATCTAAACTACAGCAGAAAGACACCAATGGATTTGCAGCCCATGACCCAGTCTCACTTCTCAGCTTGAGTTTGTCTGTGAAGATCCAAATCAGGTCACATTCAGTTGTGAGGGGCCGGGCGTGGTTGCACAAGCCTTTAATCCCAGCACTTGGGGTAGAGGCAGGTGGATCTCTGTGAGTTCAAGGCTAGCGTGGTCTACATAGTGAGTCCAGGACAGCCAGGGCTATACAGAGAAACCCTATCTCGAAGAAAAAACAAAAAACAAAATAACCAAAACCAAATCAAAACAAAAAACCCAGAAGTTGTGAGGGACCTGAGTTTCAGGAGACACTATTCCAACCAGATCAAATGGTGCCTGGGATGTGAGACCCAGGGTGTATGATTTTGGCCTTTGGCAAAGAGGAGAGGTTGGCTCCTCATGGTGGCCATGCAGGCTCAGGGTGCTTAGGGTTTGGTGGAGATGCCACTGCTCTGGGCTGCCATCAGCTGAAGTGGGGACAATAGGCAGGTTGGCATGGAGTCACCTTGCCACCATGTGGGGCAGGTTTCATGGTCTCTTCCTGGATGACCCAGTGGTGTCCTCCATGGTCCCTGCATTTGCAGAGCAGCCAGACTATATGCACATGCTCATTGGCCTCTTGGAAAACTGGGGACAGTGAGGGAGATTCCACATTCCAATTGGACCCCACTGGCCAATCAAAAGTACACCTTCCAGCTCGTCCACTGGCTCACTGCCCAGAGACAAGAGCAGTGCTTCCTGGGGTTGCAGCCAGGAAGGGAAGGAGCCTCAGGGTGCAGCACTGACTCCTGATTTGCCTCCCTCTTAAATACCTGAGGAATGAGATCAGCTCCCCCCTCTAGCCCTCCCCTACATCTAGGATGTGGCCACCTTGGTTCGGGCTCCCTCCCACAATGCAGGCCCTTTTGTTCACTGTGCCACACCCTCCCCCACTGGGTTCCTCAGTCACTCCCTCCAGGAAGTCTGCCACACCCTAGTATGACATACTTACTGTGATGTGTCCCCCTCCCTGAGAATGGCGCCTGTCCTCAGGGTACTAACAAAGGTATGGATCTATGGAGCTGCTGTAGGGATTCCCAGTGACTGGATCTAGGTCATCTCAGTGCCTGCTCAGAGCTTACCCCATCCTGAGACCTCAGCTCCTTCCCTTACCAGCCAGTAACTCCCCCACCCTGGGTATCATTGCTTTATATGCAAAATGGGATACCAAACACACCACCTAGAATGTATACAGTAGGCAACCAATAATGGTGATTAATATGCTCCTGCTCTGCTTTCCTTCTCTGTGCTGTCACCCTCTACCCACCCTCCACCAGTCCCGGCTGTGGTGGGGCCTGAATTCCACATCCAGCCTCGAACAGATGGACAGCTTCCGCTCCAGCAGCCCCATGCCTCCCAGCCAGCAGTCCCTGTACAAGCGGGCGGCAGAGGACTTCCTGGAAGACCCTGGGTCTCTAAGGTAGAACATGGTACAGGCTTGGGAACCAGCTTGCAGGGGATGCTAGCTAGACCAAGGACTATCTGAGCTTTGGGCACTGCAGCTCAGGAAGGTTCTGGGAGCTCGAGGCCTCAGCTGGAGTGGGCCAACTGGTTGGTAGCTAGCTCCCTGTGCTCTGCCACAGCTTCCCAGAAGCTCTTGAGGGGCGCCTTCAAGGGGCTGCGGAGGATGACACCGACACAGACCTGGAGTACGAGATGTTGGATGGAGCAGGTGAGCTTGCCACACACAGGGATCGCTACTGCATGCTCTCTTCCTAGGCTGCAGGGAGGCAAGTGAGACAGCGCGGATCTCTCTCTCCAGGGATGATAGAAAGTTGGGACCTTGGCCTCTACGGGAGTCAAGTCTACCATAGCCCAGCTGAGCTCTGTTTGCTGTTAGCCTTTTAATTTTCACATAAAGGCCAAGAGGGCTGTGTTTATAGTCACACACGGCTCAGCACATGTGTTCAGAGAGCCACAGGCATGCGTGTGCTCCTCCCCATCCCCTGCCCTCCCTGTGAACAGACACTCTGGAGGCAGCAGGCAGGTGCTCAGTTGCTCCGGCAGAGACATCTGGCGCAGGCTGTACCTGACAAGGGCATCCCTTCTCCTGGCCATTGGCCCCCAAAGTGCTCCTTATTTCCTCCCATTTCCTCTTTCTCTGACTGAACTGGTCCCTTGTCCTGACGTCCACAGACTTTCACTGATTAGCATTCTCACTTTCCACATCACACCTGGGGCTCACCTGGCTCTTATGAAGATGTTTGGCTCCTCTCCAGTGTTCACCCCATAGCCACCAGGGGACAAGGGTGCCCTGTGTTATTCAGCCCAGTGGACCAAGTGGCCAGAAATCCAAACCCTGCTGACTTCTACCTCAGGTTCACACACTGTTACTGGATCAAATTCAAGCTCATCTGGAGTGTTTCCTCAGTATTAATTTGGCTTTTAACATAATCATGTGGTTTCCTTTGTGTGATCTGGGCTAAGGTCATCTGTGGGTGGCATCTGTTAGGTCCCCACTGGATCTTGAGATGGGGACAAGGATACCTCTGGCCCAAGGTCACAGAATACAAATGAAAACGGTGTATCTGGAGCTGGGAAACGGCTCAGTGGGTAAAGAGCTTGCCGTGTACACATGAAGGCCTGATACCCAGAATCCACATAAAAGCCAGAACTTGGGAGGATTGAGAATTCAAGGGCTATGTAGTAAGAACATTTCAAATTAATTAACTTTTAACAAGCTAGAGCTGGGGAGCCCCAGGAGCACCTAATGAGAGGATTCACAGCCTAGCATAGCTAGTGGGTTGCTGGTCAGTGCCAAGGAGCAGGCCAGAGATACACCAGATTTGAGACTCCCTTTTTTAAGATTTATTTTGTGTGTATGGGTGTTTTGCCTGCATTTAAGTCTGCGCACCACATGCATGCCTGGTGCCCTCAGAGGCCAGGAAATGGTGTTGAACCCTGGAACTGGAGCTACAGAAAGTTGTGAGCCACTGTGTGTGTACTGGCAACTGAATTCTGGTCCTCTACAAGAACAAGTGCTCAAAACTGCTGACCCATCTCACCAACCCTTAGACGTGATCCATAATTGAATTCAGAAATCTAGATGTTAGAAGTCTTCCCCGATATCCTGAAGATACTGGCAACTAGTTCAGGTATTACAGAATGATGCTTGCAGCTCTCACCAAGGAAAGAGATCAAAGAACTAAGCGTAAAGGAGGGACCCCAGCAGGGGACTGAGCCAGGCTGGGGATTTACCAGAGGAGGAGGGCTGAGGCTGCAGCAGGAGGAGCAGGGCAAGGTGGTGGTGACCTTAGGCTCTGGCTGATGTGCATCCCATTTCCTTCCAGACTTCTGCCAGCCAGAGGACAGCCAGCAGGAGTCCTCACGGAGCCTCAATGTCTCAGAAAGGTGAGTTCCAGGCTGGGGACACCCCACTGATTGGAGAACCAGAGCTCAGATGTGACAGAGCAGAGTGTCACTGTATTCTCTCACCGTGGGGAAGTCACAGCATTTCCAAGAGGATGGGCCAGAGCAGAGAATCCCAGAATCTGGGGCTCTTCTGACCTGTGTGCTCAGCTTGTGTCTGTCTGCCCACAGCAGCATCCCTGTGAGGCAGAGGCCAGCCTGCAAGATCCTAAGCCAGGTCACAGGGCTGGCATTCCAAGGGGCCGCACTGCTGGAGCAGATCAGCGTCATTGGTGGGAACCTCACGGGTATCTTCATTCACCATGTCACCCCTGGCTCTGCAGCAGATGAGATGGCCTTGCGCCCTGGCACCCAGATCATGATGGTGAGCAAGAGAGGGAGCCCATGCCAGGGCCAGGCTTCCTGGCCAGGGTAGGACACAGTGGCCTGGCTCTGACAGGGCCTCATGTCTGCTCTGAGTTGATGGAAGGTGCTTCAGGCATCTATAGAAGAGGTCACGGGAGGGAACCTAGCCCCCTTCTCAAGCCCAACAGTCAGGGGCCCCAGAGCATGGAAACTCAGAGAAGGTCATTGGAATGCTGCAGTTCTGACCTGGGTGCTGTTCTGGATGTGAAACTGGGGGTGAGGTGGCTTGTACCTGTCAGACAAGTGTTCTAGCACTGAGCTGCAACCCAGTCCTGACTGGGCTTGATAAAGCCATTCTAATGGGGGTAGGACTTTGACTGTATTTTTTTTACTATGATGATCTAATTGTCACTTTGTATGTGTGCAGAAATATATATATGTATATACACAAAGAAAACATGCATGGCATAAACTTCACCATTTTAACTATTGAGTTTTATTGCAAAATGCCCAAATCTGGATAGAGCACAAATATACACATAAATATAAAACATAAATTATTCTTACTGAGTGAATATATGCAAGAGGAGGATGAGTTAGATGTGGCCTACCAGCATACTTTTCTTCAGTTATGTGTGTGTGTTTGTGCATGCATGTATGAAATGTGAGTATGGGTGTAGCTCCACAAATGTACAGCACACACGTGGAGTCAAAGGGAAACTTTGGTAGTCCTATTCTCTTCTTCCACCTTGCTTCTCTTCAGAAAGACATTTATTTAGCTGAGTGTGATGGTGCATGCCTTTAGTCTCAGCACTTAGAAGGCAAACGCAGGTGGATCTCCGAGAGTTGCAGGCCAGCTGTTCTACAAACTGAGACTGTCTCAAACAGACACATTTATTTATTTGCTTATTTGTCTGCGTGTCATAGAACACATGTGGGGGTTAAAGGACAGCTTGTGGGAATTGCTTCTATCCTTCCACCATGAGGGTCCCCGGGATTGAATTCAGGCTTCAGCCTTTGGTGATGGGTTCTTTACCCACTGTGCCATGGGGCCAAGCTGTGGGGGTCTTGCCTCCTCCTCCTCCTCCTTGGGTTTTTGTTTGTTTCTTTGTTCTTTTCTTTTTCTTTTCTTTTTTTCAAGACAGGGTCTTATTGTAGAGTCCTGGCTGTCCTGGACTCACTATGTAGACCAGGCTAGCCTCCAACTCACAGAGATCCACCTGCCTCTGCCTCCAAGTGCTGAAACTAAAAGTGTGTGCCACCACCCACTGCCTGCTCTTCTGTCTTCTTTCTGCCTCTTGCAGCACCCACTCCAGGTTCTTTAGTCAGTGAGTGTCTAAGCTCCCGGGTTATTCCGTTTCCCCAGCTCACAGCTCCATGTAAGAGTGCAGAGATTCCAAGTGCTGGACTCAGGTGGCCAGGATGGCACAGCAAATGTCTTTACTTTGAGCTATCTCACCAGCTCCCAAAAATCAATTGTTCATCTTCAAGCCTTTTAAATGATTTTTTTGCATTAAAGTTTTTTATTATGTGTATGGATGTTTTGCTGGCATGTATGTCTATGTATCATGTGTGTGCCTGATGCCCATGGAGCCCAGAAGAGTCCATTGGATGCCCTAGAACTGAAGTTACAGACAGTTGTGAGCCACTTGTGGGTGCTGCGACCTGAACCCTAGTCCTTTGGAAGAGCAGGCAGTGCTCTTAAACACTGAGTCATCTCTCCAGCTCCTACTTTTATTTTTAATAACTTGTATGTGTGACAGGTGTATGAACACATGAGTACAGGTGCCTGCAAAGGCCTGAATTGGACAACAGATCCCCTGGACCTGGACTCAGACAGTTGTGAGCTGCCATGTAGATTCTGGAAACAGAACCTGGGTCCTCTGTAGGAACAACAAGTGCTCTTCACCACTGAGCTAAATTTCTAACCCTCAACTTTAAGCCTTTTAAAAATATTAAGAGGGCTGGAGAGATGGCTCAGAGGGTAAGAGCACTGGCTACTCTTCCAGAGGTCCTGAGTTCAATTCCTAGCAACCACATGGTGGCTCATAACCATCTGTAATGGGATCTGGTGCCCTCTTCTGGAGTGCAAGGACACGTTTCAATACAAAACATTGAATACATATTAAGTAAGTAAGTAAGTAAATAAATAAAAATATCAAGAAGTGTGCCAGATGGGTTTCACTAACCACTGAGGTGACCTGTTGGCCTCAGTGAGAGAAGGTGGGAGTGGGCAGAACACCTGGGCAGGGGCATTCCCTTCAGATCAGGGTGTCCACAGTGAAGCAAGAGCCCTTCCTTCCTGAAGAGGCCATGTGCTCCTCAAGGACATTCCCGTCCTCCTACGTACACATATGAAGAGCTCCATGACATTACAGTTCTAAGACCGACAATTCAGCTGAGGAAGCAAGCATTCATGCTGTAGAGGTCCTCTATGGCACGAGAGACAGTCTCGTCGTCCTGGGGCAAGTCACAGTCCTGAGATGCATCCTAACACACACACGCAGTACACAGAAGCACACATCTCCTTAAACCACGTGAAGGAGGAAGGCAGCCTGGAAGGCCCACAAGGTAGGGCTTCAGAGCTGGGGAGGTAAGGGTGACCCTGTGACACCGAGTGGTGAGGAGGAGTGATGCCACTCGGCAGCCCCATGACACAGAATGGTTGGTCCGAAACATACGGGACTCTGATCTACAGTCATTCGGAACGTTCTAGAGCCTACTGAGGTCCATTCTCAAGAGAGGAAAGTGGGTATGACAAAGAGGCCATCCTCTTTGCAGTGGAAAGGCTAGGGGTGGGTTGACGGGCCACTCTTCAGGCCAGGAATGTGTGTGATGCACACATGTGTGGCTTGATGCACTAACAACACCATCCTTACACACAGCATGTGACAGGGGATTCTGATAGGCCGCGAGAGGCCAAGATGGGTGGGTGGCTGAGGAAGGCCAAAGGATCCTCTGGAGGCTCCCCCTCCCGCCCCATCTCAGCTGCCACACCATCTTGGTAAGAAGTTCTCTTTACACTTTGCCCTCAGGTAGATCACAGGCCTACAGAGCCGTCATTAAGGGCCACTCTGGAGAATACAACGCTGGAGCAGGCTGTGGCCCTTCTCAGGAGGGTGAATAGTTCTTGCTACCTCTCTGTGAAGAGCAACACTGAAGGTACAGGCACCACCCCACACCTACTCAACTCTCCGGTCCCCTCCTGTGATCCTGCTGCACCCCAGAACCCAGGCCCACCAAGAACTAAGGCAGTTCAGCCAGGTTCTCCCTGAATCTCCCAGGCTCCAAAGAACTGAAAACTTCCCTCTGCCCCACTGGGCCTAGCACCAAAGTGGCTTCCATGACTTTTCCTCCCCCTTTCACATTCTAGAACCTTCTTTGTGTAAGTTCAGAGGTCCAGGATCATCAGCTACCTATGTCTTCTTTTATCAGGTTATAAGAACCTAATCCAGGACCTAGACGCCAAAGTGGTGACCTCTGGGGACTCATTCTACATCCGAGTCAACCTGGCCATGCAGAGGAAGGGAGAGGGAGAGCTGTGTGCTCACTGCAATGACGTCCTGCACGTCACAGACACCATGTACCAAGGCCGCAGCTGCTGGCATGCCCATCATGTGAATCCCTACACCATGAAAGACATGGAGTCTGGCACCATCCCCAACTATTCACAGTGAGTAGCTGTGTGTCCCTACAGAAGTCCCAAAGATGATATCTGCCTGTCCCAACTCCATGAGGTCCCTCCTGCCCAGGAGGAAGCAGAGAGCTTCCAGAATCTCCCTTGCCCTTTAGCAGAGTGCCTGGCCAAGAATAAAGAGCAGAGGAGAGGTTTACTTCTAAGCATGGGGTCTCCTGGCGGTAGGTACCTCTCTGGTATACACCCTGGCTGCTCATCAGCCCCCACTGGAACCGGTGTGAGACATTCAGGCTTGGAAGGTATTTTCAGGGCCTCAGTCTGTCAGGCTCAGGATGGAGCACTCCTGTGTGTCATCATTCTTGGCCTTGAGGCTGCTTAGCCTGGCCGTCAGAGCCTCTCTTCCTCCATTTGCTCAGGGCTCAGCAGCAGCTCCTGGCCCTCATCCAGGACATGATTCAACGGTGCACAGTTCCCCGAAAGGTGAGGCTCTAGGAGAAGGGTATGCTCTCCCTGGGTGGGCTGGAAGGGAGTGGGATGCTGTGTAATCTTTTGTGGGAAGTGTGCACCACTGAGCTGAGCGGGGCTGTATCTGAACCCCGTGTACCCCACTAAGCCCTCACAGGCCTGCAGCCCCATGGAATGGGCTTTGTGAACACACCAGGGCCCACTCTCAAAGCGGATCCTGCTGTTCCTCACTCTCCCAGTCTCCTGTCACCAACCCACCCCCCCCTTCTTGTTTCCTCTGAGGTCGGGCACCTTGTTCTCTTGGGACACAGAGCACCTTCCACTTTGAGCACCCATCTGTCCCTGAGCAAGGTGCTAGGACATTCCTGCCTGGAGCATGGCAATGCTAAGTGGGGAAGGGGCCTGCTCTTCTCTCTACCTTTTGTGCCCCACTCCGCCCTGAAAAGCCCTGCTGCTTGAGCCCCCTCCCCTACCTCTCACCCCCTGGTGTGGGGCCCGGGAAGCCCGATTGCTCCATGGCACAAGCTGATTGCTCAGAGGCTGCTCTGGGTCTGCTTCTGTGGCAGGGTGCCAAAGTAGGGAGGGGGTGCCAGCTCCCAAACCCAGTGTTCATGGCTGAGGCTCTTCTCTTTTTTCCTGTCTCCCTGTTCCTCTTATTACAGCCTTCTGGAGGACCACAGAAGTTGGTACGAATTGTCAGTGTGGACAAAGCTGGTGCCAGTCCTCTATCTTCATCCTTTGACCAAGGCAAGATGGCTTCTGGCAGGGAAGTAGGTGAGGGCCGGCCAATTGGCATAGGGACCATGTGGGCATCTGGGGTCACTTCTGGGAAGTACCATCAAGATGGTGTCTCTCAGACTAGGCACTGTTATTTCTTTGTATAGATGTGTTTTGCCTTTATGTATGTAGGTGCACCATGTGCATGCAGTGCCCCTGGAGGCCAGAAGAGGGCATCAGATCCCTTGGGAGGTGTGAGTTACCATATGCGTAATTGGGATAAAACCCAGATTAAACTCTTCTCTGGAAGAGCAGTCAGGGGTCTTGACAGCTGAACCATCTCTCCAACACATCCCTGACCCCAGGCTGATTTTTTTTTTTCGTTTTTTTGAGACAGGGTTTCTCTGTGTATTGCTGGCTGTCCTGGACTCACTCTGTAGATCAGGGTAGCCTTGAACTCACAGAGATCTGCCTCCCTCTGCCTCCCAGGTTCTGGGATTAAAGGTGTGTGTCACCACGCCCAACCCCAGGCTGATTTTTATGGATCATAATAATGTCCACAAGCCTTCTGAACAGCAACTAAGCAACACATTAGACGCCCTTTAAATAGCCATGCCTCACCTGACCCAGTGAAACTGTACAAAAGCTACTAACACACAAATATGTGTGGTGCTGTTCAGAGCAGTAAAAACTACCCAATGCCCAGTGTTTATAAGGGAAGGTCTCTGAGCAATCAGTACACACACACACACACACACACACACACACACACACACACACACACACGGTCATGCCAGAGTTCTGACTGGTGTGAGCTCCACAGGGAAAACTTCAGAATGAAGTTGATCAGAAGCGAATCTGGTAGGAGACAAATCATTCAGTTTCTTTCCTTCTTTAAGGAAGTTTGGGTGCAAAATATAAGATGTATTCTGAGGCTGAAGACACAGGTCTGTTGTTAAGAATCCTCACTGCCCTTGTAGAGGACCTGGTATGGTTCCCAACACCCAAATTAGACAGTTGCATCCATCCATAACTCTAGTTCCATGGGATCCAATGCAATTGTCTGGTCTCTGCAAGCATTGGCAAATAAATAAATACATACATACATACATACATACATATATACATACATACACACATGTTAAATATTCAAACACACACAGAAAATAAATCTTTTAAAAAATTAGATTGGTGCTGAAGACAGGAACAACATAAATAATGCAGAAGAGTCCAGGAGGGAGGAGGCAGAGGAGCCTGTAGCCTGAGGGGCAAGGCTGAATAGAAGGCAGGACCGAGTCAATGAGAAAAGGATGAGTGAGGAGAGGGAGGGCTGGGGTGAGAGGCGGGGCCGGACACATCCTTCCTTCAGGAAGAGGAACCAGGCTCCTCCCAAAGAGCTGTGAGCTCTGGAGCCACTTTGTCAGCATACACACTTAGCAGCATTGAAGCTGAGAATGTCCTATATCAGCCTCTCTTGGGAGAGAGGGGTCAGGGACACAGGTGGGAGGTGCTCACAGCCTCTGTCCTCCATAGGTGGCTCCAGCATGTGCTTCTGGGCAGAAAGCTGCTTCACCCTGGCACCATACACCCTGGTGCACCCCCACAGGCCTGCCCGGCCCCGGCCTGTGCTCTTCGTGCCCAGAGTAGTTGGGAAGATCCTGGGCAAAAAGCTTTGTCTCCTCCAAGGTTTTAAGAGGTGTCCAGCAGGTAAGCGCTCTTCTGTCACGTGACCAGAGGCTGTCCGTTCTGGGGCAGCAGTGAGCAGGTGACGGTAAATTCAGAGATACCATAACAGAGGGGCTGTAGGTTTGGGTCCTTTCTGGTTCTTCCAGCACCTGAAGGGTGTGGGACGTCCCTACTCCCACCTTGGCTTTGCATACTGCTCTTTTTCCTTCCATGTGCTTTTATCTAAACATGGCCTTCTTAGGGTCCATCGTAACCCAGTATTGTTGCATATAAAGACCACACTTCCAAGGAAAGTCCATCTGGGTTCTCATGGACATTAGTGGGCGGGTCATTATTTCTTTCTTCAACACAGTCATGTTGAAAACAGGGTCTACTCGGCAGGGTAGCATGGCCGGAGGGTTCTGTCAATTTGCTTCCAGTTACAAGGCAGCTTCATGGGAGCGCATTCTAATCCCCAGGCCCATGGGCTCAGGAAAGGCTGATTGACAGACATTAGCAGGTCACCCTGTGAGGTGACAGATTCCACCCTATTCTCTTGATGTGAGAAAAGGAAGCAGGCATCTACAAGGCTCCTCCACTGAGCCAGCCTCCATGGGAAAATTGGAGAAACTGAGTCCCAGGAACCCATGAGTTCCTCTAGAAATGGTTACCACGGGCCGGCTGGCAGGGCACAGAAGGAAGAGAGGTGGTAGCTGAAGGTGGTGAGGTGGTCCAGCTGGCCAGCCAGCATGGACAGAGGCACAAGGCACACAGAACACTGGGCTTGAACAACTGCTGTGGTGGCCAAGGTGAGAGGAGGCCAGATGTCCAGTTTCCTAAGAGCCTGAGTTTTTACGGGTGTTCACTGGCACCTGATCTTTGAACATCTTTCTAATGAAGAATGGAAGATGGGGGGCCTGGCCTGGGTTGCAGGTGTGCTCACTGGAACTTGGGGCCCAGGGTTCCCAGAAATGCTACAGTGACAGTGGGGGAGGGGACACCTGAGATGTGTTCAACTGGGATGCCTTGACAGGCAGACACGGCTAGGAGGAAGACAGAGCCCTTCAGACTAAGCTGGGACCATGGGAGCCTGCTCAGGAGAGCTCCAGAATGGCACTCGGACACCTGTGGGTGACATTCTCTACTGTGGAGCTGCCCTGAGCACTGTAGGATTTCTGACAGTATCACTGACACACACACACACACACACACACACACACACACACACACACACACA